>CM035131.1:118174857-118502357 GCA_020205605.1 Panax ginseng | reverse complement strand
TGGACGACTGTATTGTTATGAAGGTTAGCTCTTTGTTGTTTTTAGCAATAAACTTTAGCTTTTTGATATGTTTTTTCTTTCTTCTTATATTATATCTTGAAGAGTTCTTTTGACTGATGACACATATTGGACGAGCAGTTATGTTAAATTCAATAATGTTGATTCTGATAAATTGGGTTTAAACCTCCCTAAACATTTATAAATTATGTCCTAAAAATGAATGCACAAGTTGTGTTTGATAAAATTACTCTTAAAACTGTTTAGTTTAAAAACAAAGAATTAGGCAAGGTTGCTATCAAGAAAGACTAAATATATGTATGTTGAAGCCAATTTTATATGTAGAAGGTTTTATTTTTAGCCCATTTTATATGTAGAAGGTTTTATGTTCTATAGCTTTCCTGCGGTGCAGGAGGAATGATATTGTCTAGTTTAGTGCCTGCAGAAGCATCACATGACTTCTCTTTAAAGGAAACTGCAGAAGCAAGTTCAAGTGGTCCACCATCCATTGACAATGATAATGTGTTTTCCTGTGGGGATTGGTTCACCAGCAGATGGTCATGCAAGGGTGGGGATTGGAAGAGGAATGGTGAAGCTTCACATGATAGATCATGGAGAAAGAAGTATCTCCTCAATGATGGCTATCCCTTGTGTCTGATGCCGAAGTCTGGGTATGAGGACCCTCGGTGGCATCAAAAAGATGAATTATACTATCCTTCTAGCAGAAGACTTGACCTCCTTGTTTGGGCATTTACCTTTCTAGATGAATTGAACGATTCTAGTAGTGTTAGCATATTAAGTCAAAGTAAACCTATTGCTGCTAGGGGAATAAAGGGAACCATGCTTCCAGTGATCAGAATAAACACCTGTGTGGTTAAGGACCATGGTTCTTTTGTATCTGAACCACGAATAAAAGCTAGAGGAAAAGATAGATACTCTTCAAGGTCTAGTCGATATCTTGTTGGAAGTTACTTACTGTTGGATCTTGGGGGCGTTTCTGTGTGCTCTATTTATAATCAGTGTATGGTCCCAATCATCTAGGAGGAAGAGTAAGTCATTTGTTTTTCAATCAATGTAGCATTCTTATTTCTCAAGTATTTTCTGTTGCGAACTAAACGTGCTATATTTTTGCCATTTTGGTTTAGTGATACGAGTCGTTGAAGCATGCTGCTGCATTTCTTATGTTCTTTAATTTGCTGCCTCTCTTTAGCCCATGTTTGTTATTAATCTTCTCTAAACTTGCTCCTGCTATATTTGTGTCCAGCTTTGATTTTTTTTCTTTGAAGTTTTTCTATTTATAAATATATGTTATTTATCTTTGCGATGCATCTATTGCTTTGCAGTAAATTTGTATATACAGGATCCTGATATATCTTTTTATTTTTTTTAAAATATATATTTTTGATTTTCACAATGCATCTATTGCTTTGCAGTGATTTTGAATATATGGGGTCCTGATATTTAACACGTGTTTAAAATGACGTTCATGTATTCTCGGGTTATATAAACTTAATATTGAGAGACAAGTCCCGCCACTTAAAGTGGATGCTACATTTTTTTTCCTGCAAATGACCTTTCCTCGATTACATGGCTAAATATCAAACCAGGTTAACAAAATGAGAAGTGAGAAATTGGTGCAAGGATGATGATAATTATTTGAGGTATGGATTCTTATTTTCTTGACATTATTTTCTAAGATTGGTGTGCAACTCATTCAGCAATAGGAACCTCTAGATTGTTGATGTTGAGCCTGAGCTGTTTGGATTGCCTTTTGATGTTCTTTTGGGTCCAATAACACTGTCGGCCACTCTACTTGTCAAACCCCATTGTAGGATGATATTTTTAATCAAGTAGATTATAATAATCTCTCTCCACACAAGTTCTCTTTTCCTTGGGTTATTTCTGTTGATCGTTTTTTTTTCTTTCTAGACTGCGTGTTTGACAACGGAATTTTAGTTGTGGAAAAGTGGGGATATTAATTTTGATGTCAGGTTATGAGTTTGATGAGAAAATTGGTCGTGTCATTTACCAAACATTCCCCCCACCCCCACCCCCACCCCCACCCCCACCCCCTCAAACATAAATCACCACAACACAACATCACAAGATGTTTGGCTCGGTATATGGTTAATTTCAAGGAAAATTACACCTCAAAGTGAATTCTATTTGTTTTTGTTTGTTTTATAAACTGGAGATAAAAAAAAAATTCTCAGTTTTTCCCAATATTAAATTCAGTACAAAAATGTGTCATTGCAAAGTTTTTATTTTTTATTTATTTCTATCACTATAGCCAGAGGAAAGAGTAGTAGTTAATTTGGTGTAAAAAAATTTTGTGGAGTCTTTTTTGTTTCCCCTTTTATCCTTTCCATCCCTATTAACTCTCAAAGAGAGACGGTTATCCTTTCCATCCATATTGACTCTCTCAAACAGACGGTTAAGAAACTGATATTGAAAATGATATTTTCACGAATCACTAATTATGAAGTAAGAGTGTTCATGTGAAAATTTTAATTTTTTTTTAATGTGGAAATATCATTTTCATTGATGTTACTACCGCTGCAAACCAGAATATTCATTAAAAAAAAGGGGTTAGGAATGCTTGCTCTGTGCTTGGCAGGGTGTAAATCTCTAATATTGTGTGCATCTAAATTCTTTATTTTCTTTTTGGGCCCCCATATTTTGGGAATTTATATTTTAATACTTGAACAATTATTATTTTTGATATTGATGAAAATATTTTTGCTTATTGTTTGTTATTTATAATATATTGTTTTTATACATCTTTTGATAGTTTTTCGGTATTTGTTAATTATTTCAAATTCCCTCGAAGAACAACAGAGAGTTGGTCATCTCCATTTGTGCTCCACGTATAGCATGTCTTATTTTTTCCCCTTCTCTTTTTCCCTGGGCCATTTTGGGATAAACATACAAATGATGATGCATTATTGATGGATATATATCAATTTGATGCAGGCAAAAGAGCAAGATTTCTGTTTGATGGAAGTGAAGAAGATTACGAAATGGAAGAAGACATACCAGCAGTTTCAGAATCTGAATGCTGGTCTACAGTAACCAGGTTCATAGTCATTCAATGATAATATATCTGGCTTATACATATCCCTCCCTCCCAAATTTAAAACATCGAGCTTCCTAGTTTGACGACTTAAACAACAATAGGAGACCAGTTTTACTAATGAAGTTGGTGTTTGGTTCAGGTCAGAAAGAACTTTGTCATCCCCAATGATTAGCAAATCAGACTTATCTCACTTTCCCTACCTTCTCATTGCAATTTCATCTCCTCTCTACCTTCTTCATGTTCTTAATTTCAACTGCATTGGAATTATTATCCTTTGTTTTCTCAAGCTATTGTATCTGATATCAATAGCAAATGTTATATGCATGCTATGTACTCTAACAACCTTTGCTACTTTGGCAATCTACAACCTTTGCTACTTTGCTACAAGGCTGGACAGGTCCATAAATGGAAATGAAAAACTGACAATACAAAGAAAGGAATAAATAGCTGCTAGTCGAAAATTCCAGTACTCAAAAGGAACCAATACATGAATGCATATGAATGCATTTGGTGGTACTCTAACTAGAGCGACACAAATTGAATTTTTTATCCATGAAAATATTCTATATTTGAGCGATATCATTGAGTGCCTGTTTGACGATTTGTGCGGGGATGCTACATTCTGTAAAGAAGACTATGCAGGTTCTGAAACTGAGATTGGGGGCTAGGGTCTACTGGATGGCCTTGTGTTGGCACGCGTCTATCATTTTCTTAGAGCTGATATAAAATCTCTTGCTTATGCTGCTTTAACTTGTAAGCACTGGCGATCTGTCTCCAAGTTTTACAAGGATATCTGCAGACAGGCTGATTTGTCCTCTGTTGGTCCTAATTGTACCGATTCTATGATCTGTAGCTTACTGGTAAGTTGCCTAGCATATATTTTCTTGGGTGGGATTGTTTGTATTGCGGGCTATCAGAAATTTGTTCAACTTTAATGTATATGTTTGCTTGCAGGATGGTTATAACAAAGAAATATTACTTCCTTGGTTCTACGTGGTTGCACAAACATTACTTCTCAGATGCTTGGTTTTACGTGGTTGCACAAATATCACTTCTTTTCATTTGTTAAGGACTATAGAACATGGAATTCAGTTGTGCTTGTTACTTTGTCAGGCCGAGGCTGAGGGATGAGGTCCGAAATCTACCATGTACATACAAATGTCGGTATGATGTTGCTGCTGACTTGATCCACATATATTCTTTTACAAAGTTTTTTTTAGAATACGAGCGAGTCTTGTTATCATGCCTAGTTTGGGATACTTTGAGGTTATGTACCCTCTATTGACCCTTTCCAAACATTATATTTTTTATTTTCCAGGAATATAAGGCTGTAACTTCGCCACCAGTTTTCATCAGTCCTCTTGACTTGGGCCCCACGTACAGTGATAAATTGGGGTTAGGTTTCCATGAGTATCGTAAGACATATGGTGAGAATTACTGCTTGGGGCAGCTAATATTGTGGCATAACCAAACTAAGGCTGAGCCAGATTGTAGCCTAGCCAATGCGAGCAAATGTTGTTTATCTCATGTTTTATAAAAGATTCAGTTGAAATCTTTCATTGATAATGTGGTTTTGTTATACAATTCAGGCAATTGAAGTAGTTGAGCTAGACCAGAAAATTGAGATGGCTGGAGAGCTTGATGGTCATATTATGCACTGTGTACGTGATCAGAATGGGAACCATGTCATCCAAAAGTGTATTAAATGTGTTCCTGAAGATCATATTCAATTCATTATCTCAACATTCTTTAATCAAGTTGTGACTCTTTCGACACATCCATATGGGTGTCGTGTGATACAGGTTGATATTCTTTTTATCATCTTTTCCATTCTTAATTCCAAACTTGGCAATTTGAGCACAATGATTATTTTGTATTTTGTGGTGATGCCTTTCTCGCAACAGAGGGTACTTGAGCACTGCGAGAACCCAAAAACACAGAGTAAGGTGATGGATGAGATTATGGGATATGCTAACATGTTGGCACAGGATCAGTATGAAAATTATGTTGTTCAGGTTTGCATTCAATTTTTTGAATTTTCAGTGTTTATGCATGTGCTACTTCTGGTAACTAAGATATCATGATGATTTGTATATACTTCCAAAACCGTGTCTGTCCTTGGAAACCATATAAAAACTTCTTTGTAAGACCCCTCTTTCTTGGGAACGGCCTGGTTGCCAGTATTTTGATTCTATAATATTATTTGTGAATAATTAATTATTGATTTATATGATAAGGAAAATATTCATTTTATGTGGATATAGATGGAGAAAATTTTAAAGTAACAATTGTTAAAAAATTAATATTTTATCTTTTTTGATAAAATAATTTATTTAAATATATTATTATATTTTAATAATATAATAATGGTGATATTTTTACAATGAATGTGAGATATATGAATATATGAGGAAGAAGAGTATTTTTGTTGCAAAAGTTATTTAAAACATGTTAAACATGTTTGTGGGCCCATTTCTTGACTGAAATTTGATTATAGCCTCTAAAATCGCCTGTTTGTGGATTTCGGTCAATTTCTGTTTGGAATTTGGAAAAACTTTCTTCTGCAAAGTTGTAGATAATGGAATTTTCTATGGAAAAGACATAAGGTTCGAATTTTTCTAACAAAAGGGCTATTTATTATGAATTATTGAAGTTCTGAAATAATTTATTTTTGGAAGTTTTAATTATTATTTTTAAAAAAAACGTTTTTGTTATTGTTGGTGGGCCCCACTAGTATTGAAAACATGATGAATTTAGATTCAAGAGGGTGGGCGTGAAGATTTATTAAAAATATTATTATTTTATTAAATTTTCTGCTTTGGTGTTCTAAGCATTTTTCTATAAATAAGGTGCTTAGGTTATAATTAAAATCACACCAAAATTGAAGTTTTCTCTCTATATTATCGAAGCGTATTCTTATGAGTATTTTGATACTTTGAGTGTTCTATCACGGTCTTGAGTTTTTTCAAATACTATATCCGATATTTCGGTCGAAATCTTTGTCTTTTCGAGTAAGGGATGTTATTTTCCTCTTAAATGATATTATTTTCTTCAATATCATTATCTTAGAAATATTGGTGAATTTTTAATCAAATTTGAAACTTTTTGTGTAGAGGGTTCTTTATTCACATATCGATTAATTATTCATGTATCGACAACTTTATTCACGAATCGACCTTATTCACGGAAAAATTAAATTTTTGTTTTTGTCCAAAATATCTATTATGGATCTTATCTTTGATTGTATCCATGTTTTGATCATTCTTGAATTTTACTTCACTACTGGTTATTTATGAAGTATTTTGAACTTGGATTGTTTGAAATCGAATCCTTAATATTTGTTCTTTTGTTTCCACTAGATTCGTTTTCTTTAAAATATTTTTTCATCATCCTTAGTCTAAATGATGATATTCTTGAATATCTTTTTGGCTGTAGTGCAAAGATGAATAAATTTTGATGAATATCTTTTTTGGCTGTAGTCTGAAGATGTCTGTGTTGAGATGAACATGGTAGATCGATGAATATCTTTTTGGCTGTAGTAGTGCAAAGATGAATATTTGATTCAAGATGAATATTTATTGATGTTACGGGAATAAAATATTGATGATGGACTTTTAAATTCATAGATTATAGTAGATTTCATTCTCTACGTAACTCATTATGAATTATTATTTTCATTGCGAATGATGATGCGAAGCGTGTTGTCTATTATATTTTATCAGAGTTTTTTTCTGTTGAAGACTAACGATAATTTGTTCTATATTATCTTAGTCATAATATTTTTTACTGGGCTAGTTGAGCTTATTCTTTTCTTTTTTGTTCCATTTTTATTCTCAAGAGGCGAGAATGTAGTGAGTACTAGTCGGGGTATGAAATGAAGGTCTTAGAAAGTTGTTTTAGTAGTCCTCATCATTTTTGTAAAATAATATATCAATAATTGTTATGAGGACTTATTTGAGTGTTGATATTATGCAGAAGATAATATTTGTATTCAAACTCACAGTTTTCATGTTGTATTAATAAAGTTGTAGTTGTTTTACATACCATGTTATTGTGACTCGAGAATGGGTGTTGTATACCTATTTTGAGGCGTCATATTTAGTATCGAGCTTAGGGATATGATCTCTGGCGGAGATCGGGAAAATAGAAAGGGCGGAGTGACGAGTAAAACCTTTGGTCAGTATATAAGGATATTATGTGATATTTGATTTCTTTAATTAACCCTTGTTTTATGGCAGTATTTGAGAATGTCGTGAGAATGTTAGCGATGGAGTAAATGAGACCAAGTAGAGACTCCTTTACTCACTGATGAGAAAAACGTCTGACGGTGAACAATATTCCTCTATCAAAACAACACCCTTGATCGAGACGATGAGCAGCGAGAATGTTTAAAAGCTTTTTTCAGTTCATGCCAGACGAGGGAGACTCGTGCATAAAATACAGGAAGAAATGATAACAACACACGGTTTGTCACAGCCAAACAGTTCAAAGAGTTGGGACCACCAGAATTTTGGAGAAAATCGGATTCGATTAAGGCAGAAACGTGGGTCAAGCAAATTATCAAGATATTCGATGTTTTGGGATGCACGAAGGAACATAAGGTTCCATTCGTCACCTTTATGTTAAAGTAATGAGGCGATTCTTGGTGAGAATCGTGAAGAGTACCCATCCACCGTACTTTTCGGCATGTCTTGGGAGCGTTTGAAGCTATTCGATGACAAGTATTTTTTACGAAAGTATTCGTTATATGAAGGAAGTGGAGTTCATTAGATTGGAACAAAACAACATGGCGGTGTCCCGATGAGGCGAAGTTTGCGAGTTATCGAGGTTTGCACCTCATTTGGTGGAGAATGAGGAGCATATGTAGCGGATGTTTCGAGAGGTTTGAAATCCAAGATACGTCGATATCTCATTTCTCATAAATTTTCTCTCTATTCAGGATGTTGTCAATGAGGCTCAATTATTAGAAGCGAGATAACGAGTACGTTCAATAGATGGACCACAACGAGGATCATCACAGGAGATAGCGGTCATCAAAACAACAACCAGCGGAGAAAGAAAAATACGGACAAAAATGGTAACCACTCTGGTGGTAATCATGGTCATGAAAATAGAAGAAGAAGCGAGTCGGGGAGATTTTAAAAGAGGAGATTCAACAATGATGATGTGAAGGCGTGTCGTCACCGTGAGAAGCGGGTTACAGGGAGGAGAAGCGACCACCGGTCATTATCTTTATAAATCTGAAAAAGAGGGACATATTAGTCCAAACTGCCTACAAAAATTTAAGGTATGTTATAATTGTGGAAATGAAGGAAATATCGCTCGAGATTGTACAGTAGCGAAACCAAGTCCAGCGGGGATGGTGACTCAAAAGGCTATTCCAGAAAAGTCAAAGTCAACAGTTCCTGGAAGGCGTTTATCGTATTGGTCAAAATACGAGGAACTCAAGCGAGTTGATCACGGGTAAGCTAATCATAAATTCTTGCAAAGTTTATACCTTACTGAATCTGGTCTTACCCATTCATTTATCTCTCCACACTTGTGCTCAGCGTTTAAACTTAACTCTGGAGAAATTAGACTTTGATTTATCTGTGGAGACTCAGATTAGGAGAAACTTTCATCACATCCAGCATTTATAAATCTTATTTGATCCAAGTTGGCACCATCACATTACTTGTTGATCTTATCTCTTTAAAAATACTTGCTTTTGATGTGATTTTAGGGATTGATTGGTTAACTACTCATCATACCAAAATTGATTATTTTACGTAAGGTTGTTAGTTTTCATATTCCTAACCAACTTTGTTATGCAATTCAAACAACTAAACCATTAAAATCAATCATAGTCATATCAAGTCATAAAAGCTATTCGTTTATTGAAAAATGGATGTCAAGCTTTCTTAGCCCGTGTTATGGATTTGAATAAAGACACGTCGATTTGAATAATATTCTGTTGTTAGTAAATTTCTGGCGTGTTTCTGAAGAACTTCGGTCACCCCGAGGCGTGAAGTAGAATTATTTATTGATCTTGAACTTGATACAAGCCCATTTCTAAAAGTCCGTATCAAATGGTTCATATTGAACTTGATGAGTTAAAGGTCCAACTACGAGGAGTTGTTGGACATCAGTTTCATTCGTCTTAGTACATCTCCTTGGGGTCTTCTCTTTTATTTGTAAAGAAGAAGAAAGAGCGGGAGTATCGCGACTTTGTATTGACTATCGAGAATTGAACCATGTCACCATCGAGAATAGAATGTCAGATTACCTCGTATTGATGACTGTTTGACCGATTGTAAGGAGCACAATTCTTTTCAAAGATCGATCTTCATTCTAGATATCATCAATTTGAAGATTAGGCGAGGATATTCAAAGAGCGCCTTGAACTCAGTGCGAGCATTATGAATTCTTAGTCATGTCTTTTGGATTGACTAATGCTCCTTCGACTTTCATGGATATGATGAACCAAGTATTCAAGGATTATTTGGATCAGTTCGTTGTTGTCTTTATTGATAACATCCTCATATATTCCAAAAGTCGTGAAGATCATGAGCACCATTTGAAAATTTGGTACTCGAAGGCTTCGTGAAAACAAGCTTTATGCTAAGTTGAAGAAATGTGAGTTACGGTTTAAAAAGTAGCATTCCTTGGGCACATGATGTCAAAACATGGAGTATCTGTTGATCTAGTGAAGATTGAAGCAATCTGAAGTTAGGCAAGCAAAAGTCGGTGGCCAAAGTCGTAGCTTCTGCATTTGGAATTTGGAAAACTTTCTTACGCAAAGTTGTAGATAATGGAATTTCTATGGAAAAGACATAAGGTTTGAATTTTTTTAATAAAAGGGCTATTTATTATGAATTATTGAAGTTCGAAATAATTAATTTTGGAAGTTTTAATTATTTTTTTTAAGAAAAGCGTTTTTTGTTATTGTTGGTGGGCCCCACTAGTATTGAAAACATGATGAATTGATTCAAGAGGTGGGCGTGAAGATTTATTAAAATATTAATATTTTATTAAATTTTACGCTTTGGGGTTTTAAGCATTTTCTATAAATAGGGTCTTGGGTTAGAATTAAAAATCACACGAAATTGAAGTTTTCTCTCTCTATATTATCGGCGTATTCTTGTGAGTATTTTGATACTTTGAGTGTTCTTTATCTGGTGCAAGTTCCCTTGACACTATATATCGATTATTCTAGTGGAAATCTTGTCTTTTCGAGATAAGGGATGTTATTTTCTTCTTAAATGATATTATTTTCTTGATATCATTATATCTTGGAAATATTGGTGAACTTTTCAATCAAATTTAGAACTTTTTTGTGTGGAGTTCTTATTCACATATACGGCACTTTATTCACGATATCTGACACTATTCACGAATACGGCCTTTATTAATAGAAAAATTAAATTTTTGTTTTTTGTCGAAAATATCTATTATGGATACTAGTTTTGATTGTATCCATGTTTTGATCATTCTTGAATTTTACTTCACTACGGTTATTTATGAAGTATTTTTGAACTTGGATTGTTTGAAATACGAATCCTTAATATTTGTTCTTTTGTTTCACTAGATTCATTTTCTTTAAAATATTTTTCATCATCCTTAGTCCTAAATGATGATATTACTGAATATCTTTGGCCTATAGTGCAAAGATGAATGAATTTTTGATGAATATCTTTGGCCTGTAGTGCAAAGATGTACAAGTGTTGAGATGAACATGGTAGGTGATGAATATCTTTGGCTTTGTAGTGCAAAGATGAATATTTGATTCAAGATGAATATTGATTGATGTTACAGGGATAAAATATTGATGGACTTTTATATTCATAGATTATAGTAGATTTCATTCTCTACGTAACTCATCTATGAATTATTATTTCCGCTACGAATATTGATCTGAAACTTGTTGTCTATTATATTTTATTAGATTTTTTCCTGTTGAAGACTAACGATAATTTTTTCTATATTATCTTAGTCATAATATTTTTTACTGGGCTAGTTGAGCTCACCCTTTTTCTTTTTGTTCCACTTTTCTTCTCAGGAGGCGAGAATGTAGCGAGTACTAGTCGGGGTATGGAATGAAGGTCTTAGAAAGTTGTTTTAGTAGTTCTCACTATTTTTGTAAAATAATATATCAATAATTGTAATGACTTATTTGAGTGTTGATATTCTCTAGAAGATAATATTTGTATTTAAACTCACAGTTTTCATGTTGTATTAATAAAGTTGTAGTTATTTCTGTACCATGTTATTGACAACTCAGAATGGGTGTTGTATACCTATTTTGGAGGCGTCACATTCTTGGATACACAACTTCTGATACTTGAATGTTATTAATTATATTTAGTATGTTTCAATATCCAAAATTCACCTAATGGTAAACATACTCAGTAGTCAGTATATTTGCCTCTATACTTGTAATTACCATTCAAGTTGTTTTGTTTGCCATTATCATTATGGTAAACACATTGAAAAATTTGGTACTTTTTTTTAGCCCACCACGAAATAATATTGCAATAGCATGATTGTAGACAACATTATAGGTCCTATGGACAATAGTCGAAAGTGGAAGCTCCCTAGACATGCACACTGATATGCGTTGTAGACTAATCTTTGCCAAAATTTGCTTTTATTAAAAATTGTACTCCCACCATCCGGAAGAATGAGTACCATTTTCAATGAAAATTACATAGAAAACAAACATATTTTTGGGACGGAGGGAGTATAAATGTAATTCTTATATTATATGCTCAATGTTGATCTTTGTACTTTTTCTTAATATTGTTATGGGACATGGATATTAGATGTAATCACGAGTATGAAGAAGGGGTGATTAAGGTCTCTATCTCTCTCTCTCTCTCTCTCGATGAATGTTTCTTTAACTACATAGCTTGTAGACCTTTATATAAAATTTTGGAAGTATAAATTTTTTTTTACTGCATTGCATCTTTTATTCCCAAGTATTCTCCAATGAAGGTTAATCATAGATTCATCATTGCGAACTATCTAATTTATTTTATAAGTAAACATAATATTGTTTTTTGCACGAGATTATTCAACTATTTTTTATTTTTTACTACTTTTGTAAGTGCTGCTGAT
Source organism: Panax ginseng (assembly GCA_020205605.1). Classification (NCBI taxonomy): domain Eukaryota; kingdom Viridiplantae; phylum Streptophyta; class Magnoliopsida; order Apiales; family Araliaceae; genus Panax; species Panax ginseng. The sequence goes on along the minus strand of CM035131.1, from coordinate 118,490,188 downwards.
GACCTTACAAAATGCACCCCCAGGACTTGAGGGACGAGATTTTCAAAGGTCTGGGCTAATGTTGTTTTAATATTGGCAGAATACCTGAAGAATGAACAATGGTTGAAACTCTTGTGTAAGCTTAAGTATTGTTTTCTATTATAAACATTTCTTTCTTGATTTTTTTTTCATATATGGCACTAGTGTTAACCTCTTGATGGCAGATAGTGTAAACTAAGACGGGCTTTGTAGTTTTCAGTCATACGAAGTTTTATTGTAAAGATGATGAATGATCATTGTATCTGATGATTTTATTTAATTAATAATATTTTAGTTTTTTTGTAATTCTGTCATAATTTGTTATGGGGTTATTGAGACATAAATTTTTTTTGTTTATAAAATAATTTTGAACAAGTTTTAATATAGCAACAATTTTTTATACATTTAGCAACAAATTTTTAGATTTGCTAATGACATTAAAAATATAATATTTGGCAATAAAAATTAACCTAATAACAACGAGAGGATATTGTTGCTAATACTAACATAAAAGGCAATATTTTTATCATTGCAAATCATATCAACTTTTTTATTGCACATATAAAGAAACAACATATAATGTCGATTTGCTAATCGGACGACTTCGTTCTTTATTGAAAAAAAAACCGGTGACAAACATTTTCGTTCTTGATTGACATAATGTCGTTGCCAAATAATATAATCATGAGCGAAAATCGTTGCTAAAAAGTTTACATTCATGCAACGAAAGTAAGCTTAGGCAACAATTTTCATAATTTACTGCAATGAAAAATGTCGTTGCAAAATGGTGTTAATTGCAACGAAAATGCATGGTCGTTGCAAAAAAAGAGAGCTTATTTCATTGCCAATTAGCAGGCTTTTGCAACGAAATGAGTTTTTTAGCAACGAAATTTTAATTACTCTACAACAATATATTTTGTTGCTAAAGGATCGATGTCTCTCAAGACTAAATTTAAATTTTGCAAAATGTATTACTTTTGGCAGCGAAAAAAATGTTAGATTAACGGAACAATTAGCAACGCTCATTGCGCAACGAAAGACACAACGACAGTAAAGTTGTTGCCAAAACCCATTCGCAACGAAATTTAACACCTTTAGCAACGAAAATCGGTTGTTGCTGAAGCCCCATTTTTTTGTAATGAAATGATATCAATATATATATATATATATATTAAATATTTATTATTCATGAGATGAATTAATTTATTGATGCAGATGGTGATGTGTATGATAATAAATGGGATTGATTATGGACTATTGACCAATGTGATTGAATTTTATTTTAGTTAGATGCATGAATGTATGAGTTTTATTAAATGGGGTCTGCGTACCTCGTCTTCTCTAATTTTTCTTATTGTAAATTCTATCTTCCTCCTATGTACTTCCCCTTGACTACTGATCAAGGTTTCTATTTATTTTAAATAGTTTTGTAATAGGAATAGTTAGAATTAATTTTGAAGAATTGGAGATCAAGGAACAAGGAGCGCTTGAAGACCCGTTTGTAATGGAGCCTGAGATTTAAATGTAATAATTATATTTAAATTTAATTCTTGCACCCTAGGTTTGACCTTTTGGTTCACTTGGTGACTCTAGTGAACCAAACTAGAATAAAGTCCATAATCAATCCGGATAGAATATAGTATTCTATATGTGCATGCTTATACTATATATATATATATATATATATATATATATATATATATATATATGTGTGTGTGTGTGTGTGTGTGTGTGTGTGTGTGTGTGTGCGCGCACTAAACAAGATGAGATAAAATAATAACAAACCCCTCAAATATTGTATATTAAGTTATAATGTTCAAAGATATTTGGGATATCGAACGTCGCCTTCTAGCATGATAGAAACGATAGAGTATTGAATATTTAATATTAGTTTGTTGTGCACGCTGTAAAGCCCCCAAATCCAAGTACTTGAAACCCGAACTCAGTGCTTCACAATACCATTTCTATGAGCGGAATAATACTAATAATAATAACAATAATATAGATATCAAACTTAATTTACATAATCATCAGAGTCTAGCTCCCAAGTACGTAACCTTTAATACATTCCTTACATAACATGATAGATAATATATATCATTGTCTTAATAATATCAAACTATTACATAAGATAACATTGCATTCATTTAGCAACCTTTCCTTTTCTATTGTTCTTAGTAGAGCCTTCAGGTTTGTTCACACTTAGCTGAAAACATTTAAATTAAGCAAGGATGAGCATTTGAGTGCCCAGCAAGTAATAACAATTATAAATATTAGCTGAAAGGATTAAATATTTTCTTTGTACTACCCTTCTACAACAAATCAATAGTTCTGAAGTAATCTGAACCGATAATAATAACATAACAACTCTCTATCAAATTTTTAAAACTACGTACTGACTATAAATAGGGTTAAGGTGACATATTATGAACATTGTTTTCAATTTTTGAATAGGTTTAACAGAACTTCATCCACAAACCGTCATAACTTACGGGCACGGGGGGTGATCAGCTCGTTATGCTTTGTATTGATCAATACTACATGCAAGATCGATGTTATCGTTCACTCTGTCCGCCTTGGGCACATAAAAGTTTTCCCATGTTCGGGATGTTCATACTTAGTCGGGAATCCGAACCAAAACAATTTGATTGGATACAAAAAGGTTTTATCATATTCAATGATATTTCTAAATGTGTCTATTTGGTGAATAGCTTAAAGACGACTCTTTGTTCTCACATATATGGGTATCAATATATATATATATATATATATATATATCAACATTTGATTAAATACAATGATTGTCCAAGTGGGAACACTTGAATAACCATATTTAGAAATTAACGAACAGAATATATATATCTGGATTACAATATTGTACCATGTTGATAATCAATGATCGAATATAACATATATAACAATAGGGTTAATAATCTGGTACAATAATAATATAATTCTGAAACTTTCTTACTCATGTCCATTGCATAAAGAAAATGGAAAGGTAGGATACTTGGTACGATCTTACGCTTTACGGTTATCTGACTTAGTTTTATCTTTTATATCAAGCCCTATCATTAATAATATAATTTATCTTATTAAAATAACATATCATATCATATTATACTGCTATTTGCAGTCAACACATAACCTAATCACATTGTCACATATGTTTAACAACCATTGAATCACAAATAAACACTTATCAAGTTAACCTTTCTAAGTCCAAATCAATTCCTGAAATATGTCGGTGTACCGACAACTTTATCGGGTAATTATCGAGTCTAAGACTACTATCTGATAGTTGATATCCATTTAGATAACTTATATATCGATTATTATTATTTTTCATGGCCTTATAATAATTTTTAAATAATTATTACAATTTATCATAATTTTTGAAACACTAGAATCATTATTAAATGATTTAAATATTAAATAATTTTATTATCATTAATATTTAATTAACATTAAACTATTAATGAAACCATTGTCAAAATATTAAGTTATTTAAAATAACTTTAAATATTTTTAAAGCATTTATATTACCTTTAAATGATTTTTTAAAAATTAAAATTATTTTTAAATAATTTCCATTAATATTAAAAAATATTAATGTATTATTTATCCAAATATTAAAAGTCATTAATTATAACTTAAAATATTTTTAATTCATTTATATCCCTTTTAAATGATTTTTAATTCAATAAAATCATTTTTAAATTATTTATTTAATATAATTAATAAATAAGTCTAATATTATTAATATTAAATTATTAATGAAATTAGCTTGTAAATATTAAAAGTTATATTTTATAACTTCAAATATTTTTAAACACTTTATTTTCATTTAAAATGATTTTTATAATATTAAAATCATTTTTAAACTAATATATTTAATATAATTATTAAATAATGCTAATAACATTAATATTAAATAATTAATGAAATTTATCTTTAAATATTAAAAGTTATATTTTATAACTTAAAATATTTTTAAATACCTTATTATCATTTAAATAAATTTTAATAAAATAAAATCATTTTAATTAATTTATTTAATTCATTTATTAAATAAATCAAATATCAATAATATTTAAATAAATACAAATATTTATTAAAAATATACTAAATTATTAAAAGTTAATTTTTATAACTTAAAATAATTTTTAAAATTATTTTTGGAATTTTTATTAATTTATTTCTATTTTTAAAGGATTTTTAGAAAATAAATTAAATAAAATTAAATAAACTGTCGCTATAGCTTTTAGCGACAGAAAGCGTCGCCTATTGTGTTCTTGAGTCCTCAAGAACATTCATAGCCAGTTTTGAGATAGTTACTTTGACCATGAATCATGAACTGTGTAATGTGTTTCTAGGCATGCTGTTGGTCACATCTTGTAGTATTAATGTCATACTACAAGTGTATAACAAGTTCTGGACAAGATCATAACACATCAAAAAGATATAAAGCCATGAAAAAGCTATCAGAGATGTTCTTCATTTTTTGGGTTACCTAAAAATGAAGAACAGTTCGACTAGCCATATTTGGACTTTCACAACTTGTAATCTAAGTGTTATTTTTGTGATTTAATACATTCAGTGTGTAGCCAACATGTCCAGCAAGAGATCTATCACATAGAATTCATATAACAACAACATAATCATTAGATCCATGCTGGTCAAACCATGTCAGACGACATGGTCATGCATTTTCTGGGTTACTCAGAAAATGCATTTCATGAACGTCCTACTTGGTTTGACCATCCACTATGATCTACCTATTTAAGGTTTTAGTGATCTAATGCCCTAATCGTGTAGTGCAACCAACAAACTACGACCTAAATGTAATGATAAACACATGTCATCAAAACACTGTCAGATCTGAGCCCATGAAGATCTTGTCAGAGCCTTCTGGGCACGATCTGGGTTTTCCAGAAATTAAAAGTCATGGTCAACCAACTATGTTTGACCAGCCATAACTTTTAATCTGAACATGCTATAGGTTTGATTCGAGTTCTAGGACAGAGATCTCCTACCACACTACAAGTTCAAACAACTAAAACACCAAAACAATACACAGAATGAAATCTATGGGGTCTAACATTCATTGTAAGACAACTTTTTAAAGATTTTCCAGATTATGAAAAACTTCAAATCTGAGCCTATAGATGTTATGGATCTAACATCTATCAACCCAGATCATTTATTAACATTATAAACAACATATTTAAACAACTAAACACAACTTTTATTACTGCTAGCAAGATAAGATTGTAAGTTAGGTTTATACCTTTACTTTGATCAATCTTTGATTCTATGCTTATGATTTGCTAAGGGTGTTTGTGGGGCTTGATTTGGGAACTGAAATGCTACTATATTTTGTGGGTTTTAGAGAGAGAAGATCTAGGATATGTGTTTGTGCAAAATGAGCCAACAAATGATATTTTCTCTCTCTCAATCTATATATACAAGTGTTAGATGCATTGTATGGCTGATCTAGAGGCTGATATACATTGATTTCAGTCACATGGAGTGGTTAGATTTGGTGAACCACTCACCTAAGGTCAAAACCTACATGTTAGCTTCAATAATGCACAAAAGGGTAAAAATGGCATTTGCCTTGTGATTTTAATGGCTAACATGTAAACTTGACAAACCCTTAGGGTTTGACCCTTAGGGTTAACCCTAAGGTTCCACTAATTATGATTATTTATCTAGAATTTCTAATTAAGCCAAAAATGGAAATTTTAGTTTCTAAAATTCACAAATTAGGATTACTAAATCAGTTTAGGTTTCTTAATTACATAGACTTAAAAATTATGTTTAGGTATTCACTAATTAACATTAAGCTTATTTAATTAGCGATTAGGGTTCCTATTTAGCAATTAAGGTTAACAATTTAATAATTAGGATTAACAATTTAATAATTAAGGTTAACAATTTGCAATAAGGGTTTTTAATTACATTATACATGGACATTAGGGTTTAAAGTCCACTAATTAACATTAAACATTTTAAATTAGCGATTAGGGTTTCTCAATTTGACAGTTAGGTTTCCAAATATAAAAATTAGGGTTTATAAACATTAATTAGGGTTTTCAAAATTAGGGTTTCCCTAATTAAGGTTAATATCTATAATTCCAGTCATTAATCACATTATCATGATTACATAACAATCTTGTACTCTAATTTGAGTTTTAAATTAGGGTTTCTCACAGTAATACTAGGATTTTGACATTATACTCCATAATTGACCAACCATTGTCAGTCCACATACACATAGTACATATTTATAGCACTAAGCTTAGGAACGAACAAACTTTCATGGAAAATTAAAATATAATTAATATTATATTATTATTCTCATTCCTTAATCAAAATCTAAAATTAGGGTTTGGATTCCATATCTGATTTACCTTACATAAACAACATTATTAATTAAGTTAAAATACCTAATTTAATAATTTGAAATAAATTCATATAATAAATCAATTGTATAACAATTACAATAATCATTCCATATATCATTTAAATAATATAATATCATATTTTCTTGAAAATAAATAATAAAAACATTTCTACAATAAAATTAATTATTATAAGAATATAGTATATAATGATCAATAATTCTAAAATAAAATTATTTATAATTATTCATGTAATAAATATATTTTCATTTATCACATAAATACATACGCTTTGACTTATACATATTCCCCATATTTATTTTAATAAATAAAATAAAATAATAATAAAAAATTATACATAAAATTTACGATTTATTTATATAGAAAATATCGGGTTATTACACACACAAGGCAAGTATTAAATATTTAAGATGTTATTTTTATTACATATGATGTTTATAAGGAATTGAACATTCTTTGCTTTGTTGTGCACACACAAGAAATTTGTAGTTTTCTCTTCACTTATATCTGAAAATCTTTGAGTGCGACTTAACTTAAATCATTTTAGTTAGGATGTGCACACACTTGACCATTATGATTGAAGAGGCAAAATACAAGGAGTTGCATAGTTGATGTAATTGACAAGAGTTGTCTACCTATTTATTTATATATAGTTTGTTGTGCACACACAAGGTTATATACATTTGAAATGAGATCCTTATTCTCACTAGCATATCTTCTATTAAATATTGTTGAACTATATATATTGAGGGTAATATAGTTTGTAGAAAATAGTGGGAGATACCAATTTAAAACAAGACCTAAATTATTTTGGTAATTAATAAAAGAATGCATGTTGAAAAATCTTGTTGATAACAAATTCATTTACAGAATTTTACAATGTCTAAATTAGTATCATTGCGTAGCATATTAGATGCTAAATTAACCGGACCGAATTAAACGGATTGGTTAAAGAAATTGAGAATAGTTCTCATGGCTGAAAAGCTATTTTATGTCCTTAATATGTTTATCCCTGCAATAGTTGCAGATAATGCCTCTGAGAAAAGATTGCTACTTTTAGAAAGTGGAAAGATGATGCACAGTTGGCTCAATGCATCATGCTCACATCCATGAGTAACGAGCTTCAGCGTCAGCATGAAACTATGGAAGCTCCTACTATATTCCTTCATATCAAGTAGTTGATGGTAAGGAAAGTAGGACTAATAGATATCAGATATCTAAAGAGCTCTTCCGATTTAGAATGACCAATGACACTACAGTACAGATACAAGTCCTTAGCATTATCAATTTGATTGATCAATTAGGACAACGGGTTTTGTCATGGATGGAGAGTAGATCCAAGGTTTGATCTTGCACTCACTTTCGGACTCCTTTCATAATTGTTGTGAATTTTTCATATGAACAAGCTAGATATTAGCTTCGCTGATTTGCTTAACATGTTGAAAAATGTTGAGTCACCTTCTAACCAAGAAAGACCAAGTCTTACTGGTAGGGGCCAAAGGATCTTCTAAAAAGAAGAACAATTCTAAGAAGGTAAATAAAAAGGCAAAAACAAAGGATAATAAGAACAAAACTGATACAGATAGTAAAGGAGTTTGCTTCCACTACAATAAGCCTGGACATTGGAAAGAAACTGCAAGAAGCATTTTGCAGAGGCTAACCAAAAGAAGCTTAGTGAAGTTTCGGTTACAAATACAATTTTGTCTATGATTTAAAATAAATTTTTCTTTAAGTCAAGGTTCTACTTGGGTATTGGATACCGACTTTGGTTATCATAAATATAGATTTATGAAGGGACCAAGCAGAAGTAGAAAGCTAAACAAAGATAAGTAATCCAATGTGTGAGAAATGAAGCAAATGTTGCTACATTAGCCATAGGAACTTATTGTTTAGCATTGCCTACGGGCAAGTCTATTAAGTTAATAAGTTGTTATTATATTCCAGTTCTTGTTAGAAACATTATTTCCATTTTATTATTGGACAATGAAATCTTTGGTATTATAATTAAGAACAATTGTTGTTCTATTTATAATAATAATTGTTTGTATAGAACTGAAATATTACTTAATGGATTTTTTGTACTTGACTTACGTGAAAATATATTTTGCGAATTGAACAAACTAGTATAAGAAAAGGAGATGATCATTCAAAGAGTTGAATGTGTGTATTTATTGAAATACATGTATGAATTATTTGAAAGGTTCAAAGAATTCAGAAGTGAAACAAATTGGCAAAGTATTAAGATTCTTTGATTAGATCAAGGAATAAATACTTGTGCAATAAGTTTCTAGATCATCTCAAATGGTTTTCTCATAATGGGCGCCTCTGTCTGTGATAATTGATTGATGTATCTGAAAGGAAAAATCATACCTTGTTGGACATGGTACGGTCCATAATGTCCTAGAAATGGCTGCATATCTACGAAAAGGTAACCTCAAAATCCGACCCCAAGACTTCATAAAAGTTATGGACATGGAGGATTCCTAATCTTAAGTATGTTAAGATAAGGGTTGTCCAACTTATGTGAAAAGGTTTCAAAAGGATAAGCTTGGGATAAAATTTGACAAGTACAGATTGGTGGGACATCCTAAAGTAAGTTTAGGGTATATGTTCTATAATCTTACTTAGCGAAAGGTGTTTGTTGCGAAAGACGCTACCTTCTAAGATAAAGATGTTTATCATTGAAGGGGCTAGTGGGAGGATAATACATCTTGAAGAGTTCAAGAACCACAAAACACTATAAGTCAAATAAGAGGAACCTGTAGATAGACCTATTGTACCACAACCAAATTGTAAATCTGGAATAGTACCAAAGATACCTGGGATGTATGGATTCATCAAAAATGATGATGATGAGGTACGCATCATAAAGATGATGATCCAGTTACATACGATGAGGTAAGAGTTGTAGACACTCAGAGAAATAGATTGAAGCAATCTTCTCAAAAATGGAACATTCGTTTTGATATGATAATCAAAAGAGTTTGATTTTATCAAAAACAAGAATGAACCTAATGTGTACAAAAGGGTTAGTGGGAGCGTTGTGATATTCTTAGTATTATATGTTGATATACTACGGATAAGGAATAACATACCAATGCAACAATCAGTAAAGATAAAGTTGTCTAAATAGTCCTCCATGAATGATTTGGGAGGAGTATCGTAATTGGGGATACAAATCTATATAGATAGATTTAAAAGGATGCTCGACTTAAACTAAGGTACGTATATTCATTTGATGCTAAAGTCATTTAGCATGGCAAACTCTAAGAGATGCCTCGTGTTGATAAGCCATAGAGTGTATCTCTCTTAATAGTCCCCATAGACTCCTAAAAAGAGAGATCGCATGAGTGACAATCATGTATACAATGAAATATATGAGAACTGGTGATGATTAGTCATATTCTGGAGAAGATCACTGTAAGACAGTGAAAAACATCTTAAATTACTTAACCGGCACTAAGGATGTGATTAAAATTTATGGCAGATCTAAATTAAAACTAGAGGCTTAACAGTCTCAAGTTTTTCAGACAGACCAAGACAACAGAAAATCTATTTTCAGGTAAAGTGTTACCTTGAACGGTGGTTCAGTGAAATTGGAAAGGTTCCAAATAGCAAAGAGTTGTTGGTTTAGTGATAAAGACAAAGTATATAGCTATAAATGAAGCTACAAGTTGATTGTTTGGATGAAAAGTTCATTAAAGAACTAGAAATAGTTCCTAAGTCTCATCTTGGATCTAAACATGTGTTGTGGCACTTTCACTTGATTATAGGAATCATTGAAAGATAGGAAATCACTATAGAGATAGTGGACTCTCAAGAACAACATTACATATCCATTAACTAAAGCTTATCCAACGGCAGGATAATCGTCACTTAGAGAAGAATGGTATGAGATACCATGACGATTGACTTTAGTGCAAGTGGGAGATTGAAAGTAGTATGCACACAAGCCAATCATGTTTGATGATAAAGCATATACTTTGTAACAATCCTATTCATTTATTAATAAAAAGTATTAATTTATTAAAGGCTTTTAATTATCTACATGATGTTGTTTTATAATATGTTATAAACCCATAGTTTTAAGCAATGCTTTTAGAATAATGATGATGATCATTCTAATGAGATCTAAATTCTTAGAAAGCTTAAAACTAAAATAGTTCCCAATCGTTGGATTACTAAATTGGGGATTAGTGAATCCGGATAGATTGGTACATACGTTGCTTGCTCATTGGATGAGGATGATTGATCTCATGATCATTTGTGTGGAGACACTAAATCAAGTATGTAGGTGCTTATTAGAGAATAAGTTCACTGAACATGGCTCGCTAAGGAATACCTAATGGAGTTTTACTTGCCTGTCAATAGGAATTCCTGTAGTGATAGTAGTACAAGTGATCCTTGGACTTGAGATCAGTATAGTATCTTGTGTATGATGAGTTATATATTAACTTATTCCTTAGGACCCTTAGGGTATATCAAAGGGTATGCTTGGGTATAATAAGTTATACATGGAGATAATGTATGATCAATAAAGAATCTACCACTTCTAGTAAAATAAGAGAAATGTCCTTTGTGATTCGATAAATCACAACCCAGATGAGATCCTTGGCAAAATGAGAATGAAATTAGAAAGGAGTTTCTAATTTGCATTATTTGAGTTGCGCATTTTAGAGTGAAATACATATAATTAAATAAAATAAGACTTGTGGTAATTCCATGTCTTATATTTAATTGAGACATTGTATGGTGGAAGGATTGAATTATGCGGTAACTATTTACTCAAAGGTTCTTTTATTATTAATGTTGAAATCTATATTATCGAAAAGTCGTTGATACATGAGGGAGGCTTATCCTTATTGTAGAATAAATATTATTTATTTAAATAAATTAATAGTTTAATTTATTTATTTAAATAACATTAGAATTAAGTCTAATTGATTTATTCTAATTGGTTTAATATGAAGAACCTAAAAGGGTCACACCATAAAAGGAAAAATAATTATTTAAGAAGTTAATGTCATAATCGTAATAATAAGTCAAGTATATTTAATTTAATATATGGTGATAGAATAAATTAAATAACTTAATATTTATTATTTAATATTTTGGAAATATTAATTATAAATTAATAAGAGGAGTCTTATTATTATTATTATTATTATTATTATTATTATTATTATTATTACTATTATTATTATTTAATTTCTAAAGGAGTTTGGGAATTAATTAATAAAAGTACTCTCATATATTCCTAATAATATTAGGAGACTAATTAATTAAAAGAGTTTAATTAATTATTCCTAATAAGATTAGGAGCTTAATTAATTAAAGGAGTTTAATTAATTAAAATAAAACCAAATCCTTAATTGTTTAGGAGGGTTGTCTACATCTATAAATAAGAGGAGTCTTATTATGGGTGGGGATGGTTGACGTTTTCACAGAATACGTAATTCCAATAGTTAGAATAGTACACCCTTTTCTATGAGAGATAGAAAAACTAGAGTTTTGCCAAACACCTATCTTCTTGAATCTTTCTTCCTTGGTGGATCACCTCTAGAGGCCAAACATTTGGGTGGCTAACGTTGATCAAAGGAAGGAACCAAACCCGGTGGATTCAAGTTGAAGGCGAAAGGATTTGGAGGTGAACTTGTACCTGAGGAAGATCGAATCTTTAAGGGTATGATTCTTGTTCTTTATCTTTTCGTTTAATTAATAATTGTGCATAAAGGATGATCCGAGTATATGGTTTGTAAAATTTTAAAACTCTGATTTTCCACGTTTTTGCTTTTTTGTGCAATTTGATTGTGTTTATGAATATTACAAACCTAACATATATAACCATAGATTTTTTTACGGGTCTTCCCAAGGTTTCTCAAGGCATAGATGCGATTTGGGTTATTATTGATAGATTAACCAAGTCTGCTCATTTCTTGCCGATACGAGAGACTTATTCCCTTGAACGTCTTGTTCGTATATACGTAAAAGAGATTGTGAGATTGAATGATATGCCAGTATCCATAGTTTCAGATCGTGACCCAAGATTCAGTTCACGATTTTGGGTTAGCTTGTAGAAAGCTATGAGCACGAATTTACGATTCAGTTCGGCATACCATCCTCAAACGGACGGGCAATCAGAAAGGACTATTTAAACTCTTGAAGATCTATTAAGACTTTGTGTTCTAGATTTCAAAGGAAGTTGGGATAAGTACTTGCCATTGGTGGAATTCTCCTACAATAACAGTTATCGAGAAAGTATAGGCATGGCTCCATTCGAGGCGTTGTATGGAAGAAAGTGTCATTCTCCAGTATGCTGGGACGAGGTGGGTGAAGCAACGTTGTTGGGACCAGAATTGGTACGCATGACTACAAAAAAGATCCAAACGATTCGACAACGTATACAAATGACACAAGATCGATAAAAGAGTTATGTGGATCTTCATCGAAAAGATGTGGAATTTAATATTTGGGATCATGCATTATTACGTATTGCTCCATAGAAGGGAGTTACAAGATTTGGAAAGAGAGGAAAACTCAATCAAAGATTTGTTGGTCCATTTGAGATTCTTGACTGAGTAGGAAATGTGGCCTATAGACTCGCATTACCTCCAAGCATGTCTCGTGTTCATAATATTTTTCACATATCTATGCTTCGTAAATATGTGAAAGATCCAAACCACATTATTGAGTTAGAACCAGACGGGATAACCGAAGATTTAATGTACGAGGAGGTACCTATTAAGTTCTTGGATGGGAAAAAGCATGTCCTACGCACAAATGTTATATCCCAAGTCAAAGTTTTGTGGAGGAACCATGCTATTGAGGAAATGACCTGGGAGTTGGAATCGGAAATGAAAGCAAGGTACCCTCACCTATTCAAAACACCAGGTACGTACATCAATTTCGAAGATGAAATTTCATAAGGAGGGGAGGTTGTAAGACCCCAACTTTTTATAAATAAAATTAAATTTCCTCTATTAATTATTTTGAAATAGTAAGGGGTGGATTTGATTAATGTGGTTAGTTATGGATAAAATGTGCAAATTTTGCAAAATAAGCAAGTGGTTATAAAATATTCATTGTTGTCGGGGAATATTCGTTTGGTTGTGGAATATTCTTGTTCTTGGGGAATATTAAATGCGAAACACAGATCATTTATGGGCCCCAGAATAGCGGAGAAACGGTCGGATGAAAAAAAATGACAAGTTTGAGTTTTTATAAATAGCAATTGTAGTTTTTACTGAATTAACACTTTGTTGGAATACCCATGAGTTAAAATATAATAATCTGGCGTGGTTGCATGAAGCTTTACCGGTATTGTGATATTTTTGGTTTATTGATTCTTACATAAGAAGGCACTACTCAATAATTGTTATAGTAATTACTGTTCAATATTTTATTTTATTGATTTAATAATTGCTACGTTGATATTTTATATTATTGTTAATTCAATAATTGTCGCTGCACAGTATTTTCCATTATCACATAAATAATTTATATTATTTAAATGATATTTTTAGATAGCATTATTGATAATGTCTAGAAAGTTCTATCGAGGAAAGGGGTTTGGTCACTTAATTGCGCGACAGTAAGGAGAAATCCTTATCGGAAAGCCCTCTCTTTCCTGAGAATAATCTGGTTGTCAATATTGTGAATCTATAATATTAATTGGGAATAAAGATGGAAGTATTAAAAAAGTATTGATTAATTGTGTGATGAGTAAAATAACCATTAGAAGAAGTTTTCGACACTCGAAGGAAATAATGGTAATATGTGGCATTTTGTAAGTAGGACCCTAGGTTATCATCTAAGAGTCACTATCGTGAATAGTAACTCGTCTCTTCGAATTTCCAAGACTTACTTGTCTCTTCGGTTTTCCAAGAGTTACTTGTCTCTTCGATTTTTCAAGAGTTACTTGTCTCTTCGGTGTTCCAAGAGTTGTTTGCCCCTTCACAAATAGTAGTTGTCTCTTCAATATTACCAAGACCAAGAGCCACTTTCAGTTCTTCTATAAATAGGAGCTCATTCCTTCATTATTTTCTCACCAATTCACAAAGCTATACAGAGAGAAACTATAGAGAGAAAATAAAAGAGAAAGAAAAGGAGTATTCTGCTACTACCCTACTTCAGTATTCAATCTTCTACTAAGGTAAATGGTATTATTTATTTCATATTCTTTTACGATATTATTTTTCATATTCGTAAGGAATTTTATTTTCGTTCAATATTCGTAATGAATATCATTTTCGTTCAATATCCGTAAGGGATATTATCTTCGTTTAATATTCGTAGGAATATTATTTTCGTTCAACAGTTGTAAAGGATATTATTTTTTTCCAATACTCATAAGAAATATTATTTTCTTTCATACTCCATATTATGAAAGGGATATTATTTTATTTCGTATTCCTAAATTTAAATGTACTATGATAAGTATTACTTCTATAATTCCTGAAATGATTAGAAATTTCGTAAGTTTTGCGCTTCATCTAATATCATTTTACGAGAATATTGGTCTGAACTTTCTTGATAAATTTCTATATTTTCATGTCGGGTTACTATTCACAAATACGGTACTATTCACGAGTACTATTCCCGAAGTATGATTTTTCTTGTGAAATTTCTACCTTTTCGTGGTGGGGTTACTATTCACGTATACAACACTATTCACGTATACAACACTATTCATGAATACAACACCATTCACAGAAAAATAAATTTTCTCTTCTTTGTCCAAGTTGTCTATTATGGTTACTATCTTTAATTGTATTTATGTTTTGATCTTCATTCTTGAATTTTGCTCCACAATTGATTATTATGGAGTATTTTTGAACTTGGATAAATTAAAGTACGAATCCCTAATCTTTGATCTTTTATCTCACTGGATTCATTTTTGTTAAGATATTTTTCATCATCCTCAGTCCTAGATGATGATATTACTAAATATCTTTGGCCTTTAGTGGAAAGATGAATGATTACCCGATGAATATCTTTGGCTCGTGGTGCAAAGACGGACAGGTGTTGAGATGAACATGACCAACTGGTGATACAAATGAATATCTTTGGCCTGTAGTGCAAAGATGAATATTGATTGATGTTACAGGGATAAAATATTGATGGTGGACTTTTAAATCATAGAAGATAGTAGATTTCATTCTCTACTTAACTCTTCTAATGAATTGTTATTTTCGCTGCGAATATTGATCTAAAACTTGTTGTCCATTATATTTTATCTGATTTATTTAAGGCTAATGATAACTTATTCTACATTATCTTAGTCATAATATTCTTTACTAGACTAGTTGAGCTCAACCTTCTCCTTTTTGTTCTTTTTTTTTTCTCAGGAAGTGGGAACCAGTCGGGGTGCGGAGTGATGTTTCAAGTCGGTTGTTTTAGCAGTCCTCACTATTTTGTAAAATAGTGTATCAATAATTGTAATGAGGACTTATTTGAGTGTGGATATTGTCTAGAAGACAATATCTGTATTTAAACTCACCGTATATGTGTTATCGTATTTTACACGATAATTGTATTAATAAAGTTGTAGTTGTTTCTGTACCACGTATTTGGCGACTCAGAATGGGTTGTGTATACCTATTTTGGGGGAGTCACATTTACCCTTTAATAATACATTTATTTAATAATCATAAAAGGTCATAAATATTACTTCTCATCAAAAATTAACAAAATAACCTCTAATAATCAGAATACAACATATTTAGGGTTTCTAAGCACTAACATCACATTTTTACCATTTATGACATCACACAACTAATTATTTTCATTTATTCATAACACAACCATTTACAAGAAAAATATCAAAACAGTTCCAATTTTTTTTTTCTAGAATCTGACATAATATGATCTCCAGAGGTTACCCAAATTTTTCTAGAATTTTCCAATTATTATTTTTAAAGAGCCCAAAACAACCAGATCTTGCAACATTTTTCATAAATCAAGTTTTTGTCCAAAGATTATGAAACTTTCAGGGTATACTCCATTTATGGTCCTCTACCTTATACTATGTTTGATTCTCATTTCTTGGCATGTATGAAATGGAATGGCTTAAGAAATAGAATGAGAATAGGAATGGAATGGTCATTCACATTTTATGTTTGGTTTGACCATTTATTCCTTCAGGAATAAAATCACTATTCTACTTTAAACATTTAAAATATATGAATCACATTATGAATGAAATGTGAAATGATCTTTTTTTTTGTTTTTTGTATAGTACAAACTTATAAACTTATATCATTTCTCATATTTATTTATAATACTATTGCATAGGCTGAAATAACATAACTTGTATTAATTTATTAAATACAAGTAATTTTATATAATTAAAGAAAATTAATTTATATAAGGAAAATTAATATTAATAAATGTAATATTACTAAATGTAATATTAATAACAGATTAATTAATATTTTCATAAAGGAAATTAATATTACTAAACATTAATATTTACGAGAAATAAAAATAATACTTAATGACCTCACAAATTAAAATTTTAATTAATATTTTTTGGTAAATTAATATTTTTATAAGTCAATATGAAAAACGAAATTGGCCCAACACAACATTATGGTCAAGCACGCCTTTAATATTTGATGAAGATTTGAAACTTGGAAGATTATCAAACACATGGAGAATAACTTTTGATTGCATATTCACTTTCATTGATTCTATTTTTTGATTGACATGTTTTATCGCAAAAAAAATTAATATTTTCATATGAAAAATTAATATTACTAAACGTTAATATTTACAAAAAATAAAAAATAATACTTAATGACCTCACAAATTAAAAACTAATTAATATTTTTTTACAGTTACTATTAATTTACCTTTTGAAAATTAATTTTTTAGTATTCATATAATTAATTTTAACTAAAATACATATTGTAAAAATTAATTTTTACAGATATTTTTTTGACTCTAATATTAGTCAAAAAAATATTAGTCTGAAAACAATACAAAAAAAGTAGTTCAAAATAAACATAAATATAATATTTTTGTAAGAAAAATGAAGTAGCATAAAAAAGGTAGGAAAAGAAAAGAAAAGAGGATAGATTGCGAAGAGAAGAGGGGAAGAAGGTTGGCCTAGGAATGAAATAAACCCACATATTTGGAAAGGAATGCAAAAATAACTTTTAGATTTGAAAGGAAATAACTAAAGGAATAGAATGGTCATTCCAATTTACTGGCCAAACATATTTTAAGTCATTTCATAAGGAATGATCATTCCATTCCCAGCACATTCCATTCCATTCCCACCAATCAAACACAACATTAAATTAAAATTTTATTATTTTTGAAGTTGCACACAAAAAAGTTATTCATGTTTACTTTTAAAAGAGTCCTTTCTTGTAGAAGTCATAATTCTCCTTCTACACATCCAAAGCTGAACATTCTTTTTCCTAAATGCAGATAACTCATCAAAGTATCTTCCCAAATTTTTTCAAAATTTTCAGAGTACATGAAATGGATGAAATTGCCCTTACAAGGGGCTTGCCAAAAACTGTCTTAACTTTTATTCAAAATGGGTTGTTTTGGCTTCAACAGCCCTCAAGGCTTGAAAAACAATTATTTTTGAGTGTTACCACTTGGGTTTACTAGTTAACTTACATATCTAGCACCCCTCCCCCTTTAACGGATCACAAATAGGACATGTAGATAAAAGCTAGGGTTTTTCACCCTTAAGGAACATAGGTTCATTTTCTTCCTTTAGATCTTCATCCTAACACTCAAAATGGTTAGATCCTTACATGAAATATGTCGGTCTAAGAGTGTTTGAGTCTTAGAACATAACCCCTCTATTTCATTAAAATTAACTAACATAGAAAGGAAGAAAGTTGTTTAAAACTTCACATTGATCTTCTAGCTATTCTCCTTGATATACCAAAGTAGTTTATGAACTTAGGATGCATAAGAGATGGAGCTCTCTCCCTCTTTTCTCTTCTCTAACCCCCGACTTCTCTCTCCCTCTCTCTTTGTTTTTTTATTAGTTTTGTAAGTGAGATGAAATGAAATGAAAATTAGGGTATTAGTATAAAAGTATAGATATACAACCTATATCTATATTTTTATCCCAATACTTTTTATATCCCAAAGATAATTATCTTTTTAGATTACATGCAATCCTAATTAAGATTTTAGACCAATGAGAGATTGACACACGAGGGGTTTATGTGGATAAGAAGATTAGTTAGCAAAAATAGTAAGTTAATTATCACATCACAAGGTCAAAAATGGCCTTAAGGGGTCGGGTATTACCCCCCCTTGCCCCATTTTTTGCTTTATTTCTAATTCCAAATTTGATTAATCAAATGTCCAAAATGTCCCTAACAATTGGGCTAAAGATTGGGTTATCAATTTAATTCCTTTGGGCTTCCTAGTTAATTGTTTGGACCATGAAAATAACATAGTCTAATACTTTTAACCTATCATACCCTAATTATTTATTTAGGGTTTCTATCCCCACTCTTTTGGAATTAAATACTTACTTAAGTCTATTTGATTTTATAATCCAATTAGACTTGTTTTAATTAGGTTTAAAATAAATAATAAATTGAGATAATAAAATTAATCTCTTAAGTTAGTATAAATTCTAAATACCAACACTTCTCAATGCTTTAACCCTTAGGTTATTTAATTACTACACCTAAGGTATAAATAGGTTATTAAGCTTTTATTTTTAATTCTATTTAACTATTTAATAAATATACATATCTATACATATAATATAATTATTTATTTAGCCATACACCTTTTCCACATAATCATCACATATTCATTCACTATATGCCACAAAGTTTTCAATATCATTAATATATTTACTTACAAAGTGACTTAAAATTCTTGGTTATTAAATGTGTGCCATTGAAGATCTGTTTCATTATTGAACTTTGAAACAATTTAAGTTATGTTATTCATGAAATGTTTATGGACTAAGTCTAAGCTAATTGTATCAGCTAAATCAAGCATGTTTAAATTTTTTAACTCAAATACGTTTTAAAAGTTGTTCCAAACCAGTTGTTGGTGTGGACTCGTAAAGTAAGACTGAGAAAGAGCAATTTTACTAAGGCAATATATCAAAAGAACAAATATTTGCTCGTTTCCTAAGTGTTATGCATATTCACCGGGTATGAGAGGCTGATCCCCTTGAGTACCAAAACCTACTAAAAGGTCTAATTACTAAAAACCTTCGTATTTGTTCATGGTCATTGTTGGCCACTCAGCAATATAAATTAAATCTTTCATTTATTAAAACTTGATTCTCGTTCTTTCACAATCATTATATATTGTTGAAAATTTAGAAGTTAATCCTTTTTCTAATTATGATATATCGTTCTTGTACTTAAACTTACTGAGCTAAGTAGTTTCTTACTTTTTTTATATCATGATATTTATTTCAGTTTAGACCGAGTGCACAAAGAAGGACGTTCAAGAATAGTTTAATAAGCATGTTTAACCATTTTGTTAACTTGTGTAAATTGCTTATGTAAACCTTTTTTGTAATTAATGTGTATGTATTAAGTTAAGGTTGGTAGATGTTGGGAATGTTGTAAAACCTTTTGTAATGAACAATTTATGTTTATATATTCTGCGTTAGTTTATAGAATGTTTATGAAGATGGTGGATCGTGAGCACCAAACCTGAGGTTATCGAACCCGGATTTGGGGGTGTCACACACGAAAACTCGAGTGAAATGAGGAAAAATTAAGGAGGCCAATGGTATTTGTAAGACCCCAACTTTTATGAATAAAGATGAATTTTCAATAAATATTATTTTTGAATATTATGGAGTAAATTTGATATAATGTTATAGTTGTGGGTAATATTTAGAAATTTTGAAAAGTATGTAAGTTGTTATATAATATTTGATTGGTCGGGGAATATTCGTTTTAACAGGAAATATTCGTACGACGACACAATCATTGGTGGGACCCCACAAAGAAATTATTGTCGGGTTGAGAAAACGACAAAAATATTTTTATGAAAATAACGGCGGAAGTTTTACCATTAACTATTGAACTATCGGGTAGTAAAAGTACAGTAATACGCGTGGTTGCATAGTAGCAAACGGTATTGATTATTGATGCTTACGTGAGAAGTCACTCAGTTTTGTTCAATTATTACTATGATAATTCTTTGCATAGTATCTCACGTTATTTGATTCAATTATTGTTAATATTTTATATATTATTAAATCAATAATTGAGACGACAAAGTTATTAATATTGTTATTTGCAATATTAACGATGTCTAGAAGTTCTGTCAAGGAGAGGTTTGGTCACCTAATTGTGCGTCAATAGGGAAAAATCCTTATTGGAAAGCCCACTCTTTCCTGAGAACGACCTGGTCGATTAATATTGTGAATTATAATAAAGGTGATAAGTTTTGTTTTATTATTATTATAAGTGTAATAAAACAGAAAACTTTTTATATAAAACAGAATAATTTTATAAAGTTATTCGTTTTATTAGACTATAAATAGAATATATAATATTCTATTATGCATAGTGTTTGCATAGTGCCTGCATAGTAAAATCTTTTTATATAAAACAGAACACTTTTATAAAGTTATTCGTTTTATTAGATTATAAATAGAATATATTATATTTTATTTATCTTTGCATAGTAAATTAATATAGATAGTCAGTTTTAAAAGTAAATCAATACTGGACCGTTCATGAATTAATTCTTATTAGGTCCATTCTCCTATAAATAGAAGCTCATTCCTTCATTATTTCTTACAAATTCACCGAACTCTAGAGAGAAAGAAATAGAGAAAGAAGAAAAGTATTCGCTACTTCACTACTCCTATATCCGGTTTCTTCTAAGGTAAAGGGTATTATTTCTTTTCGTATTCATGAAGAGAACTTACATTTTTTCCATTCCTTATTATTACATTGGAATAACTTTTGTATATATGCAATCTTGCATACATGGTGAAATTCTACATTATTCCATTCCTTATTATTTTGTTGGAATAACTTGTATATGCCAAATCCGCATAATGGTGAAATTCTTACATTATTCCATTATTTATTATTTTGTTAGAATATCACATGCAATGCGTTTACGCATGACTGGGTCCATTATTTATTATTACATTGGAATAACACATGCATGCGATCTATCACATGCATGGTGAATTCTTACATTATTCCATTCTTTATTATTACATTGGAATAACACATCATGTGGATTATCACATAAATGGTGAATGACCCTTCGTATTCATTTCTTATTAAATTATGGAAATGATCATCTCACGTGGATTCTTGCATGAAGGGTGAAAATCCATTGCAGTTTCATATATTCTATGATACTCATTTGGTTAAAATTTTTTCTTCTATACTCCATGAAATTAGTGGAATATCCTTGATATTTGCACTTCATCTAGTATCTTTTCATGAAAATATTCTTTTGAGCATTCTTGAATTTTACTCCACAAAGCAGTATCATGTTGATAATTTGGACATTATTGAGTTCAGGATAAATTAACTTATAAATTTTTAAAATTTATTATTGAACTTATTTTATTGAATTATTATGTCATTGTCATCATCCTCATGCTTATATTGTGATGAAAGTTATCTTTGGCTTACGTGCATAGATGGACTTGGTATGATTATGACCAGGGATTATTCAGTATAATCATGACCTGTAATGTTATAAATGATATGGTAAAAGTCCTCAGTGGCCTATAGTGTATTGACGGATAGTTTTTGGTATGATTATGACTAGGGATTATTCGATATAGTCATAACCATTGATAATTTAATGAATATCCTTGGCCCGTAGATCAAGAATGACTCGATGATGTGGTTTATTTATTAAGCTGAGTCTCAGCGATAAAAATTGATGAAAACATTTTAAATCATAGAAGATAGTAGATATCATGCTCTACTTGACTCTTCTAATGGATTGCTTATTCCACTGCAGTTAAACTTAATGTCTATTATATTTTATCAGTTTAACATTGTTGAAGACTAATGATAATTTATTCTATATTATCTTAATCATAATATTTCTTACTGGGCTAGTTTAGCTCACCCCTTTCTTTCACTATTCTCTTGAGAATGAGAGCGTAGCGGGACTAGTCGAGGAGGCGGGTGGCGGTCCGGATGATAGTATTCGTAGTCCTCACTATTCTGTTAAATAGTGTGACAATAAATGTAATGAGGACTCCTTTGAGTGTGGATATTGCCTAGATGACAATATTCTTATTAAAACTCTCAATTTATGTTTTGTTGTATTTTACACGACTATTGTATAATTAGTTTGTATTTGTATTCAGTACCTTGTATCTGGCGACCAAAGATGGGTGATGTATACCTATTTTGGGGGCGTCACAGTTGGTATCAAAGCTTAAGGATATGATCCCTGGCTGAGATATGAGACAAGAACTAGGAGGGGAGAGACGGGGAATTCCTTCTCTTGTATGACCTACCTAAGTTTATTTGGTATTTAATTGGTCGGTCAGAGTATAGAGATAATATGTGATATGTTAATTAACCCTTGTTTTGTGGTAGTATTTGAAAATGGCATCCGAAAATGTTGAGATAAGCAATGAAGCACATGAGACCGTTGAGTCACTAACGATCAATGCCCATGGTAATTTGCAACAGGAAGACAATAATCCTCATGAAAACAATAACAACGATGAAATGGTGAGCGATGGGATGTTCGGAGGCTTTATGCAATTCATGCAACATCAAAGAGAAGAGCATTCGCATCCAAAATGCAGGTGGAAACACTGACAACTCTCAGACGATCACCGCTAAGCAGTTCAAGGAGTTGGGACCACCGAAGTTTTTTGGAGAGCCAAAACCACTTAAGGCAAAGACATGGATAAAGCAGATCAACAAGATATTTGATGTCTTGGGATGCTCCAAGGAGCAAAAGGTTCCCTTTTCCACCTTCATGTTGCGTGCAAAGGCAGATTATTGGTGGAAATCTATAAAGCGTACTCAACCTGCTGCACTGAAGATGTCTTGGGAGAAGTTCCAAGAATTGTTCAATAACAAGTACTTTCCTGAAAGTATTCGTCATATGAAGGAGGTGGAGTTCATCAAGCTTGAGCAAAACAATATGACCGTGGCGCAGTACGAAGCTAAGTTTGCCGAGTTGTCTCAGTTTGCGTCCCACTTGGTTGATAATGAGGAGAGAATAACGCGGATGTTTATAAGAGGTTTGACACCCGAGATACGTTAATACCTTATCTCTCATAAATTGTGTTTGTATTCTGATGTTGTGAATAGGGCTCAGTTATTGGAGCACGATAATGAGTCAACCCAACCAAGAGAGAGCAGCTGACAGGTCGATAATACCAGTGGTAGCAGTCATTGAAGCGGTGACAACAAACATGGAGGGAATCAACATGTCAGAAATGATAACCACTTCGGTGGTAATCATGGCCAAGACAATAGGAGTGGAAAGTTCAAGAAGAGAAGGTTCAAAGAAAGATGGAAAAGCGTCGACAAGACCAAAGACCATTTGTTAAGGAAGGAGAACGACCGTCGGTCATATATTACAAATGTGGAGGGGAAGGACATATAAGTCCAAACTGCACGATGCAGTCCAAAGCATGTTACAATTGTGGAAAAGAAGGTCACCTAGCCCGATTTTGTCGTGCACCAAAGTTAAGTCCAGCTAGGATGGAGCCATCCAAGGGTGTCCCAGACAAGACAAAACCTGTAGTTCAAGGGAGAGCGTTTATCGTAACCTCCCAAAAAGCGAAGAATCCGAACGAGGTGATCACGGGTAAGCTAATCATAAACTCTAGCGAAGTTTATACTTTATTTGATACCGGTTCTACCCATTCCTTTATTTCTCCTACTTGCGCTCAACGTTTAAATTTGACTCTAGAGAAATTAGACTTTGATTTATCTGTTGAAACTCCATTGGGAGAAACCTTCATTACATCCATGGTTTATAAGTCTTGTTTGATTCAAATCGGTAACCGTACGTTACTTGTCGATCTTATTTCTTTGAAAATACTTGCATTTGATGTGATTCTAGGGATTGATTGGTTAACTACTCATCATGTAAAAATTGATTGTTTTCATAAGGTTGTTAGCTTTCATATTCCTAACCAACCTATTATGCGAATTCAAGGAACCAAACCATTAAAATCCATCACTGTCATCTCAAGCCATAAAGCTATTCGTTTATTGAAAAATGGATGTCAAGCTTTCTTAGCTCATGTCACGGATCTAAACAAAAATATGTCAGTTTTGAATGATATTTCTATTGTTAATGAATTTCCTGACGTATTCCCAGAAGAACTTCCTGGCCTACCCCCAGAGCGTGAAATCAAATTTTGTATCGACCTTGAACCCGGTACAAAACCCATTTCCAAAGCCCCATATCGAATGGCTCTTATTGAACTTCAGGAGTTAAAAACCCAACTGTAGGAATTGTTAGACATCAGTTTCATTCGTCCTAGTACGTCTCCTTGGGGTGCTCCTATTCTATTCGTGAAGAAGAAAGATGGGAGTATGCGACTTTGTATTGATTATCGGGAGTTATACCATGTCACTATCAAAAATAGATATCCATTACCTCGCATTGATGACCTGTTTGACCAGTTACAAGGCACCAAATTTTTTTCAAAGATTGATTTTCGTTCCGGATATCACCAATTGAAGATTAGAACCGATGACATTCCAAAGATGACTTTCGGAACTTACAGACAAGCATTATGAATTCTAGTCATGTCTTTTGGATTGACTAATGCTCTGCGCCTTCATGGATATGATGAACCGAGTATTTAAGGAATATTTAGATCACTTTGTGGCTGTCTTTATTGATGACATTCTCATATATTCCAAAAGCCGAAGTGAAGATCATGAAGCAACACTTGAGGTCGATACTCCAAAAGCTTCGTGAAAACAAGCTTTATGCCAAGTTGAAGAAATGCGAGTTAAAGCTTGAGGAAGTAGCATTCCTTGGGCACGTAGTATCAAGTCATGGAATATCTCATTGACCCAAAGAAAGATTGAAGCAATTCAAGTTGGGAGCAACCTAAATCGATGAACGAAGTCGTAGCTTTCTCGGTTTAAATTTGGTTATTATCGGAGATTCGTGGAAGGATTTTCTCGAATCACTACTCCATTAACTTCAATTTGAATCGGAAAGATACAAAGTTTGGTTGGGAGCGAAGAATGTGAGAAGAGTTTTCAAGAACTTCGAGAAGACTAATTTAAGACTGTTACGACAATACCATCTGCTCGGAGGATTTGTCATCTGAGTGATGCTTGAGCAAAGAGTTAGGATGTGTTCTCATGCAACATGGGAAAGTCATAGCCTATGCCTCTCGAAAACTCAAAGAATATGAGAGGAATTATCCTACTCATGATTTAGAGTTAGCGACTATTGTCTTCACACTTAAAATTTGGAGGCATTACTTGTATGGGAGAAAGTGGAGATCTTTGGATCATAAAAGCCTCAAATACTTCTTCAATCAAAAGGAACTCACATGCGACAACGACGTTGGCTTGAATTGTTGAAAGATTATGATCGTACCATCGATACCACCACAAAGCGAACGTGGTAGGCGACGCTTGAGTAGAAGATCATATCTTGGTGCAGTGCAATATTGTCAACGTAAAGACCCATTTTGTATGACTTACAAAGGATGGAGATAGAGTTAAAGACTCGAGGGACCCATGTGATGATGGCGAATATCTGAGTAGAACCGACTTTAATCGATAAAGTTAAAGCTGCTTAAGCTACAGACCTGGAGCTGATGCGTATGAGGAAGAAAGTGCAAGAAGGTGCTATGTCGGAAGCAAGAATCGATGAAGAAGGAATACTTCGAGTCAACTTTAGATTTTGTGTTCCTAACGACCTTGATTTAAAGTATAAAATCATGATGGGCGCCTGACACCGATTTTGCAATCCATCGTGGGAGTACCAAAATGTATCATGATTTTTGTCATACATTTGGTGGAGCAATATGAAGAGAGAGAGATATTTGTTTATCTCAAGGTGCCTAACTTGTCAGCGAGTCAAGTGAGACATCAGTGCCAAAGGTCCATTTCAACCACTTGAAATTCCAGAATGGAAGTGGGAGCACATTACCATGGATTTCGTTCTTTGGTCTTCCCAAGGTTTCTCAAGGCATAGGCGTAATTTGGGTCATTGTTGATGGATTGACCAAGTCCGCTCACTCTTACCAATCTGAAACTTATACACTTGAGCGTCTTGCTCAGATTTACATAAACGAGATTGTAAAGACCGCATGGTATGCCAATATCCATAGTTTCTAATCGAGACCCAAGATTCACTTCAAGATTTTGGGTTAGTTTGCAAAAAGTTATGGGCACATATTTACGATTTAGTTCACTATATCATCCTCAGATGGACGGATAATCAGAGAGGACTATTCAAACTCTTGAAGATTTATTAAGACTCTGTGTCCTTGACTTCAAGGGAAGTTGGGACAAGTTCTTACCAGATTGGTGGAGTTTTCCTACAACAACAGCTATCAAGCAAGTATTGGCATGGCTCCATTCGAAGCGTTGTATGGAAGAAAGTGTCATTCTCCAGTATGCTGGGATGAGGTGGGTGAAGCAACGTTGTTGGGACCGGAGTTAGTACGCATGACTACAGAAAAGATTCAAATGATTCGACAACGTATAAAAACCTCACAAGATCGACAAAAGAGTTATGCTAATCTTCATCGAAAGGACATGGAATTCGATATTGGAGATCATGTGTTGTTACGTGTTGCTCTATGGAAAGGAGTTACGAGATTTTAAAAGAGAGAAAAGCTCAATCCTCAATTCATTGGCCCATTTTTAATCCTCGATCGAGTAGGAACTGTGGCCTATAGACTCACTTTACCGCCAAGTATGTCTCGTGTTCATAATGTTTTTTATATATCCATGTTACGTAAATATGTGAAAGACCCGAACCACATTATTAAGTTAGAACTGGACGAAATAGCGGAAGATTTAACGTATGAGGAGATTCTTGTTCACATCTTGGATAAGAAGGAACATATTCTACGCTCTAAGGTTATAGCTCAAGTCAAGGTTTTGTGGAGAAACCACAATGTTGAGGAAATGACCTGGGAGTTAGAATCTGAAATAAAATCAAGGTATCCTTACCTCTTCGACATACTAGGTATGTACCCTAATTTCGAGGGTGAAATTTCATAAGAAGGGGAGGTTGTAAGACCCCAACTTTTATGAATAAAGATGAATTTTCAATAAATATTATTTTTGAATATTATGGAGTAAATTTGATATAATGTTATAGTTGTGGGTAATATTTAGAAATTTTGAAAAGTATGCAAGTTGTTATATAATATTCGATTGGTCGGGAAATATTCGTGTTAACAGGGAATATTCGTACGACGGCATAATCATTGGTGGACCCCACAACGGAATTATTATTGGGTTGAGAAAACGATAAAAATATTTTTATGAAAATAACGGCGAAAGTTTTACCATTAACTGTTGAACTACTGGGTAGTAAAAGTATAGTAATACGTGTGGTTACATAGTAGCACACGGTATTGATTATTGATGCTTACGTGAGAAGTCACTCAGTTTTGTTCAATTATTGCTACAGTAATTGTTGCATAGCATCTCACGTTATTTGATTCAATTATTGTCAATATTTTATATATTTTTAAATCAATAATTGAGATGTCGAAGTTATTAATATTATTATTTGCAATATTAACGATGTCTAGAAGTTCTGTCAAGAAGAGGTTTGGTCACCTAATTGCGCCAATAGGAGAAATCCTTATTGAAAGCCCTCTTTCACAGGAATGACTGTTAAAAGTAATATTGTGAATTATAATAAAGGTGATAAGTTTTGTTTTATTATTATTATAAGTGTAATAATAAAGTAGAGAAAACTTTTTATAAAAAGCAGAATACTTTTATAAAGTTATTCGTTTTATTAGACTATAAATAGAATATATAATATTATTATTATGCATAGTGTTTGCATAGTAAAATCTTTTTATATAAAAAGCAGAATACTTTTATAAAGTTATTCATTTTATTAGATTATAAATAGAATATATTATATTTTATTTAAAAGATTTTGTTTTATTAGAATATTTTATTAATCTTGCATAATAAATTAATATGGATAAAATCGGTTTAAAAAGTAAATCAATGGATTGTTTCATGAATTAATTCTTATTCGAGACGTTCTCCTATAAATAGAAGCTCATTCCTTCATTATTTCTTACAAATTCATTTGAAACTACAGAGAGAGAAACTATAGAGAGAAAGAAGAAAAGTATTATGCTACTTCACTACTCCTATATCCAGTTTCTTCTAAGGTAAGGGGTATTATTTCTTTTGTATTCATGAAGAGAACTTCTGTTATTCCATTCCTTATTATTTTGTTGGAATAACTTTTGTATATATCAATCTGCATACATGGTGAAATTCTTACATTATTCCATTCCTTATTATTACATTGGAATAACTTTTGTATATCTGAAGTACCTCATCATACACCGGTGAAATTCTTACATTATTCCATTATTTATTATTACATTGGAATATCCTGTTTTGTGCGTTTATGCATGACTGGTTCCATTATTTATTATTACATTGGAATAACCTATTTGTGTGATCTATCGCATGCATGGTGAATTCTTACATTATTCTATTCTTTATTATTACATTAGAATAATAACACATCATGTGGATTATCACATGCATTGTGAATGACCCTTCGTATTCATTTCTTATTAAATTGTGGAAATGATCCGCTACGTGGATTACCCGTGGCGCGGTGAAAATCCATTCTTGTTTCATATATTCTATGATACTCATATGGTTAAAAATTTGTTTCTATACTCCATGAAATTAGTGGAATATCCTTGATATATGCGCTTCATCCAGTATCTTTTCACAGAAATATTGTTCTGAGCATTCTTAAATTTTACTCCACAAAGCAGTATCATGTTGACAATTTGGACATTATTGAGTTCAGGATAAATTAACTGATAAATCTTTAAAATTTATTCTTGAACTTGTTTTATTGAATTATTATGTCATTGTCATCATCCTCATGCTTATATTTTGATGAAAGTCATCTTTGGCTTACGTGCGTAGATGGACTTGGTATGATTATGACGAGGATTATTCGGTATAATCATGACTGTAATGTTATAATGATATGGTAAAAGTCCTCGGTGGCACATAGTGTATGTGGACGACGTTTTTGGTATGATTATGACTAGGGATTATTAGTATAGTCATGACCATTGATAATTTAATGAATATCCTTGGCCCGTAGAGCAGGGATGACTCGATGATGTGGTTTATTTATTAAGCTGAGTCTCAGGGATAAAAATTGATGAAAACATTTTAAATCATTGAAGATAGTAGATATCATGCTCTACTTGACTCTTCTAATGGATTGCGTATTCCGCTGCAGTTAAACTTGATGTATATTGTATTTTATCAGTTTAACATTGTTGAAGACTAATGATAATTTATTATGCATTATCTTAGTCATAATATTTCCTACTAGGCTAGTTGAGCTCACCCCTTTCTTTCATTGTTCTCTTCAGGAAATGAGAACGTAGCCGGGACTAGTCGAGGAGCGGAGTGATGGTCCAGATGATAGTATTAGTAGTCCTCACTATTCTGTTAAATAGTGTGAAAATAAATGTAATGAGGACTCCTTTGAGTGTGGATATTGTCTAGATGACAATATTCTTATTAAAACTCTCAATTTATGTTTTGTCGTATTTTACACGACTGTTGTATAATTAGTTTATATTTGTATTCAGTACTTTGTATCTGGCGACCCAAGATGAGTGATGTATACCTATTTTGGGGGCGTCACAGTATTAACTTGCTTGCCTTTTGCTGCAGGTGTACATGCGACTGGACCTGATGGGGCCCCATGCCTCCTCTTTTGTTAAAATTAAGGTCAAAACACGTCCTCCCAAGAAAGTGTATTCACATAGAAAGGTGCACATTCGGCTCACTTTTAAATAATAAAATCCCAAAAAACCCCAAAAATGGTCTAAAAATTAAGAAAAACTAAAAATCCTGGCGTGGAGGCGACTGAGAACTAAAAACCACCCCTTTTATGATCAACAATCCGTTGGACACAACACCTTGTGAAGGAATCGACAACAATAGTCCACATACATTCAATTAAAATACTACTAAAAAGAGTGAATATGAATCTTCTATATATTACATAATAATATTTCCTTTCCCAAGTTCTTTGTAACCATTACATATGTTCTTCGTCATAGTATCAAATAAATACAAAATTCATACTATGCTATTACAAAGACAACTACTTGTCCGCCTTAGCCTTTCCTTTATCCTTACTTGGATCCTTGATCGTTCGTTCTTAGATGCATTCATATGGTTCAAGCAAGGATGAACATAACTAGCTCAGCAAGTATAAAAATTTCATTTGAGTAATATGTTTGAATCATATGAATATATATCTTCTATAATGAATCAATAGTCATGAAGTACTATAGATAATTCAAAATAGCACTTTTCTTTTCTTTAAAATGTTTAACTATGAACAACATTATGTTAAACCTTGATTTTGGACCAAGACCTTGAGCATTTCATTTTTTCTTTAAAAGGACAAGACACTAAGTGATAGTAAGTTCGACATTTCTTACGTAACACGTCTAGTATGTTATAGTAACACTATGTTATATTACACTATACATTAAACGTTCACGTTTAAGTTTGGCAACCTCACATGTTTGTCGATTGACGACAAAACATTTATTTATTCATACTCGATCTTTCTTTGAATCCATACCAAATAGTTGGCATAAGATAGCAATATAAATAATATTTTGATAGATTAACATGAAATCCAAAAAATACATTAAGATTAGTCTAAGAAGGAATTGGCTTTGACTTCTTTGTACATCAATTCATGCGTAGAGATACATGAATCATAAAGCTTGTCCAAAATGAACATAGACAAGGGTTTAGAACACTTGCCTTTAGCGTCTTCTATTGTTAATTCACTTCCTTTTGAGTCTTTATAGATTCTACATCACATAATTACATAGCATACCATATTAGGTTATAAACAATCAATAAATATTGTCATTAACCTATCTTCTTCTTCTTCTCGGTCTAACTATCCATTTGCTTAATTTACTAACATTCATTAGGTTAGTTAACATTCATTATGACTTTATAACTTTTTGTTGTTATAAGTGACCTTATTCATTCAATGCTTAAGTAATTATATTTCAAGTAATCTCAAACATTCATTCAACGTATGCACGATTTTTGTATTATCAAACTTACTTTGTGTTTATGTTTTTGTAACCTTTTGTTAACTTTTAAATGTTAAACTTAAGGTTTTAATCATCCTTTATGATGTTACTTTAAGTTTAATTAAGGTCATAATTCACCTTCAATCAACTTCCCTTTTCTTTGTATTCATTATTCATTCTTCTGCGCTTCTCTTGCCTTAGTATTGGTGTTGTGCTACGCCAATTTCCTTAGTATAGGTGTCGTATTTGCACTCACTCATACATGATTAAGGATCTAGGCACGGCGATGGTGCCATTTTTCATAGTTTATGGCGCCACTACAGTACTTGAGCCTGAAATTATTTTAAGTTTTTTCATTTCAAATCCTTTTTGCTCGTAACTTAATCGTTATAAGTAAAATTGGCTCATTCAAAAGACATTATCTCACATATCTTGTATACTATGATTTCATTAGGACAACTTACATTTTCGAATTCGTTAACACTAAATTCATTATTTAAATTCTTATTATGCGTTCATTAAACATTCGTGAACGTTCATAGCTCGTTTCTTCGTTTTAAGTCGAATTCAACCATTCTTGAGTCCAAAACTCTTAAATGCAAAGTTCTACGATACGCCATCGAAAAACTAAGGTTTTGAGTTAAAGCGATGACTTTTGACTTTCATTCCGAGAATTTTACGATTTCGACGATTATCGTCTAATCTCGTAAATTTTGCCATAACTTCGTTACTTGAGTTTTTACTCCGTTCAAAATGGATTCATTCCATTATTCATACATCCATTATACTAAACAAACATATATCATCTAATCCTATATATGATGGTTTTAAACTTGTCCATCAACAACATATGATAACTTTTCATGTTTTCTTTATTAGTTCATTTTTCTATGATTATGATTCCACTTGTAACATGGTTATTAATGTTTAAGTCCACTAATAGCCATCCTAATTACTCCTTATGATACATGCTCCACCAATTTCACTTCTCTACTAAATCAAACTAGAAAAGAGAAGTAAGATAAATGGTTTAACGTTTTTACCTCTTGCGTTTTTGATTCTTTTTGAGGTATCACTAACTCTTTCTTCCCTTTGATTCACTTGTAAAAGCTCTCTTTATCTCTCAATATTATTGCTCTAAGTGTTGGTGATTTTGAAACAAGCAACAAATGACCAACATAGCTTCCTATTTATAGATTTACAAAGTGAGGGTAAAAGGGTCTAAAGGCCACCCACCTCCTTACTATTCCACCTCTTTACTATTCAAGACTTGCTAAAAAGCCACCTCCTTTGCTTGGCCACCAAGTGGGCCGACCATAACTCACCATGGGGGGCCCACATGGGTTGCCCCATGGATTTTTTTTCTTACCCGGTGACCCATCGGTTCGATCCACGGGTTTGGTTCTTGGTTTGGGCTTAGGTTTAATTAAATTTGGGCCTAACATTGGGCTTGAATTTAATTATCTTTGGGCCTTAACATATTTCACTTGGGCTTGCCAAATTTACATTAAAATCCTACTAGTCCATTAATAATGGTTTAAGCTTTTAACGTATAATCCTCGTATTCTTCTTCTATACTAGTTAGTAGTATAACATTCATCATATACGTTATATTATATTTTCATATATACTTGTACAATACCTTGTATTATACTCGTATTCATTACCTCGTATAATAACTTTCTTATTATACGATCGTCATTTATTCAAATCTTCACTTTTCTTAACATTCTCGAACTTAGTACAGCGAAAAAACTGTGTTTGTCATAATTGAATTATTATTAGATAATCCATCTTTCCTTATCATTCTATCATTACGTATTTCTCGAAAGTTCAAAAATAATTCCGAGCAAAAATGGATGAATAGTGTTTTTAGAGAATTTCTTGGAAAGCTTTTATTTTCGTCTTGGAAATTCAAACACCTTAATTCTAGCACTTAGCCAGAATACTACTATATTATTCCTCTTTTAAGTTATAGAATAACCTTCATCACACTTACTCATTATAAATAACATATAATATAATTTTATTCATTATATATTCAAATAAAATTATTTTACATTATAATCCGATTTTTCTCGGTTGTTACATTCTTCCCCCCTTATAATGATTATGTCCCCAGAATCTCGCCATAAGTTAGTCAAAAAACTGAGGGTAATTCTTCTTTATCTTTTCTTCAAGTTCCCCCGTCGCTTCTTCGGCATCATGGTTTCTCCATACTACCTTCACCGAAGGTATAACTTTATTCCTTAGAACTTGCTCTTTTCTATCAATGATTTGCATTGGCATTTCTTCATACGTCAACTCTTTCTCAACAAGAATAGGCTCATTTTCTATTACGTGCTTGTAATCTAGCTTATAAGGACGTAACATAGATACATGAAACACATTGTGTATGTGTTCTAAGTCTGGAGGTAATGCTACCATGTAAGCTACCTCTCCTACCCTTTTTAATATCTTGAAAGGTCCTATAAACCTTGGACTTAACTTTCCCTTCTTCTCAAAGCGTATCTTTCCTTTCCAGGGAGATACCTTTAGAAATACATACGAGCCAACTTCAAACTCTTTTCTCATTCGATGAGAATCTACATACTTTTTACTGTCATCTTGAGTTGCTACCAAATGCATTGTATATCAACTTAACTATATCCATTTGTTTGTTGTACCAATTTGGGTCCTAGCATTGGCGTTCTCCTACTTCATCCCAACACAATGGTGTTCTGCACTTCCTTCCATATAAAGCTTCAGAAGGCGGCATGCCTATGCTTGCATGATAAAATTGTTGTTATATGAAAACTCCACTAACGGTAGATGATCATCCCAACTACCTTTGAAATCCATAACTCAAGATCTTAGCATATCTTCTAACATTTGAATTGTTCTTTTCTTTCGCCCATCTATCTCGTGGATGATAAGTTGTACTTAACTTCAACTGCGTTCCCATTTGTTCTCATGAGACTTCTCCAAAAGTTTGATGTGAATCGTGGATCACGATCGATCACTATCGTAAAGCTGGTACCCCGTGTCTTGAAATAATTTCCTTAAAATAGAATTTAGCTAACTAATCTAAGTTAAACTTGACTCTTATTGGCAAAAAGTGAGTCGACTTCGTCAACTGGTCCACTATTACCCAAAAAACGTCTTACCCTTTCTGTGTAGTTGGAAGTCCCACCAAAAAATCCATCGTAATGTGTTCCCACGTCCATTCCAGAATTTCCAATGACTTTAACAAGCCACTTGGTCGTTGATGTTCAGCCTTAACTTTTTGACAAGTTAAGCACCTACTTACATATTCTGTTATCTCTCTCTTCATGTTTGGCCACCAAAAATTCTGTCGAAGGTCTTGATACATCTTAGTATTACCAGGATGAATCTAGTA
Organism: Panax ginseng; assembly: GCA_020205605.1. Classification (NCBI taxonomy): domain Eukaryota; kingdom Viridiplantae; phylum Streptophyta; class Magnoliopsida; order Apiales; family Araliaceae; genus Panax; species Panax ginseng. The sequence goes on along the minus strand of CM035131.1, from coordinate 118,455,087 downwards.
CCTTGAACTATGAGCCTCTTGTAATATTTCCTCCTTCAATTCTGTTTCGTATGGAACCCAAATTCTTCTTTCAAATCTTAATAACCCTTCATTATCGAGACTATACTTATCTCTTTTTCATCTGCTAATCGTTTCATCATCTGGTCACACTCATCATTTCTGAGTTGTACCTCCTTGACTCTCTCTACAATGGTAAGTTGAATATTCGTTGTAAACAATTTTTGACTCGACTAACTTGGTAACTTCACCTCTAACTCCATTTTAGCCATCTATGTTATTAACTCAGTTTGAGCCGTTAACATAGACAACTTTTCCCGACCCTTTCTACTTAAGGCGTCAACCACTACATTTGCTTTTCCTGGATGATACAGAATATCACAGTCATAATCCTTTATCAACTCCAGCCATCTCCTTTGTCTCATATTAAAGTCTTTTTGTGTGAAGATATATTTTAGACTTTTATGATCCATGTATATCTCACATTTTTCACCATATAGGTAATGCCTCCAAATCTTTAAGGCAAAAACCACCACTTGCCAGGTTCGGATCATGAGTAGGATAAACTTTCTCATAATCCTTTAACTATCGTGATGCATCATGTAATGACCTTGCCATCTTTGCATGAGCACACAACCTAGTCCTCTATGCGAAACATCGCTATAAACTACAAAATTCCATGTATCATCGGGTAAAGATAATACATGTGCTTCACTCAATCTTTTCTTCAGTTCTTGAAAAATATTTTCACACTTCTTAGTCCACACGTACTTCACTGTCTTTCTTGTCAAATTAGTCAACGGAGTAGCTATCTTAGAAAAATCTTGGATAAATCTTCGATAGTATCCCGCTAACCCTAGAAAACTCCGTACCTCGATTGGTGTTTTTGGTTGTTCTAAATTAACCACTTGCTTCCACCTTTTGTTGGGTCCTTTGAAATTCCATCTCTCGTCGATAACGTGTCCCAAAAACTGCACTCTTTCTAGCCAAAATTCACACTTAGTAAATTTCGCGTATAACTTCTCATTCCTTAGTGTCTCCAACACTAATCTTAGGTGTTCAGCGTGATCTTCTGGCGTCTTAGAATAGACTAAAATATCATCGATAAACACTATGAAAAACTTGTCCAAATATTATTTGGACACTCTGTTCATCATATCCATGAATGCAGCTGGCGCATTCGTCAACCCAAATGACATTACCAAAAACTCTTAATGGCTATAACGAGTCCTGAATGTCATCTTAGGTACATCCTCCTTCCTAACTTTTAACTGATGATACCATATTCGCAAATTTATCTTAGAAAAATATGTTACCCCTTTCAATTGATCAAAGAGATCATCGATCCTTGGCAATGGGTATTTATTCTTTATCGTTAACATGTTCAACTCTCGGTAGTCGATACAAAGTCTCAACGATCCATCCTTCTTTTTCAGAAACAATACCGGTGCTCCCCGTGGTGAAACACTAGGTTGAATGTATTTTCTATCCAAAAGTTCTTGTAATTGAACCATCAACTCCTTCATTTCTACTGGCGCAATACGATACGGTGCCCTTGAAACTAGTTCCACTCCTGGCACAATATCTATTACGAATTTGATCTCCCTATCCGGTGGAAGACCTGTCAATTTACTTGGAAATACATCCTCGAATTCTTTGACTATAGGTATTTGTTCCATCGTTGCTCTCACTCTTTGGGTATCAACAACATGACACAAATAACCTACACAACCCTTCCTCAATAATTTCCTAGTATGTGTCATGGTAAGACAACAAGAATGTCCCGGTGACTTACTACCGTAAAACACTACCTTAGGCTGCTTCAATGTTCGAAGGTTTATACATTTCTTTTGACAATCTATAATTGCACCATGGTTAAACAACCAATCCATCCCGAGAATTACATTGAATTCTCCCAACTTTATCGGTATTAAATCTACCGATAATTTATAACCTCGTATTTCTACACAACAACGCCTATGAATATGTTCAACAATAAATTATTTCTTCATTTTCTACCTTAATATTCAAAGGTATAGACAATCTTTTGGGAAGTAATCCTAATCGTCTAGCAAAATCACATGCTATAAAAGAACAAGTAGCACCCGAATCAAACAACACATAAGCATTTATATCGTTGATTGGGATAATACCATGCAACTACATCCCCCGATGCAACTGCATCCTGGACCATCATATTAAAGTGTGGGCCATCGGACTACTAAATTCGAGCTTGGACCACTAATAGCTAACTTACCACTATTAGTGCCCTTATTACCATCCATCCCCTTCTTCGGGCAATTCTTCGCCATGTGATCAGTTGATCCACATACGAAGCATCCGTGATTCTTCTTCGGACTTGGACAGTTAGGCGAAATGTGCCCATCTTGTCCACAGTTGTAACACACCGCTTTACCTTGAGATAGACTCCTAAGTGAGTCTTCCCACAATTCTTACACGCCTCCATCCTCTTCTTAGGATCTCCTTGTTTTACCTCGATATTCCCCGAGTTAAAAGCCTTCTTCTCTTCCTTTTGTTGCCACTCTCGTTGGCTCCTCGGTTTCACATCCCCATCTACCTTACTTCTTGTTCTTCTTCTTCTCTGTGGTATTGGCTTAAAGCCTCTTACCACCCTCAACAATTATCGCCTTCTCCGAATGGTTCCAAAGGAATTACTTTGAAACACCGATATCCGGCTATAGAGCCAGGGTTTTAAGCCCTGTTTGAATCTCCTCGCCTTCCTCACCTCCGTATACACCTGATGTGGAGAAAATCTTGCCAGTTCATTGAACTTGGTAGCGTATTGGGGAACAGTCATGTCCCCTTATTTCAATTCTAAGAATCTCATCTCCATCCTACCCTGCATACTTATGGGGAAATAGTTCTCAAAGAAGATCTCCTTGAACAGTGTCCACATTATATTCTCTACTCCAGCCCTAGCCTGCTTTGCCTCCCACCAGAAGTTGGCCTCTCCCTTCATCATGTATATGGAAAAAGAAGTCTTTTGCCCCTCTTCGATATTTGCAATTACAAATGCCTTTTCAATCTCTTTTACCCTAGTTTGGGCTTCTATAGGGTCCGTAGTTCCTTCGAACTTTGGCAGACATACACTCTTAAAATCCTTAAACGTAGTAGCACGTACTACTACAGGATTGAAAGGTATATTTGCACCATTTTGATTAAAGGCGGCTATTAGTAAGTTAACAAACTCCTACATCGGGTTAACCGGTCCCCCTTCTGGTTGATTCACGTTAGCTTCCTGATTTCGTTGTCTTCTTCTTGGCGGCATTTTTTTGTTAAAATGAATAACACTTCATTATTACTTTCTTCTTATTAATTAGTCATTATTCATTTTTAAACAATAACTCAACTCATTGCACAACATGTTCAATAAAGTGCTTATATATGATATTACACAACACCTCTTTTTCTCCTTTGTAGTATAATACTACATCATTCATCATTACAATGTAAATCCTAAGTTCTCAGAATCTTCTGACTCAATCACCACCACCACTGGCAACTCAGCTACGGGTGTTGGTAAAATCTTTATCTGGTTCACAGACTATTCACTAACCACATGTATCTATACATCATGTTATCTCCTGACATCTACAATAAAACAAGTTATCTTGATTAGTACATAACATTAGAATATTATAAACACATATCACATTTAATGCATTTTTATGGTTAACTTCATCTTTTAATTCTTCAACTCTTCTTAAGGTTATGGCCTATGTTTTTTCCCCCTTAAGTTTTATAACCTACAGTTCTGATACCAACCTTTGACGCCCCCAAATCCAGGTATCTTCCAACTCGATAGATGGTGCTACACGGTGCTACTGTTCACACATACATTCAATTGAAATGCCTCAAAAGAGTAAATATGTCTTCTATATATTACATAATAATATTTCCTTTTCCAGTTTCTTTGTAACCATTACATATGTTCTTAGTCATAGTATCAAATAAATACAAAATTCATACTATACTATTACAAAGACGACTACTTCTGCCTTAGCCTTTCCTTTATCCATACTAGATCCTTCGGTCCGTTCATTCTTAGCTGCAGTCATATGGTTCAAGCAAGTGTGAGCATAACTAGCTCATCAAGTATAACAATTTCATTTAAGCAATATGTTTGAATCATATGAATATATATCTTCTATAACTGAATCAATAGCTATGAAGTACTATAGATAATTCAAAATAGCACTTCTCTTTTCTTTAAAATGTTTAACAATGAACAACATCTGTTAAACCTTGATTTTGGTCCAAGACCGTGAGCATTTCATTCTTTCTTTAAAAAGGAAAACTCGGCACCAAGTCCGTAAGTCTGACATTTCTTACGAGCACGTCTAGGTGATCAACCTATAGTACTCTATGTTGTACAACACTACTACATTAAATATATCTACGTTTAAGTTTTGGCAACCTCACATATTAGTCGATTGACGACAAAACATTTATTTATTCATATTCGTTCTTCCTTTGAAATCCATACCAAATAGTTGGCATAAGATAGCAATATCAATAATATTTTGATAGATTATAATGAAATCCACAAAATACTTCTAAGTTTAGTCTAGCCGAAGGAAATGGCTTTGACCTCTTTGTACATCAATTTATGCGTAAGATACATGAATCATTAAGCTTGTCCAAAATAAACTTAGACAAGGGTTTAGAACACTTGTCTTTAGCATCTTCTACTATTAATTAACTTCCCTTTTGAGTCTTTATAGATTCTACAACACATAATTACCTAGCATACCACATTAGGTCATAAAAAATCAATAAGTATTATCACTAACCTATCTTCTCCATCTTCTCGGTTTAACTATCCTTTCTTAACTTAGTCATTACGTATTTATAACATTTTGTTTTTATAAGTGACCTTATTCATTCAATGCTTAAGTAATTACATTTCAAGTAATCTCAAACATTCATTCAACGTGTGTACGATTTTTGTTATTATTAAACTTACTTCATGTTTACATTTTCGTAACCTTTCGTTTACTTTTAATCGTTGAACTAAAGGTTTTAATCATCCTTTATGATGTTACTTTAAGTTTAATTAAGGTCATAAACACCTTTATTAGGAATAAACATGTGAATGATATTCCTATTTATATATGATTTGATTATGATATATATTTATATATATATATATATGAAAGAATATGCAAGTATGCTTGCATTAAGAAAAGTTGTAAAGTCCTTTGATAGACAATAGAAACATATGTACAAGGACTTAGAATGAATTGATCAAATGTGATAGGTTGATCCTACATAAGCAAAACAGCTTTGTAAAGTCCTTAAAAAGAAATGATGTACAAGGACTATAAATATAGAAAGATCAAGCATGTTAGGTTGATCTTAGGATGTAATAGATAGGCTTATCTAATCGTTGAGCACTGCACCAGAAATCATAGTCTGCCAGGAGAGTCAAGGAAAACTCGAGAGCTATCGAGGCAGAATCGTAGTCTGCAAGATAGTAGATCTCAGAGTCCGTAGACTTCCAGGAGAGACGAGGAAGGATCGTAGTGTGTCGAGGAGAACTTCCTCAGAGCCGTAGTCTTCTGAGGAAGTCATGTTCAGAATCGTGAGGAGACTACCGCCACGAGTAGTGAGAGTATCTCGCGCAAAGCAAAGTCAAGAATCGTAGACTACACTCAGATTCGTAGAGTCTACTAATCATACCAGAGACAGAGATCATAGTCGAGCAAGATTAGATAAAGACAATAAGCACAGCGACAAAGATCGTAGAGTGTTAAGATCTGATCTCGGAGTCGTAGTTTCTGCACTGCCAAAGCTGAATCGTAGAGTGCAGAACTAAGACCTCAACAGATGTGCTCACAATGTCAAGGCAGAATCGTAGAGTAAATAAGATTCTCAACGAATGAGCACTCCTAGAATATCCAAAGGAATGAAGCCTCTGGTTGGCACTGCATAAATACGTCCCACCAGAAGGAAACCAGAAAGCACTCAACGAATGGCATGCAAGCTAACAGAAGATCTAAGCACCAACCCAATCAGCATCAAGATCGAGTTGTGAAGCCATTCGAGATGAAGTCTTCCACAAGATGATCATAAGAAGACTTCAATAGCTGACTAAGGAAAGTCAGCACATGCAGTAGCTGTCAAGTAGAAAGACGACAACGTTCTTGGAAGCAACCAAGATCGTAGTGTTTGCCATACAAAGAAGAAACTGATGGAGTATACACAAAGATATTGGTCAACCTCTAAATAACAAGACAAAAGTGATTAAGCATGGGTCAGTCCATTGATGATAAGTGAACGGGAGATCACAAGGAGAAAGCGTACTGAGCATGCTACAAATCTGAGATGTCTTGCTATTAAGAAAGGACCATAACAAAGAGTCTAGTCATCAGTATCTGAGAACATCGAGGCAAACAGAAGTATAGAAGCACTACACAAGAAAAGGAAGAGGTGTTCCACATTGGAGATCTAATGAAAACTCTTCAAGATTGTAGTGTTAATTCTACACATCAAAAAGCAAGTCAAACAAGACACTACGATCAAGTCCAAGAAGGTATGCATCAGAATCGTAGAGTTCGAACAACTAAAGATTGAGGCATTGGCAACGATTCAATCTGAAGGGTAATATTCGGACAAGAGCTTATTGAGAGCATCGATGCAAGGACAGCCTCTGATCAAGAAATCAGAAGGGTGAAATAAAGTCGTCGACCTGCCCAAGATATCAAAGTGACATATCTGACAGGGTTGGTAAAATAGTAGACTGCAGTGTCAGGAAGTCAGAAAAAGATGTCATGTCACATCTGTAGTCTGCACCAAATAACTCGAGATCTGCGAAGAAATTTGAATAGCTTTCAACGGCTACTTTCCAACGGGAAGATTGGGAAGCAGTATAAATCAACAGAGCTTCAAAGATCAAGAGTTGCTGATGATTGTGAAGTTGTAGAATCGTTAAGTTGGTGAATGCTATTGTTGACTCTACGAGTTCCACCAAAGATAAATAGAACAAGTCTCAGTGACAGTGAGTCTACCAAGGTGGAAGTGAAGCAGCTTTGAAGAAGGAATCAAACAGATCAAAGCTTCACTCAACAAGGATGAGAATGCCATTGAAGATGGTAGCCAAGCTGAGAGCCGAGGAGGCCAAGAAGATAGCATTCAAGAAAGTGGCTAAGTACAAAGAAGATCAAGAGAGCCACTCTATAAATCACCATGAACCGAAAGCTAAAAATGAACAAGTGCAGAACCATGTCTGCAAAGTATTCAAGAAGGGTTCAGGGATTGCTAAGTGCCAGACAAAGTCTACTAAAAGCACAGAGACTTAACAAACCCAGATAGTGATGGTTCACAATTGATACCAGATGAAGATGAACAGAAAAGAGTGAAGATCAGCTGCACCAAAGAAGATGTGGTTCAGACCCGAAGCAGAATGCAAAGAGGACCACATCAAGCTGCTAAGTACAAAAGATGTTCAGAGCTTAATGACATCTTAGCAGCTCAGCACCAACAACAACAACAACTGCAACAACAAGAAGCCAGGGCCTGAGGGGTCCTTGTCCAGAGGGACTAAATGAAGTTCCGATCCTGCTAGGCTTGAAGAGTTCCTAGGGAACAAGAGAATTTCCAAGGCTGCTGGCCTTGAAGAGTTCTTAGTGAACTGAAGTCCCAAGACTGCTGGCCTTGAAGGAATCTTAGTGATTCAGGGTGCTGCCCTTCCTTAGTGGAAATCCTGCTAGTTGAAAACATAAGAGTGGATTAGGAGCTTGAGTATCTGAACCACTTAAAACCCCTTGTGTCTTTTACTTTATGTCATTTACATTATGTACATTAATTGCTCTAACTGCTATGTATGTTATAACTGCTTACCACTGAACTAACTCTACGAACAATGTATGTATGATTATGAATATATCAATGAAGGGGATCTTTTACTTATTCTGTTGTGCTTGAAAAGATTCTTATGTTTGTCACATGCTAAATTATTAGTAATACAAAATAAATCATAAAAGTATTGAAAGTAAAAAGGATCTATTCAACCCCCCCCCCCCTTCTAGATCTATTGTGCCTACTGGGAACTAACAATTGGTATCAGAGCAAGTTCTCATGCTACATTCAAAAGCTAATCGCTTTGAGTCTGATCCTAGGCACAAACATTTTTCTAAACTTAGTTTAGTAGTAAGTCACTTGTTATATCTGAGATGAGCTCACACGTTGGAAATATTGTATGTGTGTAAATGTGCATATACACCTGAAGCTGCTCAGATTGGTCCATGTCTTTGATTATCATGTCAACAAGACCAATCCTTGCTCGATGTCAATCTTGTTGTCTGAAGACTAGGCTAGAAGGCTCAAGAGATGTCAACAGAAAAGATTCAAACATCCACCAGCCTGAAAAGATGAAAAGGCCATACATGTTAAGTAATGCTTATCAAGAGAAGAAAGAAGAACTTCTCAATCACATGTTTGGTTAAACTGTAGCTGGATGTAAATCTTATGAACTCAAGGATGTCAAAGAATTAAAGATGCTGACACTCTCTTAGCTTGTGTCTTCAAGACCATGACCGAGTGACTGAAGATCAACCGAAGCAACTGGCTGTCAGAAGCAAATGAGAAAACATGCACATCAATGCCTAAACTCAGTATATCTAAGATAAATGACTGTTAAGAAATCAACAGTAAAAAGGTACGGTTCCTCGGTAACATAGATATGAACATCATATTTGCACCTTACTTATGAACTATAACAGTTCTCCTTCAAGTATTCATAATCTATCTAAAAAGGTGAAGAGAGAAAGTACACTGATAATGGAAACTCAAATGTCTATAAACTTTCTCTCCATCCAAGTTTTAGGTTGAAGATGATAACTTGAAAGAGACCTGAAATGGTTTTAAGAGCCTCACAGGTTGATTGAATGTGAAGAAATCTTTGCTGATGAGTTAATGTGCCTTGTACATCCTATGGTCTAAGTGTTTAATGACACACAAAGTATGATCAGATCTACAAGAGAATCTTGAAGATTCATAGAAACTGATCACCTCCATGAATCAACCAGATGCTAATAAATCGTAAAGCTGATTCTCACTCTGTGAACATTTAAACTCTGTGATCATAACTTAGCATATGATAAAACCATCAAGGAAAAGAGTGTTTTATTAAAATAACAGATTTCTCTCATATTCACCACCATGCATCTCAAAATATATTATCTAAATGAAGTATATGCATGAATACGACTGATGGTGGTCAACATGATGATTAATCAAATATGAGGAACAGGGGTTTGGTAAACTAACCTAGCAGGACCCATTTGACCATGGGTACCAAAAATTAGAAATGAATAACCTACAGGCACTTGGTCTATCTGACCACACTAAGGAATGCTAAAGCAAAAGACTTCAGTCAAGAAGAGTCATCCAGCAGAAGGCTTAGGACTGTTCAGAAATAATTCTGACAAAACTCCTACATGTCAAAGCCTATCTTTGAAGACCTGCTGAGCTAATCTAAATAAAGCTCAAATGGCTGTAAACCTTCATATGAAAGCATGCCACTCAACCAGAGATGAAAAAGGGTCTTAGATGCTCCAACAAGCAAAATTTTTTCTCAAGAAAGCTCACATCAGAGGACTATCAAGTATCAAACATTAGGAACTTAGTCCAGGAGCAGAACTCCACGAGCACAAGATGATAAGGAAGACTACGTTCGTAGTGCTATCAAAAGATCGTAGAATGATCAACCCTTAAGATTTAACGACTTCAGTCAGAAGGAGATATGCAGAGGAATCACACCTCACTGAAAAGACAACATCAACCATGGGGAGCAGTGATCTGTTAAGAAACAACAATACTGAGATATACTATGAAGCTGTGTACCAGCTACAGAGTCTCAAAACTTTGTGGCTGATGAACCAAATAAAGATCCATAGTCAGTAAGAACATTTCAAAACTTACTACTGATAACCTTTCAGCCACCCAACTCAAAATCATGGAGAGCCTACGATCAAACATCTGATCGTAGTGAAATAGCAGAAGGACACCACGATTACAGCAAATGAAATTGTCTGAATTTGATAAAGAACCTCACCAACAGAAAAGGTCAAATGAGATATCAGTGCAAATCACTTCTAAAGTATTTCATCTGGAAAGCGCCTTAGGGACAAATCTGACCCTTAGCTCACTCTAAGAGGTTGGCCCTTCCTGAGCTACCTTATTCCAGAAGAATTGCTTAATCAAGTTCATCTCAAGGACCAAGTCAGTCAATGATCGTAGAGTAGAGGTTGAAGAGAACTCCATGATCGTAGTATAATCTTAGCAATCGTAGAAGCAAACTCGACGATCGCAGTCCTATAAAGAGGCTACTCCTAACTTACAAGGAGTTGGAAAAATAGGAAAATTTCTCAACCATTCAAATTATGAGGACATAAGTTCGAAGGCTAGTTGAAAAGAGGTACTGCTGAAGGAAAATGCCCAAGGCTTTATAAAGCATAACAGTGGATGAGCCATGGAGGTTCAAAATAAGAAGTAATGTCAAAACCATCCACTGTAACATCCTTCAGAGAATTGATCGTTGAGCCAACAAAGGAAAACGTAGAGTCAATAGCTGTTCTATCATGCTACTCTACGAACTCAAAAGGTCAAAGGTCAATCCACATCAATCAAACGTCTACTCTTCTAAAAGAGACATCTAACTGAAAAGTTATTGGGGAGTTACAGCTCATTACTGGGCGTCGTGCAACCAATGGCTAGTTGACACGTCATAACATATGCAGTGTGAGAAGGAACTGTCATAAAGACAAATTCAAAATCTGCAAATAGTTATCAGAACTCATTAAACCTCTCTCTCTCCCTCCCTTTTTCAAACCCTAGAATCCTCTTCGAAGCTAAACCAATCAAATTTCCAGAGCCCAAAACATACTCAGCTAAATCTCTCCGAACCACATACCATATACCTTGAACTCCTAAAATGGCAGAATGAAAAAGTTATAACGGGTATTCAATTTGGCTTTACAAAGTTTGAAGAATCAGAGACAAAGTTCAAAGACATACTTGAACTTGTAAAGGAAGCTGGGTTCTCTGAGTGCCTGGAGGCCAACACTCCAGTTTATACAGAACTAGTAAAGTAGTTCCACTCAAATGCTTCAACGAACTCCGGGTTTCTGACTACTAAGGTGAAAGGATTTAGTCTGAAGATAAGAGCATCAGACATCAATCAATGTCTAGGGTTTCCAAATCAAGGTCTGATAAATTTGGATGAAGTCGATATTGAAGAAAGCAAGAGGCTTATGCGATATCAAAGAAACCCTAGTCTGGAGGATATGAAGAAGAAGGAATTTCCTGAGGAATTTGAATTCCTTGCGGAGATAGTGGGAAAATGCATATTGTGCAAAGATACTGCACACGACACTATACTCGACCAGCAGTTGAAAATTATGTCTTCCATAGTTCTGAAGAAGCAAATCAACTTTGGAGTTATCTTGCTCGATCAAATCTCTAAATGGATAGAAAAAGCTGAGTTAAAGAAATCAACAGACAAACCACTTACAAAAGTGTTCCATGGAAGACTGTTAAGCATAATAATGAAGAAGAAGTTAGGGAGCAAGATCAAGGATAATGAGAGGGAACCTCTAAATGTGCACAAAATAATGTCTCCACAACTGTTTGTGAATTGGAAGAAGAACCCTAAAGAAAACAGGAGGTTGACAACTGGAAGCAGCAACAAATCATCTGCAAAGAAGAGGAAGGCAAAGGAGGTAGAAAACTCTGAGTCTGATAACTCTGTCAATAGAAATCACTCTAGCCAGAAAGAAATCTAGAGGTGTGAAGAAAACCAAGTCCCCACCAAGAAGTCTCTCCACCAAAGACAAGGATGAAGAAGAAAAAGTCTTGACTGCTGAAACCACAAAGCGAAGAAGCAACAGGCTGCTTCACGAGCCGTTCAAAAAGAAAGTTAAAGTGGTAAACAGACAAGTTCCAGTTCCCCAAGTAAGCACATCTGACAAAGAAGAGGACGTAGAGTCAAAGTAAGAGAAGGGAACTAATAATCTCAAGACTGAGTCCCCTGAAACTGGAGCTATAAAAGAAGATGTAAACTCAGCTGATAAAGAAGAATATGTAGGCCCTATGGCCAACTCTCAGAGTACTCACTTTGAAGTTGAAGAAAAGTTGCAAGATGACCCATCTGAATGTTCGGATGCAAATGCTCCAACAAGCTCTCATGATGGATCAAATAATGATGAGGTTGAAAAAGAAATATATGCCCCTGCTAATGATGAACCTCAAGAAAGTTTGTATACTGGCTCAAAGATCTGAGAGTCTGAAGAAGAAGAAGTATCTGAAACTCCTATTGTTGAACTTCCAACAAGAAGAAAGAGCTACAGACTACTTGCTCAAATTACCTCCAAAAGGAAAAATGATCACTCCAATGCTGTCGTTGAATTGAGTGATGATGAGTCGGTATCACAGGAAGTAAGTGCTAAGGATGGATCTAGTGATGAAGAAGATGAATCAAAGGAAGATCTTGCTGAAGAAGATTCTGGAAATGAATTGCAGCAAGAAGAATTCATGGATGAATTTGATGAAAGGAGCAAGCAAAATTCAAGCTCAAAAAGGGAAGAAATGGAGAAAGATTTCAATTCTGCACATCAGGAATCTGACGAACTAGAATACTATCCTGTTCTCTCCCCAGCCAAAATAAGCAAAAGAATTGTAGTGGAAATCTTTGATGAGCCACAAGCAGAACCACCAGCAAGATGGATAAGTCAAGGAAATGAACAACTTCGAGTTGTAAAAATGACCACAGATGAAGTACTTCACAACTGGAAAAACATGGAATTAGACTGCACAACAATATTGTATAACTTTGAAGACCTTCTGATAAGATGGTTCTTTCCATGGATGCCATGGTTGAAGGCACATACTGAGAGAGATGAGAGTTACTTCAGCTGGTGCTACTCTCATTTCCCAAATTTGGAACTGGTGTCACAAAACTTCCCCAGAGTTAAGAAGTTTGCAACAATGATGATCAACGACGAGCCTCATTACAAAGTCTATCGACATGCTGACAATCATTATATTCCCTATGATCGTAGGGTGGACTCTGAAGGCAGAAGATTTATAACCAAGGAGATAATCATAGAGTCTGCTCACTCTATCACTGATGGTATTCAAGCTCAAAATGAGAAGCCTTCATCTGTTCAAGCACTGTTGTCCAACATCCCTTCATCTTCCAATATCGATTGGTACTCAACGATTCTTCAGATTTTCAACTCCTTCGATAATCTGTCCAAGGAAGTAGATCGTAGAGTCCAATCTGATACTCAACCAGGGGCTGCACAATTAAATGATCAAATATCTGTGGAGAAGGAACTGATGAAGAATTCTGATAAACTGATTGAGAAAATATCTCTATTCACTGAAGAATCAAAGAAGTTGACAACAACAGGAGGTAACATAGTTCAAGAGAGACTCCAAGCAACGATGGCTGATGTATCCCTAAAAGTCAGAGAAAGAGATCACATCTATCTCAAAGCTCTACATGATCAAAAGGCTGAAGCTCTACTAGCACAAAAGGCAAATGAAGAGCAACTCAAAGTCCTCTCCGCAACTTGAGTTAAGCCAACAAGAACTCAAGATTGAAGTTGGTAATTCCTCCTACATGATGGAGCAGCTTATGTCCAACATGGAGCAGCTCTCTCAAATGATTAATGACAAAAAGGGGGAGAAAAAGAGGCATAAAAAGGGGAAGAAAAAGAGGCACTCTAGAAAGAGTAAGGAGAGCAGGAGCAAACAAGTCAAGAAGACAAAGAAGGAGAAAACAGAAGAAAGAGGTCGTTCATCAGGTTAGGGGAAGCCTAAGGCTAAGGGGGAGCCAGAGCCAGAACCAAAAGAAGAAGAATTGAATTGCTCCACATCCCAGGGGGGAGCAAAGGAATCAAACAGATGAATAGCTAATCAAAAGACATCCTGGAAGCATACATGGAACCAAAGAGGTACATCTCTAACTAGTTAGGTATGTTCTGGATCCAGGATGTAAAATGTCAGTGTATTAAATTCCATATAATTATAAATGACATTCATGATTATCTATTTTAGAAATACACCTGCTCACTGTATATAAGATTCATTCATAACATGCATATGCACTTATTATTTTTGTCATAATCAAATAGGGGGAGATTGTCAGGAATAAACATGTGAATGATATTCCTATTTCTATATGATTTGATTATGATATATATATATATATATATATATACAAGGACTTAAAATGAATTGATCAAATGTGTTAGGTTGATCCTACATAAACAAAATAGCTTTGTAAAGTCCTTAAAAAGAAATGATGTACAAGGACTATAAATATAGAAAGATCAAGCATGTTAGGTTGATCTTATGATGTAATAGATAGGCTTGTCTGATCGTTGAGCACTGCACCAGAAATCGTAGTCTGCCAGGAGAGTCAAGGAAAACTCGAGAGCTATCGAGACAGAATTGTAGTCTGCAAGATAGTAGATCTCGGAGTCCGTAGACTTCCAGGAGAGACGAGGAAGGATCATAGTGTATTGAGGAGAACTTCCTCAGAGCCATAGTCTGCTGAGGAAGTCATGTTCAGAATCGTAGAGATAGCCTGCCTACGAGCCGACCGAGTATCTGCCAAAGCTAAGTCAAGAATCATAGACTACACTCAGAGTCGTAGAGTCTACTAATCATACCAGAGGCAGAGATCATAGTCGAGCAAGATCAGATAAAGATAACAAGCACAGCGACAGAGATCATAGAGTGTCAAGATCTGATCTCGGAGTCGTAGTGTCTGCACTGCCAAAGCTGAATCGTAGAGTGCAGAACTAAGACCTCAACAGATGTGCTCACAATGTCAAGTCCGAATCATAGAGCAAATACGATTCTCAATGAATGAGCACTCCCAGAATATCTGATGAGTGAGTTTTATACCCATGAATTGGATACATTCGGGCTTAATTTATTGTTGTTCTTAAGTCTTTTAGGATGTTTTTATGTGTTTGTGTCTATTCAAGCATGTTTTATATTGTTTTGTAGGATTTGGGACAAAAGTTACATGGATCGATGTTTGGGGTGGCTAGATTCGCGTTTTCGGCTTGCCATTTACACAACAGTCACTTCAGAGACAATTTGACTATAGCTCCTCACATTATTTCGAAAAACTCAAAGAATGAAAGTTATAGATCTACTTCTCCTCTTTCCGGAACATCTTGAATCATCGAAATCGGAGTTCATACGAAGAAGTTATGGCCATTTTCCCAAAGGACGTCGGAGCAGAAAATGTCGGATTTTGGGCCAGCGCCGGGGCGCTACTCTTAGTGCATTTTCCGGCCCGGGCACTAGGGGCGGACTCAGACAACAGTTATGTTGCCAAATATTTGGTACTGGGGAAGGGTTTGGTGCGGCCCGGACGCTGTTTTGGGCGTAATTTTGACACCTTTTGACTCAAATAGGATTGGGTTTGTTCCTAAACTAAAAATTGGACTTGTAACCTATAAATACATGATGTAAGGCATAAAATAAAGGGGATTACATAGCTTAGCCTAGATTAAACACTCCTTTAGATTAGAAAATAACCCTAGTTCTTATTAGTTTTGGAGATTGAAGCAACTTGGAGACCATTGAAGATCAAGAACAAGAGCAAAGAGGGAGCATCGATTTTCTTTGACAAATGATTCTATTCTCTTCTCTCATCTTACTTTTATCTTTTGATGTCTATTAGGCCAGGATTCTTGGTTTTAATTTATTAATTATGAACTAACTATTTTTGAGATTTCAATTGAACTTTTTATGGCTATGAATTAGTTATTCATTATATTATAATTATTTATGTTAAAGTGAGTTGTTTATCTTGCCTTATGCTTATTGATTAATTATCCGATCGAGAATTACTTTGTTACTCTAGAAGGAATTGAAAGAAGAATTTTAGGGTTAGAATCGAGCATGATATCATGTGACTTAGTTATTTGCATGATGAATAATTAGGTTTGTGAATTGAATGAAAATATACATTGTCACGCATGTAACACATAAGGAATTGGGATTGGAAAGAGTTTAATTCAATTGTTTTGCATAGGAATATAGCAAGATTAATCTGGATTAAATAGAAGGCAATTGATCACTTGGAAAAGGACTTTTGGCATTTGAAAATTCCTGTTAACAATCCAATAGACATAATAATTGGGATAATTGGATAATTGATTTATAGTTCATAATTGGGGATATTGAAGTCTTAATCTTTATTTATTTGAATTCATTCGTTACAATCTTAGTTTTAATTAGTTAATTTAGTTTTCTTAATTAGAAAAAACACGATTTGAGATTGTTTAAATAAAATTAGTTTGGTTAAGAATTGGTACTTGGTGATTTTTATTAAATAATTCCTCGTGGGAACGATACTCTACTTTCACTTTATTACTTGTTGACCGTGTATACTTGCACGTATTCATTGATTGCAAAATCGATCAACAATATCCAAAGGAATGAATCCTCTGGTTGGCACTGCATAAATACGTCCCACCAGAAGGAAACCAGAAAGCACTCAACGAATGGCATGCAAGCTAACAGAAGATCTAAGCACCAACCCAATCAGCATCAAGATCGAGTTGTGAAGCCATTCGAGATGAAGTCTTCCACAAGATGATCATAAGAAGACTTCAATAGCTGACTAAGGAAAGTCAGCACATGCAGTAGCTGTCAAGTAAAAAGACGACAACGTTTTTGGAAGCAACCAAGATAGTAGTGTTTGCCATACAAATAAGAAACTGATGGAGTATACACAAAGATACTGGTCAACCTCTAAATAACAAGACAAAAGTGATTAAGCATAGGTTAGTCCATTGATGATAAGTGAACGGGAGATCACAAGGAGAAAGCGTACTGAGCATGCTATAAATCTGAGATGTCTTGCTATTCAAAAGGGACCATAACAAAGAGTCTAGTCATCAGTATCTGAGAACATCGAGGCAAACAGAAGTATAAAAGCACTGCACAAGAAAAGGAAGAGGTGTTCCACATTGGAGATCTAATGAACACTCTTCAAGATTGTAGTGTTAATTCTACACATCAAAAAGCAAGTCAAACAAGACACCACGATCAAGTCCAAGAAGGTATGCATCAGAATCGTAGAGTTCGAACAACTGAAGATTGAGGCATTGGCAACGGTTCAATCTGAAGGGTAATATTCGGACAAGAGCTTATTGAGAGCATCGATGTAAAGGACAACCTCGATCAAGAAATCGGAAGGGTGAAATAAAGTCGTCGACCCCCAAGATATCAAAGTGACATATCCGACAGGTTGGTGAAACAAAGAGATCGCAGTGTCAGGAAGTCAGAAAAAGATGTCATGTCACATCTACAGTCTGCACCAAATAACTCGAGATCTGCGAAGAAATTTGAATAGCTTTCAATGACTACTTTCCAACGGGAAGATTGGGAAGCGGTATAAATCAATAGAGCTTCAAAGATCAGGAGTTGCTGATGATTGTGAAGTTGTAGAATCGTTGAGTTGGTGAATGCTATTGTTGACTCTACGAGTTCCACCAAAGATAAATAGAACAAGTCTCAGTGACAGTGAGACTACCGAGGTGGAAGTGAAGCAGCTTTGAAGAAGGAATCAAACAGATCGAAGCTTCACTCAACAAGGATGAGAATGCCATTGAAGATGGCCGCCAAGCTTAGAGCCGAGAAGGCCAAAAAGATAGCTTTCAGGAAAGTGGCTAAGTACAAAGAAGATCAAGAGAGCCACTCTACAAATCACCATGAACCGAAAGCTGAAAATGAACAAGTGCAGAACCATGTCTGCAAAGTATTCAAGAAGGGTTCAGGGATTGCTAAGTGCCAAACGAAGTCTACTAAAAGCACAGAGACTTAGCAAACCCAGATGGTGATGGTGCACAACTGATACAAGATGAAGATGAGCAGAAAAGAGTGAAGATCAGCTGCACCAAAGAAGATGTGGTCCAGACCCAAAGTAGAATGCAAAGAGGACCACATCAAGCTGCTAAGTATAAAAGATGTTTAGAGCTTAATGACATCTTAGTAGCTCAACAACAATAACTACAACAACAAGAAGCCAGGGCCTGAGGGGTCCTTGTCCAGAGGAACTAAATGAAGTTCCAAGCCTGCTGGGCTTGAAGAGTTCCTAGGGAACTAGAGAAGTTCCAAGGCTGCTGGCCTTGAAGAGTTCTTAATGAATTGAAGTCCCAAGGTTGCTGGCCTTGAAGGAATCTTAGTGATTCAGGGTGCTGCCCTTCCTTAGTGGAAATCCTGCTAGTTGAAAATAGAAGAGTGTATTAGGAGCTTGAGTCTCTGAACCACTTAAAACCCCTTGTGTCTTTTACTTTATGTCATTTACATTATGTACATTAACTGCTATAACTGCTATGTATGTTATAACTGCTTACCACTGAACTAACTCTACGAACAATGTTTGTATGATTATGAATATATCAATGAAGGGGATCTTTTACTTATTCCGCTGTGCTTGAAAAGATTCTTATGTTTGTCACATTCTAAATTATTAGCAATACAAAATAAATCAGAAAAGTATTGAAAAAAAAAGGATCTATTCAACCCCCCTTTCTAGATCTATTGTGCCTACTAGGAACTAACAACCTTCATTCAACTTCCCTTTTCTTTGTATTCATTTTAATTCTTCTCGCTCTTCAGACAAGACCGTATTTCTTATTTCAGTTTCTTTGTATATGTCGTCTTGTCACAGTGACTCATCGTTGTCTCGGGGGTTCGCATGGTGCTCATGCGTTACCATGTTTAGAGGTTTCAAGCACTACTAAGCAGCCCCGAGCATTTGAAATTTTTTTAAGTTTTTCAATTCCAATTCTTTCCGGGCTCGTAACTTAATCGTTATAAGTCAGAATTAGCTCATTCAAAGTTCGTTATCTCACATATCTTGTATACTATGATTTCATTAGGACAACTTACGTTTTTGAATCCGTTAACATTAAATTCACTGTTTAAATTTCTTATTATGCGCTCGTTAAACGTTCGTGAACGTTCATAGCTAGTTTCTTCATTTTAAGTCAGAATTCGATCACTCTTGAGTCTACATGCAACTCTTAAATGAAAATTTCTATGATACTCCATCGAAAACTAAGGTTTTCGAGTTAAACAATGACTTTTGACTTTCATTCTTAGAATTTTATGATTTCGACGATTATCGTCTAATCTCGTAAATTTCGCCATAACTTCGTTACTTGAGATTTTTACTCCGTTCAAAATGGATTCATTCCATTATCCATACATCCATTATACTAAACAAACATATATTATCTAATCCTATATATGATGGTTTTAAACTTGTCCATCAACAACATATGATAAATTTTCATGTGTTCTTCATTAGTTCATATTTCTATAATTATGATTCCACTTGTAACATGGTTATTAATGTTTAAAGTTTGCTAATAGCCATCCTTGTTACTCCTTATGATACATGTTCCATCAATTTCACTTCTCTATTAAATCAAACTAGAAAAGAGAAGTAAGATAAATGGTTTAACGTTTTTACCTCTTGCGTTCTTGGCGTTCTTGAGGTATCACTAACTCTTCCTTCCCTTTGATCACTTGTAAAAGCTCTCTTTTATCTCTCAATATTATTGCTCCAAGTGTTGGTGATTTTGAACAACTAACAAATGACCAACATAGCTTCTTATTTATAAAGTTTCAAAGTGAGGGGAAAAGGGTCTAAAGGCAACCCACCTCCATACTATTCCACCTCCTTACTATTCAAAACTTGCAACCAAAGCCATCTCCTTTGCTTGGTCACCAAGTGGCCAGCCATGACTCACCATGAGGGGCCCACATGGGTTGTCCCATGGGTTTTTCTCACCCGGTGACCCATCGATTCGATCCACGGGTTCGGTTCTTGGTTCGGGCTTAGGTTTAATTAACTTTGGGCCTAACATTAGGCTTTAATTTTATTATCTTTGGGCCTTAACATATTTCACTTGGGCTTGCCAAATTTACATTAAAATCTTACTAGTCCATTACTAATGGTTTAGGCTTTTAACGTATAATCCTCGTATTCTTCTCGTATAGTAGTTCGTATAACATTCATCATATACATTATGCTATCTTTTATATATACTTGTACAATACCTTGTATTATACTGGTATTCTTTACCTCGTATAATAACTTTCTTATTATACGATCGTCATTAATTTAAATCTTCGCTTTCCTTAACATTCTCGAACTTAGTACGCGAGCGAAAAACTGCGTTGGTCGCAATTGAATTATTATTAGATAATCCATCCTTTATTATCATTCTATCATTACGTATTTCCCGAAAGTTCAAAAATAATTCCCGAGCAGAAATGGATGAATAGTATTTTTTGAAGAATTTCTCGAAAAGCTTTTATTTTCGTCTTGAAAATTCAAACACCTTAATTCTAGCACTTAGCCAAAATACTACTATATTATACCTCTTTTAGGTTATAGAATAACCTTCATCATGTTTACTCGTTATAAATAACATATAATATAATTTTATTTATTATATATTCAAATAAAATTAATTTACATTATAATCTGATTTTTCTCGGTTGTTACACACGGACTACCGAAGGAAAAAAATTTGAGATTGCGGGACCCACGTGGCCTAACCGTAGGTGCAAATGTGGCTAGCCACAGGTACACCCGCAGCTGGCTCTGGGTCCTATATCAAGGCATCAACAACTTATTTTGCATGGGAAAAACTCATTTTAGAGAGAGAAAGTCAGATTCTAGAAAAAGAAAGGCTTGGTTTTAGCATAAAATCATTAGATTTGAATTAAATTCGTCACTTATATAGTAGATCTCATATATCTATAGTAGTATAACATTGATTTGGGCTCAAGGAAGCTTGTATCTTCATTCCCCAATGTGAAAAATGGAATCTTCGCTCATTTCATTGTAAATCTAGTTAGATCTATTAGATCTAGTCCAATATTATGTTTATACGTAGTTAAAGTTGTAATATTTTATACATATATTGGTGGTTTATCTCAATATCTATATGTTTTACCGATTATTTTGCTTGTATATAGCTAAAGATCCAATTTTTCCAATAGATCTATCCTAGATCTAGTCAGATCTAGCCCTTAACCGGTTCAAAAGCTTTAAAGCTTGAACCTTTATGCTAAGTTAACTCGGATCTACGTTAGATCTAGTTATTTTCAATGTTTTCGATCGATTTTGGTCACTCCGCAAAACTCTAGATTTATATCTAGTGGGGAGGGGGTCCTTACTAATCGTGCTAGGGATTCCACCTCGTGAATCAACTGATAGCGATTTTAGGATAAATTTTTTATATATACACTTATGTTTAAATCCCGTTGTATCATGGCACGAACTTTGGATACTTCAGATCTATGGATCCATATCCTAGATCCGATCCTGAGATCCTTTAATAGATCTCGTCATACACAGTCCCTCGAGTGATGACTTTGATATTGCGATCTAAAAGTTAGGGTTACGAGAACCCTTTTTAGATCTTTTCAAGTTATGTTCGAGCATATTGATGTGAACCTAGAAATCCCGGGGTCAAGATCCATTAATCGGATCTTGACTAGATTCCCATGATGGACTTTTTGTTATTAATGTAATATTAAACCGTGTAAATCAGTATACATGTAATTTTGGGGCTTAAAACAACCTCGTGGTCCTCGTCTCGAGAGATCAGATTTAAGGCCCCGTGATAGTGAAATTTATGATTGTGGGTGCTTGGGTCTATCGAGATAGCGTTCATGCCCTGGGATGGTCCGACCTTATTTGATGCTTTATTTCATGTATTATCACCAAAAAAAATTTCAAATCAAAATAGCAAAGATCTTGTAAAATATAAATCGCTGGGGATAGACAATCATAAGGCTAAAAATCAAGCGTCAATATAGGGCAAGAACACCGTGTTCTCCAAATCCTCCCAAAAGCTTTTTTTTTTCATAAAAATCAAATTTAAATCAAATAACGTCGCTCATAGGTTAAAACAAGGCTTAGAACAAGTTTTAAAACCAAAACACTTAACACAATTAAAAAACATCAAAGGCTTTCTCAAAAACCACACATACACACACTCACTCACACACACACACACACACATACACTTCATGCTTTGGAAATCAACAAGATACAATAATCGTGTTTACACGGAAGTCGGGAACTTCCTAACACCTTCCCCTCGATTAAGCAAGACTCCAAACTCTGAATCTCGGGTTCTAGACCAATTTTACGAAGTCACATATTGAGTCATATTGCGAAAATTTCGAAAATTCGAATGAGTTGGTACATCGATTTAAACTTATACCAATTGGCGACTATCTAAATTCGGCACAATCATTTAAAGTCAACCTTTTCAAATTCGTCGCCATTTATGTCGATCTTTTCCTAAAAACTCACCGTTTAAAATAAACTAATCGACCTATCGAAATAACAAAGGGTAGAAATAACACAATTTTTAGGAAAATCGAATCTCCCCCGCTGTCGACAATAGCTTCATATACTTGTTTCTAACTTGTGATCTTTACTCGACCATCTGGGTGTTGTAGTAAAATGACGTTTTAGCCCTCCTGTCAAGGTTAGAGAACAAGCGCACAATTTTGGTTGTCTACAATATGTCTATATTTTTTTTTTGTGCTTTCAAAGATATTTGAGAATGAAATTACTTAAAAAATACTCTCATTTAAATCAATTATTACTCATCTGTGACTAAAAAACTTAATTTATAAAAATTTAAAGATATTAAGGTTTAATATTTTGAAGTTGAAACATTAAGTTTGAAGTTGTTTTTTTAAAAAAAAAAATTAACCGAAGAAAGAGTTTGGGAATAAGTTGTAAGTGTATTAAACACTCGACGTCATCCATTCATTTCTATTTTTTTCTCATTATAATTCAAATTTTAAATTAAATCTCTAATTGTCGGATGCAAAATTAAGTTTGTATCTCCACACCCAGGATGCCAATAGGGAAACATGGTAACAACAAAGATCCTTCCCCATCCATAAAGGCATATACAGTCGTAGCAAGAAATCTGCATAACAAAATTGAAGTTCCATTTAATCCAATGCCTGACCCTTCACGTTTATGGCAGGTCCTGACTTCAATTTGACCCCTTCTTGCATGCCCAGATCTTCATTTGTGGGCCCGAACTGTCTCTTTGTACACGTGAACTCCATCATCTCTCCTTCCCATATAATTCACCTGCAAGTAAATAACCTCTTACCATTTATTTAGGTGTAGAGCTGTAGCAAATTGAACTGCTCACAAACAAAATTCAACACGACACAACTCAATTCGATTCGTTTGAGTTCACCTCAAGTCTAATCGATATTTTTTATGGTAGCAAGTTTGAAGAAGAGATTGTGTTCATGTTTAAACCAGCAGAGCTCTTATTCATGTTTTCGACTCCAATTCGGCTTTATTAGTTAATTAATTAAAATAATTAATTTTACATATTATATATACACATATAAATATAAATAATTTAATAAATGTTTAATAATTTAAATAATTATTCAGACTCATTTAAAACTTGACCCGATTTGAACTTGTTTAACTTTTAATTAATCTTGAACTCAACAAATCAAAGTTGGACTTGAATCAACTCGTTTACAATAGGCTCAACTTTTTTAAAATCCTAATTATATACATGTATGGATTCCTTATATATTTTTGGCCTACTAACCATATTACATGATTAATAATACTAAGGTAATAGTATTTCTAACGCATCTCCAATAAATATGAGTTTTAATATGAACGTTAGATAATCAATTTGATGAGATCAGTTCATGATCGAGTTCAAAACTCTGCTGTTAGGGGACGAAGTCAAAAAAAAAAAAAAAAAATCTCGAAGGGGCCATATAACACGATATCGTAAGATCGTGAAAAAATTAGTAGAGTACGAAATCACAATTCTCCGTCTAAATTTTTTGACATACAACCTAATTTAAATAAAATTTCTTTATATTACAGAATATATGAACTTTTATAGTACATAAGTGGAGCAAAGAGAGACCATAAAATTTAATATTAGTATAATGTACCTAAAAATGGGAAAAATGAAATATTTATGAATTTGGTCTTATTTTAAATTGATGTAAAAAACTTAAAATAGCTCTTATATTTTGAAAGAATAGTGTGTGTGTGTCCAGGGCCCCCAGCCACCTTCATAGCTTGTCCCTGGCTGTTAAGTTAGTGCACAATAAAAAAAAGTAATAAAACAAAAGTAAAGTTCATTTATTTTCATAATCAGCTACTTTTTTTGTCCCAAATTGTTTTTCCACCCTCCAAGAGTACAAGTAAGACCATTTTTTGACTTGAGTTATCATAACATTATGTAGTCAAATTACTTTAATTTTTGTTTTTTCCTGTTATGATTATTGAGAACTCGTTACATTATTTTTTAAAATATACTTTAATTAATATTTCTGTATTTTTTTATATTTCACAACTTAATCCCAAAGTTTTAATATTAAAACATTGAACCTTAATATTCTTAATTAGATTTTTATAATAATATATACTTTGCAAACACTGGCGTATATTATTTGATTTGAATGACAGTATTTTAAATAGTTTAAAATTTATCTTTGGAAGCACAAAACATTGTAGACACGAGAGTAGTGTGTGATGAAAGAAAAGAGAGAAGAAAAATAGGAGTTAATATAAATAATGTATATTCTTATAGATATTAGTGGCCAAAAGGTTTGATTTATAGACATTCAGATTTAATATCTTATAAAATTAAATATTAAATTTAAGTTGTAAAAATGAAAAACAAATAAAATTAAAGTGTATTTAAGCATGGGATGAATAGCCTTATAATTACTTTTGAATAAAAACAAAGATTTATATTTCTTCGGAGGGTGACTCACTAAAACATGTGAAACTTTCAAAAGGTAGCCGTGTATCATGTGAAGTGTATCAGATGTACATCCCACATTTAAACCACATCCCTCCCTCCAATATATATGTAATGTGTCCCAAGTCAATTGTCACAATTTCCTACAAATTAACTGCCTTCGTAATTCTTCCTATTTTTCAAAAATCTTGTTATTTTCCCATTGTTAATGAACTAATATATACCTCTCCTCAAGTTTAATTTCTCCTACTTGTTTGGCTCAAAAGAAAATGAAGAACATTCTTTTAGTTGGTATTTACCCATTGTTGCATGTGACAGTTCTTTTCATGGTACTTGTGCCGGCAAAAAGCCTTCAACCACATCATTGTAAGTGCAACGTTTTCATCATTTTTTGTTGTTATGGTTTGACTATTTTTGGCATTTTAGAGTTAGAGGCTTAATATGCTTTCGAGTCAAGGGTTTACCCGTGCACACTTGAAGGGTAGTAGTTACTTAATTTGCTTTAGGGTTTGTTTGGTTATTAGTATTTGCACCGTTTGTAACGGTAGTATTTAGTGGATTTGAACCTCCAAAAGTACTATTTTTTTGGGTGTATTGTGTTTTAAATAAATTGCGTTTGAAATAGGAACAAGACTTCCGGTACCAAATATGCACTTAATATTCTACTTTTTCTATTTTCTATTATTTTTTACTAATGTGAAATGCTATAAATTTCAGTCACCTACCATGAAAAGGGTACAAATAATGAAGATCAAACTCGTATGCAGCCTCAGGTTTGTTTTCTGATCTAGTATGCCTTCCCTTGTACGCATTACACACAATTCATAAGTCATACTTTCTCTTCTAAAAACCAGAATCCTATTTGACTAGTTAATTTTTTTACACGCCTATCAAGGTTTATGTAAATTCTGCTGCACACTTAAAGTTAAAGTTTCAATTTTTTTTCCAACACCAAATTTTTTTATACATTCAAAAAAATTCCTCTTGTAGGCTTTAGTGTGCATTGGAAAAAAGTTAACAACTTAAATTGGATTCTCACTTTCGAATGGACAGAATATGGAGTGTGCAATCTAGCTTGTTTGGTACCAGCATTTGAACTGGTATCTTTTAGTGTATTTGGGCTTTCAAATACATCACATCAAAAATGGTGTAGTGCCTTTAACACTAAACACTATATTTTTTAGTTAAATTAATAACGTTTAAAATAAATTATTTTTAGATAAACAAAAGTTTAAAGTGTATTTAAACTTTTAGACGAACAAAACGCTCCACCAAACAAGCAGTAAACGAAAATGAAGTCATCTTAATTATGTACCTTTACATTTCATCATGACTAATGAACATGAATTTGTGATTATCGTGAATAAATTAGGAAAATAGAAGAGAAGTTGGGATGGAGCTATACCCTACCGGGTCGAGCCTGCCGGATTGTTCACACGCGTGTGGACCGTGCTTTCCTTGCAAGAGAGTGATGGTGAGCTTCAAGTGCTCCAAAAATGTTGCAGAACCTTGCCCAATTGTCTACAGATGCATGTGTAAAGGCAAATACTACCATGTCCCTTCCAATTGAGCAAACCATACACAATTTTATTATGCACCACTTTAGTTGAGGCATGGAACTGCTGATGGTTTTCGACCTACTTAAATACATTTTAAACTTTTTAAGTTTTTCGCATTTTAGAATTTAAATTTAGATGTTTCAATTTTAACCATTGAACCTTAATGTGTTTGACTTTCTACAAGTAACACCTTCTGGCCACCAACATGTGATAATTGATAGGAGTGACAGTATTTTAGGTAATTAATTTCTATCCTAAATATCTTTGGTAGGTCAAAAAATTGTAGCCTAATGTGAAATTGGAACCAATGTCAATGGTTTATTCCCTTAAAGACTAAATTGTCCTTTTATTTTGTATCACCTGACTTTTTCTGACAAGAAATACTAAATTCAGTGGCTTGAAGGTCTTGTTTATAGAAATTCAAGAACATTGTTTAATGTCTTAAAATTAAAATATTAAGATTTAAGTCTTAAAAGTGAAAGCCTTAAAATTTTAAATAGTACTTGAGCCTTTTGGACTTAATTCTTTAGGCGCTGAGGGTTAATGGACATGCATTATAAATTTGTAGTTGAGAAATTAATTTGTAGGAGTGGATTCATGTTTTGTTTGTTGAAGCCTGCAGTCCCAATATTTGGCCATTGACTTGTGTGCATAAAGAGGGGGGATTGAGGTAAGGAATAGGAGAATTATGGGAGTATCAAGTTTTGTTAATACTAGAGTAAAATTGTTTTGCTTGTGTGAATTTATTGATCCTTTTTTTGGATGATTGATCTGATTCGGTAGAATTAAATTAATTTGTTATTTCTGCATGAATGTGGGCTACATAGATTGAGCATATTTTTATTATTGAGCTACAGCAACAACAACAAAAAAAGAAGAAAAAAATAGTCAATACTCGTGTACTTTGTGGACACATAGTTATGCAAAATATAACAAAAGAAAGAATAAATTACATGTACGTACACAATACAATTCGTAAAGTAGAATTGTAGACTTTTGGGTAATGCAAAGTTCTCGAGGAGCCTTTATTATTTACTAGTTCACAAAGTACAATTCATAAGGCACATGCTAGTTCTAGAAATTGTATGATTCAATCTGCGCGAGTTGTTCACCTTACCTATCATTGTCTTCTGAATCGTTTGGTCATCGTTAATTGTCTTGTACAGATGGTCCTGGTACAATCTTAAAATTAAAAATAATATAAACTTTGTCCTCTTCCAATTTTTTCATGTACTGGATTCTTTGATTTGATTTTAAAATCAACACAATGTGATCGACATCAGCCTATGACATAAATTACAACAAATTGCGATAAAATGATGATAACTTTGAATTTACAATAAACAATAAGTTAATTGTAAAGCAAGAAAATTAATGAGTACATCTTCATCAAAAAATATTGTGCTGCTATTGATGATTTGTCACGTGCTAATATTCATGTAGTCACAAAATCTTGTCATTTGACATTGATTGTAAAATAATCTGTCACTGGTTAATTCACTCAAAATTGCTTGATAATCACAATTTTTTTTCTTCATGTTGCATGGCCTTTTTAAAAGAAAGTCCATAGTATTACGAAATTTTTCTATCGAATTACGATTGTAACATATAT
This sequence comes from Panax ginseng, assembly GCA_020205605.1. NCBI lineage: Eukaryota > Viridiplantae > Streptophyta > Magnoliopsida > Apiales > Araliaceae > Panax > Panax ginseng. Next base: position 118,427,053 of record CM035131.1, on the reverse strand, counting down.
CAATATATGAGATTGTTTTTGTTTTTTAAAAATTATTATCAACTTATAAAAAACAAGTTAATTAGATGATTTTACTCTGACACCCCCAAATCTGGGTACTTCATTCCCACACGATTTGGTATTCACTTTCTACTCATACATTTCTAACTACCCAAAAATAATAAAATTTAAACAATAAAACTTCACATTAAAGGGTTACATCATTAAATCCAATAAAATCGCAGGTCATCAACCTTAAACATACGTCAAATGCGGAAAAGTAAATAATTACATCACAGTAGTTAAAATAAAGTCTGACATCATAAAAGTCAATAAATTTACAAGTCTTCAACACTTATTTAATTTTTCTTTCCCTTTGCTAGTGGTGTGACGCCCCCAAATTCGGCTACTTGAAACCCGTATTTGGTGCTCCACGATAACATTTATTCAAACTACTTAATGTATTAATTAAGTAAAAGTATTATATCAAAGTTGTCTACTTCCGCAGTTATGATATCCTTTAAATTATTTATTACATGATAAATAGTAAATTATCATAACTACAGTTATTTCAAATAATAATTTATAACCTAACCCTTCAGCTTTCCCTTCCCTTAGTCCTTGTCTGAACCTTCTGGTCGATCAAGCTTAGTTGAAAACATTTAAATTTAAAGCAAGAATGAGCATTTAATTGCCCAATAAGTAATATCAAGTAATAATCATCAGTTGAAAGAAATAAATATTTTCTTTGAACTATACTTCTACAACGAATCAATAGTTGTGAAGTAAACTAAAACAATACTGGACAACATATCAAATAATTTACATTTTTTAAACTACGTATTGACTATGAATGCTGAGCGGTCAATAGACCATGAACTTTTATTTTCAATTTTTGAAAAGGTTTGTACATAAATTCATCTGCAAACCGTCATGACTTACACGTAGCACGGAGGGTGATCGACCAGATTATGCCTCAGATTGATCAACACTACATGTTAGAATGATATTTTCGTTCATCATATCTGCCTTTGGCGCACAAAAATTTCCCAATTTCGGGATGTTCATACTCAGTCTGGAGTCCGAACCAAAATAATTCAGTTGGACGACAATAATGTTCAATCATGTTCAACGATATATTTCAAACTATGTCTAGCCGAGTCAAATAGCTTAGACATCTTTTAATTATGTATACTTACCAAAATTCAATAAGTATGCATCAACACTTGTTCAAATACAATAATTATCCAAGTGAGGACACTTGCATTGTAACGCCTCCAAATTCAGGTACTTAAAATCCGAACTCAGTGCTTTACGATACTATTTCTATGAGCAAAAGTAATACTAATAATAATAACAATAATATAAATACCAAACTTAATTTTCATATATCAGAGTTAAAACTCCAGTTTCTCAACCTTTACTACATTACATTACATGATAATAATAAATATCATCCTTATCTTAATAAAACCAAACTATTACATAATATATAGCATAATACTCATTCAGCAACTTTTCCTTTTCCTTTGTTCTTAGCAGAGCTTTCTGGTTGATCATACTTAGTTGAAAATATTTAAATTAAGCAAGGATGAGCATTTGAGTGCCCAACAAGTAATAGCAACAATAAATATTAGCTAAAATGATTAAATATTTTCTTTCAATGACACTTCTACAATGAATCAACAGTTGTGAAGTAAGCTGAACCGATATAACAACATATCAATTCTATATCAAAATTTTAAAACTATGTACTAATTATAATTGAAGATCAGTCAACAGACTATGAACATTGTTTTTAATTTTCACTAAGGTTTAGCAGAACTTCATCCGCAAACCGTCATAACTTACGGGCGCGGGGGTGATCATCCCAATGTGCCCTGTATTGATCAATACTACATGCAAGAACGATATTATCGTTCATCTTATCCACCTTCGGTGCACAAAAGTTTTCTCATGTTCGGGATGTTCATACTTAGTCGGAAATCCAAAACAAAACAATCTGGTTGGATACAATAAAGTTCTATCATGTTCAACGATATTTATAAATATGTGTCTAGCTAGGTCAAATAGCTTAGACAACTTTTAATTAATGTATACATACCAAAAATCGATAGGTATGTATCAACATGTGATTAAATACAATGATTATTCAAGTGAGGACACTTGTATAACCATATTTAGGAATTAACGAACAGAATAAATATCTGAATTATACAATAATACTGTGTTGATAAATAATGATCGGATAATTTAAGAACTTGTATGAATACGAATGTTTGGATACATAATCAATAACAATTGAGTTATTAATCTAACACAATGATAATATAATTCTAAAACTTTCTTACTCATGTCCATTGCATAAAGTAAATGCAAAGATAGGATACTTGCACAATGTAAAGGATAGTTCAGATACTTGCCTGAGCTGCTGCTTATTATTACGCAACTTTGTTTTATCTTTTATACCGAAACCTATCATTAATAAGATTATTCGTTCGATTAGAATAATATATCATATCACATAGTACTGCTATTTGTAGTCAATACATAACCTAATCACATTGTCACATAAGTTTAACAGTCATTGATTCACAAACAAACACTTATCTAGTTAAATTATATAAGTCCAGATCAATTTCTGAAACATTTCGGTGTACCGACGGCTTTATCGGGTAATTATCGAGTCTAAGACTCTATCGCGTAGTTCAATATTTGTTTAGATATTTTAAATATCATTCATATTATTTTTTATAGCCTTATAATATTTTTTAAATAATTATTATAATTTATTATGATTTTTCAAACACTAGAATCATTATTAAATGATTTAAATACTAAATGATTCTATTATCATTAATATTTAATTAATATTAAATTATTAATGAAACCATTGCCAAAATGTTAAAGTTATTTATAATAACTCAAAATATTTTTAAAACATTTTATACACCTTTAAATGATTTTTAAAACATTAAAAATCATTTTTAAATAATTACTATTAATATTTAAATATTAATGTATTATTTACCAAAATATTAAAAGTCATTTATTATTACTTTAAATATTTTCAATTCATTTATTTCCTTTTAAATGATTTTTAAATCAATAAAACCATTTTAAAACTATTTACTTAATATAATTATTAAATAAAACTAATATCATTAATATTAAATTATTAATGAAATTTACCTTTAAATATCAAAAGTTATATTTTATAACTTAAAATATTTTTAAACTATTTATTTTCATTTAAAATGATTTTTATAATATAAAATCATTTTTAATTAATTTATTTAATATAATTACTAAATAAATCTAATATCATTAATATTAAATAGTTAATGAAACTTATCTTAAAATATTAAAATTTATGTTTTATAACTTAAAATATTATTAAATACCTTATTATTATTTAAAATGATTTTTAATATAATAAAATCATTTTAATAAATTTATTTAATGCATTCAATAAATAATTTAAATATCAATAATATTCAAAAATATATTAATATTTATGAAAAATATGTTAACTTATTAAAAGATAATTTTTATAACTTCAAATAATTTTTAAAACTATTTTTGAAATTTTTAATTTATTTACTATTTTAAATGATTTTCTAGAAATTAAATTAATTAAAACTAACAAGTCCGTCTAGAAGCCTTTGGCGACAACAATAAGTGTCATTTAGGTATTCTTGAGCACCAAGAACATGCTTAAGCAGTTATCGAGGGGCTATGTTTGACCATGTGTAATTCACTGTATAAAATGTTTCTGGGCTAGCTATTAATCAAATATTGTAGTAGTAATGTAATACTACAAGTTCATAAACATTTCTGGTTCATAACATAACAAACAAGTAAGATCTAAAGCTCAGAACATGCTGTCAGAGCTGTTCATCACGTTTCTGGGCTGCCCAGAAAATCAAGTCATGGTCGGTCAACGACCTAGCTAGGTGGCCTTATATCGTGAAATCGGTTCATGGTAAAGGTGTTCTAGACGTCGGGTTGTGTAGAGGAACTAACATAGAACATGTTTTGAACAATAGTCAAGTCTAAACATCATTAATCAGAATGATCTAAGCCATTAAAAAGATCAAGTTGAGAGTCTTCTTCATTTTTGGGTTACCGTAAATGAAGAATAGTTAAATGAGGCCTACTTTGGGCTTCCACAACTTGTGGTGCTTGTAACCTTTTTGTGATCTATTGAGTCCATTGTATAGCCAACATGTAACTGAAGATATCCATTACAAAACATAAACAAAACAACAACAGAATCACAAGATCTATGCTGGTCAAACCCTGTCAGAGATCATGTTCTTGAGCTTTCTGGGTTACCCAGAAACTCAATCCGTGATCATCTGGCCTGCTTTGACCAGCCACTGACTTCAACCCTTTTGATATTTAGGAGATTTTAAGGCATAAACATGTAGTCCATATAACATATAACAATCTAGATACAACATCAGAATCAAAGTAACAAGAACAAGCAAGATCTGGGCCCAAGAACTTGCTGTCAGAACTTTTTGGGCAAGTTCTAGGTTTTCCAGATTTGGAAAGTCATGGTCGGTCAACTAGGTTTTACCAGCCATAACTTTTAATATGTTCATGATCTGGGCTTGATTCAAGTTTCAGATCAAAGCCCTTACAACAAAGAACAAATTAATCTATAACATCAAACACCATAAACACTTAACACAGAGAGATCTATGGGCCCTGACATTCGATTGTCAGATCACTTTTTTAACTTTTTCCAGATTTTGAAGATCATCAAATCCAAGCCTATAGATGTATGGATCTAACATCTATCAACCCAGATCATTATTATACACTACATACAACATGTTTTAACGCTTAAACACAACTTTTATCATAGCAATCAAGATCAGAATCTAAGTTAGGGTTTATACCATATTTGATCAAATCCTTGATTCTAGTCTTTTGATCTGTTTATGGAAGTAGTGAGGCTTGCTTTGTGACTAATATAGCAAGGGAATTTCGCTCTCTTGATCTATATGTATAACTTGTATGCAATGATCTTGGTTGGTTAAATGGCTGATAGCTGGAGTGTTATAGCTCATAGCTAGACTAAGGTGGTGACTTGTCAAGATTTGACAAGATTTTGCTAGCAATAATTCAAGAATGGGACAAAAAGGGTATAGTGGTCATTTTGCTAGCAATTTTAATGGTATTCTTGTCCATGGTACTTGAATCTAGGGTTTAATCACTAGATTTTAAACCTTGAGGTTTCCCAATTAATTTCTAGGGTTTGAAAAATTAAGTTTAAAGTTTAATAAAATTTTAATTAGAATTACTAATTAAAGTTAGGGTTTTTAATAGAAAATTAGGATTTTAAAAATACTTATGGTTTCTTATTTATAATTAGGGTTTTTAGTCAATAATTAGGGTTTACCTAATTGGCATAATATAATAATTGTCATTAATCATGTACCACAATTTCTTAACAATCGCAAACTCCGATTTGAGTTTCAAGTTAGGGTTTAACGACTTAATATTAGGGTTTTGACATTATACACCATAATTGACCAACCATTAACAATACGTACATACAGTACATATTTACTGAATTAAAAATAATATTATAATATTATTCTCATTCCTTATTCTAAATCTAGAATTAGGGTTTGGATTCCATATCTGATTTATCTTGCATATATACATTTATTAATTAAGTTAAAATAATTAACTTAATTAACATAAATTAAATTCATATAATAAAATAAAATATTTATTTTAATAATTCTAATAATCATTTCATATATTATTTAAATAATATAAAATCATATTTTCGTGGAAAATAATTAATAAAAATATTTCTACTATAAAATTAATTATTATAATAATTCTAATAATCATTTCATATATTATTTAAATAATATAAAATCATATTTTCATGGAAAATAGTTAATAAAAACATATCTACTATAAAATTAATTATTATAAGAATATAATTTATAATGATCAATAATTTAAAATAAAATTATTTGTAATCATTCATGTAATAAATATATTTTATATTCATCACATAAATACATACACATTATCTTGCACGCATTCTAACCTTTAAAATAAAATAAAAAAAATTATACGCAAAATTTCTGATTTAATTATATAGAAAATATCGGGTTATTACATGTGTCGACATCGGGATTTTTGAGTGTCCCTTTTCGTTACTTGTTCTTTGGTGTTCTCATGTTAATGTGAGATTTATTTAAAAAACAAGTGAAAAGGTCCCAGCATGTATAATGTCGACGATTTGACTTTAAGAGTCTTGGGTTGGTGTATTTAATCTTGGTTGCACTAGTGTAATAGAAAAAGGTTTGCACATTGACCCAAGTGTTTTGACATCGCTAGACCTATCTCAGTAAAGCAAGAGATTCATTTTGGGTCCGGGGCTTGATTATGCGAAGGGAAGGTGTTAGGCACCCCCAGGCATCTATGTTACCACGGTGACCGCCACTTTTTAAAGAAATTGTTATATGAATGTGTGTGTGTGTGTGTGTGGATCAATGTGCAGTTATTTGAAAGTAGTGCGAGGCCTCGTTCGCACCTATATACAAAGGGTTTGAATTTATAAAAAATTCAGTTTTAACCACGATATAGCAAATGACGCTTTGTAAAAAGAAGTTTTTAAACCACGTGCTTTCAATAGAATTGAGACCTTTTCATACTTCAATTTTATTATTAAATATTAGGCTTGTTTACTTTTATTTTCGAGATGCGAAGCATTCTAGAAAATAATATACTGTTGATCTTAGAAGCTCCTCATGGGCATGATGACCATCCAAGGAAATTGAGACACTTTAAAATAATGTACGTGCAAGTCGCCATAAATTTGAAAAATGTCCATCATGGGAACCAAATCTAGATTGAAGAGACCGAACATATGATCACATGATTCTGAAGCTCACATGATATCGCAATTTGTATGGAAAGCGATGGCGATTATATATATAAAAGCTATATATATATATATATATATATATATATATATATATATATATGATCAACCGCCATGAAGTAAACTCAAAGTAGAGACAAAATGTAAATAAAGTCATAAAAGCGATCAAGCGCCACGCAAAGTAAACTCAGGCGGAGACGAAATGTAAATAAAAGTCAGTAAAAGGCCACGAAGTGAACTCTGAACTGATGAAATGTATAATATATATATATATATATATATATATATATATATATATATATATATATATATATATAAAGTTAGTAAACTAACTAGATGTGAATCTGTGCTCATCGAATATGTCTCACATCAATATATATATATATATATATAAAGCGATTAAACGCTTTGGATGTAAATCCGAGCTCATCGATATATGTTCGATAGCAGTCTTATATATATATATATATATATATATATATATATATATATATATATATATATATATATATATATATATATAAGCAATTAAACGCACTGAGATATAAAATCTAGGCTCATCGAATGAAAATCGACCACAGTTTATATATATATATATATATATATATATATATATATATATATATATATATATATATATATATAAAAGCAATTAAACGCTCCGCATCAAGTTCAGGCTCAATCGAGGCATAACTCAAACAATGTTAGTCAATATATAAAATATATACATATATAAGTATATATATCTGTACAGAAATGAAAACCACGGATCGAAGTCCTGCAAACAGCCACACAACACGACTCTCGATGTGTATATGCGGTGTGTGTTAATATGAGAAGAAGACTTTATAGAATATAAGAAGGCTTACGTTGTCATTGCCAAAGTAGACTTCTATGACTTTAAATGGATAAACACTCGGCTCCCGCTAGATAAAAGATAGCTATATGTGAGCTAACTAGTGTTTAAATATGAGGAAACACTCAAAAGATGAGTATGTGAAGAGTAAAATGGATAGGGCTTCCTCGCTTTTTTCCTCCCTCTTCTTCTCAAATAGGTGACCCTAAGGTCAGGATATATATTAGCGGATGGTAGCGGTACTACGGCATGGGCAACAAGCAGCTTGTACTGTGGTGATCATGATACATCCGAGCCTCTCTGGGTCCCGTTATTATCTCGTAGACGTGCATTCATGCAATTGTAATGTCCGCTCAAACTTGCGAGAACTTCAATCCCGAGCATCCGAACGAGGTATATTTGACCTTCTTTGGAAAGTCAGGTCGAGAGTTACGCAATGACATGGATTAGAGGTCATGCGAAGTCGGGAAGAGGGTCTATACCCATGGTCTTCAAGCTTCAAATTCTATCCAAAATCATGTCGCTGCGTAATAGTCACTCGAATTGTCAATCCTCGGTTCTTGTGGGACATTGTTGGATGTATGTATGAAGTGTTAAAACGACATGCCATTGTCGAAGGAACAAGATGACGTTTGACTCCTCGCCGGGGTTATCGCCGGTTTGAGTTGAAAGTAGATGTTGCTTTCGTGGTTCTGGTGAGATTGGACTACTTGTTGGTATGCCGCGATATCATCTTGTTGAGATGGTAAGATGACGTTGTGACTCCTCACCGGGGTTATCGCCGGTTTAAGCGGAAAACAGACGTTGCTCAGGGTTACATCTGAGATTGGACTGCTGCTTGTTTGTATGTCTCACTGTCATCTGTGGGTGTTCCTGTCTTCCCGTTGTTATCTCCGGGTCTAAGGTGTGTGTGCCTTGACAGGATGTCTGTGGTTGAAGCTGATTGCATATGTTTGAAACAAGCATTTCCAGGGTTATCGCCGGAACTGCAATGGCATCTCTTGGGGCTATCACCAAGGATGGGGTTGCTACTCCCAATGTTATCTCTGGGACTGGAACTGAGCGTCGCGGTGTTATTATCGAGATAGAATTTTCCACTCCGGTGTTGTTGCCGGTCTTTTGATCTTCATATCTCGGGGTTCTCTCCGAGATTGGAAATGACATTCCCGGTGTGTGTTCCGAGGTTTGAACTGATGCTCCCGGTTTTTGTTCCGGGTTGGAACTGATGTTCCCGATTTGTGTTCCGGGTTGGAACTGAACTTCCGGTAGTATCCGGAATGGATATAAGCTATCTTCCAGGGTTATCTCAAAAAGACGAATCTACCCTCCTGCAATGTTAGTAATAGGAGTGCAGAAAATTTCGAGTGTCTACAGATGCTCTTTATCATATTCATGCAATGGAAGGCATGGATAGGATAAAGAATACTAGACACTTGAAATGCAAGAAAGATAAACATGATGTTATATGCAGCAACATGATGCAAATGTATGTAGAATGCATGAATGATTGTCAGGTAATCGTGTTGGGATGACAATCAGTGATGGCTTGGACATGCGATCCAAGTCTCCAAGGATGTTGATGTTGGGGCTATCACCAAAGTCTTGAAACCTAGACACTGGCTTATATTCCATAGAGGAACCTCTTGTGTGTAAGAGATCTGTGGGGATAGAGCTTTGTCTGTTTGAGGATGTGTATAACATATTCCCTCATTCTGTTGGAGTTACTGCCAACAGTTTGTTGTCATCAGGGTTGCCTGATCTTCGCTGATGTGTGTATCACCGGATAGATCCCTGCTGGGTGCATTTTCAAGGCTGATTGACATTCATTGATGTATGTGTCAATGGTAGCATTGCGTTGTGACCCCCACCAGGGAAGGTTGCTTCGATGGGTTTACTTGCCATCGGCTAACATGACGTCAAGGCTGCTTGACCTTCATTGATGTGTGTGTCAATGGTTGCATTGCTTGTAACCCCCGCTGGGGATACGTAAATGCTTGAAAGATGTGCGTTGTGACCCCCGCCGGGGATACGTAGATGTTGATAACTTCGGCGTTTGTAACCCCCGTCGGGGATACATAGATGTTGATAACTTCAGCGTTGTAACCCCCACTGGGGAGGTTTGATATATCGTGGTTTTGCGTTGTAACCCCCGCCGGGGAGGTTTAAGGTTGTGACCCTAAAAATGATGGCATCGGACCTTTGTCGGGTATTGCCGAGCATTATCTGTGAAAGCTAAGCTCATTGGTATAGTATACCCTGTATTCAGGCAAATACCACTGAGACGACGGGAGTTTAACTCTGACCGACGAGAAACCAGGATTTCAGGCTATTCCGCTCAATCGCGTAGCATTTTTATTCCGATTTGGCCTTTTTCACTTGTGAGACTTCTTTGCAACTCTAACTCGGAGCGGCCGAGTGTGGGACCCATGTAGGAGTGCCACAGGTGTGTACTGCGCAGGAGCCCATGAGTTAGCCTCGCGCCCAACCGCATGCCTTTGTATAGGCGGTTAGTTGCTTTTATAAGTCATTTTTAAGTTCGCAATAAGGAAATCAAAGAGCTCTTCTTGATTTGTTGAGTTCGGGCAACTTTCGTGACATTCTGCCAATACACAAGCGTTCTTCAACATCCCGGTAACACATGCATGTATTTTTTCCAATTTTTGTCCGTTTGAAAATGACTTATCGCATGAAATACATTTAGACACATAGTGAGTGAATATGCATCTTGATATGACTTGATAAAAATATTCAACATAGTAAATGTTAGTATTAAACCATCTTTGAACATATTGATGTGAAAAATTTGACTTTTGAAACGGTCAAATTGGCACCTTTTAACTTGTCATTTCTTATCTATATGAGGACAAATGAGTAAAGGTAGACAAGCAAAATAATCACAGTAATTAGACTACACTTACAGATTTTTTACTGCAATGTATTAATGCATATAGGATGTATATGACTGTGTACATGTGAGCTACTGAATGGCCACCTAGTCAGGCCTATGTGCATGTGGATAGTCCTATTTACAAAGGGGACTATGGCAAAATTTTCCCAAAATATAGGTATTAGGTAGTCATGCATTTTTAACTCTATTGTAGATGTATGTTAAAACAATGAATGCATGCATGTAATCATAGAATGCATTTTGAAAAGACTCCAGGTAAGAAATTACCACACCCTTTTCTGAGGTGATTTGGAGACTTGTTGTCCAAATATCATGGATCTGGATCAGTCGAGTAGTTCTCGCAAGACCACTTCTGGTGTACGGAGGAGGGATTTTGAAGAGCCTCGCCATTGCTTACATTAGGATGACCTCTTCGTTTGGCGGAGGCGGTGATAAGTCCTATTCGGGTTGAAGTGCCGAATGTCGAGGATGAGGAGGATGATGCACCGATCGAGGTTCCTGCTCCTGCTGTACGTGTTCCCCATAGTGAATTGCCAGGTATTCAAGTGGCGAACCCAGATCTTCTGGGTGACTTGAGTAGGCATCCTTCTGTATACCTGCAGGCAAACGAGGTATGAAGTTAGATCTTTAATCTTCCTTATTTCTATTGATGAGGAGTCAAGGAGTTTGATGTTGATCAGATTTGATGTAGGTTCAGAGCTTTACACGACCTCGAGGGCTGGTTTAACATCCACTCTATGTATCGGGCCTTGCATGATGACTACTGAGCGATCGATCCATGGTTGGGATTAGGGAGGTTCTTCTCCATTCTACCCAATCCGTGTCACAGGGTTACCTTAGGGCATTGTCTCGGCGGTGGTTTCACCAAACTCGATCCTCCATTTCTTTGGACTGTGATGTGATGATGTGGCGATGGATTGGTGGTTTATCGCGGTGTATGAAGTTTGGAGGGAGCTGGTGCCTTGCATGATGGATATCACCTTTACTACCGTCGGATCCTTGTTGGGAGTTCCGATGGAAGCGCTGAGGCGGGGGGCTGTTCGTCTGAGTGTCCTTTGGCGTAGATGCTATAAGCGAAATTTGTTGAGTGAGCCCATACCCGATGATGTGAGAGTCGAGGATCGCATTCTCCGACGATTGTTTCGATGATCATTAGGGGTCGCCATAGCGAATAACTCTTCTACGGTGTCATTCGCTTTGATCAGGCGCCACTCGACACGTGGGACCAGTATAGGAGAGTATGATTGGGGTTCTACACCTTTTCCTACTTCCTCGGGGAATGCACATGAGATCGCGAGGGCTTGACCGAGGCGTGGTTAGGATTCTACCGTTCTTTGGTGAGTGTTTTCTTGTCTTTTCCATGTATAGGTTAAGAGTGTTGGTGACGCCAGATGTTTGCCTTTGTGTTGGTAGTTTTGGGCCTATGAGAGGCTTCCTTGTTTGCGTACTCCTGTGAGTGTGTTAGGTTTAGACACCTATCCATGAGGACCAGAGATGGCATCATTCCATCTTTGGCGGAGGTCCCACATTCTTTGAGGGTTTCACTCATTGTCGCCATGGTGGAGCTATTGACATCCGATGTCATCACATGGATTCCTACTACGGAGAGCATTTGGGAGTTGGTTTTGAGGATGGGTACCGAATGGAGTAGAAGTCACGTCATTTCCACCCGTGATTCCTCTCTTCACAAATGGAGAATGGGAGCTCTATTCGGGGAGAAGCGTCTTTATTAGGAGCACTACTGAGAGAGATCCGTGTATGCCGATCTTGCCTCCTGCCAGTCATTATTGGCTTGTTTCGCAGTCACCCGTCATTGACATCCCATTGATGGGGATTGACGGTTTTATATTGTCAGAGGGCCCCTATTCTCAGGAGATGTTCCAGCATTGGTGGATCCCTCGTACCATTGGAGCTCGGAGACGTGCACCTGCGGTTTATAGGGGATATGGTTCCAGGATCTGATGATGATGACGGATTGGCTAGCCTATGTCGAGATCCGACTCATGTGACCTGATTAATGATTGACTCGGCAATTGGATGGTCACATCTTTTCATTCGGCATTTGGGCGAGAGATCTTGCGAGAGGTAGATACTTTTGATCCTTACACTGCAGCCTTTGGTTCCTCGGGTGACCCATATGGTTTTTTGGCGTAGATCCTCTCCCTTATCATCCCGACATCCACAGCAGATAGAGATCTAGTGACTCAGGAGGAGTTACATAAGGTGGACAGGATCGATGATGTAGACATCGACACTCTTGACTTTTTTTGATATATTTATCGCTATCTCTTTTGATAGGCCTCTGTTAGCTACTGGGTAGCTTCGCCTCATTCTCGCCATATCTTTTGATAGGCCTCTGTTGTATGTTGGGTAGCTTCACCCCATTTCCTTGTATTTTAGCTGTACAGAGATGTATTAGATGATGATATACTTAGGAATGTATGTACAGTTTTCCATTCCCTATATCAAATTTCCATCTATTGTATCATGCATGTTATTGTATTATGCATATGTATGTATATCCAGAGATATTCAGCATTGACCCCTAGATGGTCTTATGTGGCGCTTGCCCGCATGGATGTCTTCTTGACAGTTAAGCGTAGTATTGATCATACCCACCATTTGTGGTGGTAGGTAGTATCGCTCATGGTATGATAGTATATCACCATCAGATATGGTGATCGTAAATGATTTGTTGCAGCATACTATGACCCTGTTGATGTTTCAGGTTCCCACAGGATTTGTAAAGGGTATGCTAGAGCACTGGGTATTGGAGAGACAGGTTTTCCGATTTGGGACCCAGGAGTTGACTCCTACTTTGGAGGAGTATGCACGGTTGACGATGTTGTCGCTAGATAGACCTTGCGTGCATATGGCTATTGGAGACATGAGTAGACAGTTCATGACCCTCACCAGATTGAGATGAAGAGTGGTCCAGGATGAGATTACATCCGGCCACGTGATATCCCAGCGTTTCCTGTTTGATAGGTTTGGCTCTGAGTATAGCTATACATGACATTCTGGGGATTTCACCACACCGGAGGATCATTGGCATTCAGCTAGAGTAGATGTACTGCTTCTATACGTAGTGTCATACGTCTTCATGCCGCGGTACATGGATGAGCTGGATATCGGTGTCATTATGGCAGTGAGAGCTCTCAGGGAGGGTCGTACCATTGTACCGATGATCATTGCGAGAGACTACGAGGTCGACTACATCTTCGCTACACTTATCAAGGAAGGAGTGTTTCTGGTAGCTTCGATTATCTTTGTATGTGTGTTTTATATCACACTTGAGACAGATTAGCACATTCAGACGGCAGGGGTTTTGTTACACCCATGATATAGCCATGTCGTACTCCTTTCAGCCTTCAGAGTGTACAGATACTGCATCGTGGTTAGTTTTTTTGGTAGGGATTAGGGATCCGCTTGCCGTATTGCCGTGTTCAGGGCTTAGTTCACCCTACAGCTTCATTACTTATGCTCCGGGAATGGATTATCTCCCTCTGGCTGGATTGAGGGGCATGATCAATTACCACCCATTGGCCGTGATGTGTCAGTTTGACCAGTTTTAGGATTTTTATCCGTATGAGGGCGATGAGTCGGTAACTTTGCGTCTGGATTTATCAATGGAGGAAAGATCCGGTTGTATGCTGTTGGGATCGAATGGAGGCTATGTTTTTTTTTTAGTGTAGCGAGTATTTTGCATGGATGGAGACGAGGTATCGGTACGCAATAGTATCCACAGGTCTGGGGATTGATTCGACGATGAGGAGCCTATAGAGGAAGGTTGTTGTTCCATCGATGACTTAGCTGGCTGAAATTGCTTGACATTTGTGATGGATTTTCCACCAAGTGCCCATTTGTTACTTAGTATTGACACAACATTTGGAGCAGAGCTTACATCGATGACCTATGATAGAGATCAGGCTAGTGTCGCGATGTTGATAGCTCTTGATGAGAGAGATACTGCTCTGTTAGAGAGGGATGAGGCTAGATCAGCCAGGGATGCATTGATTGGGGAGTGGGATGCCGTCTTATCTGCTAGGGATGTGGCCATTGCAGATAGTACTTAGATTAGATCCCGGATGGTATCGGTCTTGCCAACATGAGTGCTTACATTGATGAGCACTATGCCACCATGCAGTTAGCCTCTGATCTGTTAGCTCGTGTAGATACCCTTGGGCAGGAGCTTGTAGTTCTTCCTCCGTCGTCAGAGAGGGATGCTATATTAGATCTAATAGTCTGCATGTATACAGATCTGTAGATAGTTTTATATTTTCCTGCACAGACTAGCTTAGCCATTTTGTCATGTACAACTCAGATGTATATATCAAACAATATTATGTATGTCAGGGAAATATATTTTGATTCACTTCCCTTTTAGTTATGCATTGATACTTGCTTGATATTTGCCTGTTTCTCCAGGGCCTTGTGATCTTGATGCATTCTAAACTTATCCTTGATAGATAGACAATGAGACGTCGCAAGATCTCTCAGAACGGATCATTGATTTCTGTAAATCCCTACCATCTTTGGTGTCTTGGGACTAGTATCTGTATGGAAAAGTTGAGAGGAGGATGGTTTCTTCCTCTCTGAGATTGACCGCACCATAGATGGTTGCCAGTACTTCTATTTGTGAGAAGCCTAGTTAATTCCATCTCTTATGGGTTGGTATTGCTCTTTGAGGCACGATCGCAGCTTAGATGGTCACCGAATCTTCTATTTGTGAGAAGAGGTTGGGTAATTCCATCCCTTTGATCTGAAATCGATGAAATGTGGCGAATTGAAGGTAGATCCCGGTACCGTGTGACAAGTATGTTGTTCTAGTAGGGATTAGACTGCACCATGAATGGTACTCACGTCTTTCCTATTGATGAGGAGATCAAGTCTGCATAGTTCGAACACGGTGTAAGAGGTTCCATTTGAATGTGGAAGCAGATGGGTGTAGAAGTATTTTTTGTTGTTCTTGTTGTTTTTGTAGAGAAAAAGCGAAATGTTTTGTTATTTTTCTTTATTGCACCAGAGCCATAGAGAATATGGTTGCCTCGCACCCCGAGTATCATGGAGATCGGTCGGCGAAGTTCGCCTCGGGGACGAATCGCAAATTTGAAGAGAAACGTGAATCCCATGTGTAGGCTATACTGCGGGGAGAAGAAAGTTTAATCCCATAATGAGGATAAACTGCAAGTGTGTAAAAAGTTTGATCCCGTCCTCAAGACAAACTGCAGGCGTATAAAAGTTTAATCTCGTCTTCAGGATAAACTGCAGGTGTGAAAGGTTCAATCCCGTCTTCAGGATAACCGAAATTATGAAAGGTTAAATCCCGTCTTTAGGATAACCGAGATTTGAAATAAAGTAAAACCAGGCTACTGGCTTGAAGTGTATGTTTCCCTGAGGGGCAGAAGAGTATTCAAAAAGGAAAGGGTTCAAAATCGGAATGACTGGTGATTTGATGATCAAAACCAGGATGTTTGTTTGATGGTAACCCGGACATAATACCGATTTCACGATTGTCCAGAGTTGATAAGCTGTGGAAATTAATCGCCATCCATTTCCTACAATCTGAGAGCACCTCCTGTCAATACTTCCTTAACAACAAATTGGCCCTCCCAGTTAGGAGCGAATTTTCCCTTAGATTGATCTTGGTTGTCAATGATCTTCTTCAAAACCAAGTCATGTTGTTTGAATTGCTGTAGTCGGACTTTTCTATTGTAGAATCGTGCGATCCTTTGCTGATATAACTGACCATAGAAGATAGCCGTGGATCGTCTTTCGTCTATTAGAGACAATTGGTGATACCTGTCTTGTACCCATTGGTCTTCATCCAACTGAGCATCCATCAATACTCTGAGGGATTCCATTTCCACCTCTATGGAGAACCTTCGCTTCCATCCCATAGACTAATGAGTAGGGGGTTTCCCCAGTGGAAGTTTGCATGGAAGTTCTATAGGATAATAAAGTCAGAGGCAAGAGGTCAGGCCATCCTTTGTGATTGGCGAACATTTTCTGCATGATCTTTTTGATGTTTTTATTAGTCGCTTCAACAACACCATTCATCTTTGGACGGTAGATGACGGAGTTGAGATGTTTGATGTGGAATTTTCTGCATAACTCCTCCACCATTTTGTTGTTGAGGTTCTTAGCATTGTCTGACACAATGACCTCTGGTTGTCCTTATCAACAAACAACATTGTTTCTGATGAGAACAATGATAACTTCTTTAGTAACCATGGGGAAGGATGCTGCTTCTACCCATTTGGTGAAGTAGTCAACCATGGTGAATATGAATCGATGTTCATTACTGGCTTTGGGCTCGATGGGCCCGATCACGTCCATTCCCCACATTGAGAAGGGCCATGACGAACTCATATTATGGAGTTCCCTTGGAGGGACGTGGATAACATTCCCATGAATCTGGCATTGATAGCACCTCTTGACATGATCATCACAGTCAGCTTTGAGTGTAAGCCAATAATGTCCCGTTCTGAGAATTTTCTTGATAAGTAGGGGTCCGCTCATGTGAGGGCCGCATACTCCACCATGGATTTCATCCATGAGTCTTTGAGCTTGGTCTTTGTACAGACATTTAAGGAGACCTAATCCTGCATCTCTTTTGTAGAGTGCATCTCCGCTCAGGTAGAATTTCATAGCAAGTCGATGAATCCGCCTCTTCTCAGTTAGGCTCGCCTCAGCGGGTGTAGATCCATCTCATAGATCCATCTCGTAGATACTCCTTGAAGTGCTGATACCAAGGGTTGTGGATGGGAGGTAGCTCATCCGATACTTCTCCAATATAATTCCCATAGACTGAGGCTTTTTGCAGAGCAAACGTGATGTTTGTCATGTTTTCCTTGTCAGGTATGTAAACCAAGGAGGCTAACGTTGCTAATGCATCTGCAAAATCATTCATATTACGAGGAATGTATAGAAAGGAGATTTCTTCGAACTCAAAGCCATCGTAAAACTTCTCGGAGTAGTAAGGCGATAAATGTAATTCTTTGGTTTGATAGACTCTGTGGATTGTCGATTACAATTCGGAATCCCCAAAGATAGTTAAGCGCTAGCGCCCATTGAGCGGGCAAATTTTATCCCCCATGATCTGACCTTCATACTCGGTGTGTTGTTGGTGTGGAATAATATTTGCAATTTGATGGCGACGGATCTGCTCCCGTATCGCATACTAGGCGCTCAACTTTAGAAGCTTATACGTTAACAGCTCCATCAAAATACATTTTCCACGTACGGCATGTATCGTATTGATGTTGTTGTTGAACTGTCATTACCCCTTCATCGGGGAAGTATGTTTCCAAGGGTTTGTAGTCCCCTGCAGGTGCGGCGGCCAGTTGATCCGCAATTCCTTGACCTTTGATAGACTTTTGCGTCACGTAGACGATGTCAAATTACTGTAGGATCAACTGCCATTTGGACAGTCAATAATTCAGTATGGGCTTACTGAACACATACTTGAGAGGATCCATGCTGGATATGAGATGGGTTGTATGACCATGGAGGTAATGTTGTAACCTCATGGAAGCCCATGTTAAAGCACAACTCTTTATATCTCTTCAAGATTCTTCTTTGAATTCCCTTGTTTATAAAACAATTCTTCCTTTAAGAATTTCTAACTTTGTTTACATTGCTCAACATTTCATTCGAGTTCTACATTTTCATCATACATAACCACTTTCTATACTTGGTACATATCGAGTCTCTAACAGTTTCAATATGGTACGCTGAGTGGTTTCCCACAAACAACCAACAAACGAGGTTCCGAGTTTTTAGTTCGTATATACCTCCGCTCTATGAAGGAATCGTTTAGCCTAGATACCATACATCAACTATTAAAGAGTACAATTGTACCATACTTAAATATAACTTTTTGATTCTTAACTTCTTTATCATTCTCTTTTTATAGACTTTTTCTATTTATTATCACCTTACATCCTTATTATTGGAGTTGGGTAACCCCACTTTCATATTCCTTATAACTCTATGAGATTCTTCTTTGAATCCTGTCACATATGTTTTAATCCCTTCTTTATATATTTCTTAAATTACTTCTTATTGTTCAAACTTTATTTGAGCTTATTTGTTCATTATCTTAACCTCTCTTCTCTAAGGTTATAGCCTAAGGTACTTTTACCTAAGGTTTCTAACCTATCAGCTTTGATACCAACTGTAACGACCCCAAAATTCATACAATTTAATTCTCGACTTCGATCGTTAATGTAAGACCCCAACTTTTATGAATAAAGATGAATTTTCTATAATTATTATTTCTTGAATATTATGGAATGAATTTGATAGAATGTTATACTTATGGGTAATAGTTATAAATTTTGCAAAATACGCAAGTTGTTATATAATATTCGATTGGTCGGGGAATATTCATTTTAACAGGGAATATTAGTACGACGGCACAATCATTGGTGGACCCCACAACGGAATTATTGTAGGATTGAGTAAACGACAAAAATATTTTATGAAAATTACGGCGGAAGTTTTATCGTTAACTATTGAAACACCCGGTGTTAAAAGTACAGGAATACACGTGGTTGCATAGTAGCACACGGTATTGATTATTGATGCATACGTGAGAAATCACTCAGTTTTGTTCAATTATTGCTTTAGTAATTGTTGCATAGTATCTCACGTTAATTGATTCAATTATTGTCGATATTTTATATATTATTAAATCAATAATTGAGCCGACGAAGTTATTAATATTATTATTTGCAATATTAACGATGTGTAGAAGTTACGCGAGGAGAGGTTTGGTCACCTAATTAGCACCAATAGGGAGAAATCCTTATTGGAAAGCCCCATCTTTCTTGGGAACGACCTGGTCGATTAATAGTGTGAATTATAATAATGATGATGAAGTTTTGTTTTATTAGTATTATTAATGTAATAAAACAGAAAAACTTTTATATAAAATAGAATACTTTTATAAAGTTATTCGTTTTATTAGACTATAAATAGAATATATTATATTCTATTATGCGTAGTGTTTTGCATAGTAAAATCTTTTTATATAAAAGCAGAATTCTTTTATAAAGTTATTCGTTTTATTAGAATATAAATAGAATATATTATATTTTATTATGCATAGTGTTTGCATAGTAAAATCTTTTTATATAAAGCAGAATACTTTTATAAAGTTATTCATTTTATTAGATTATAAATAGAATATATTATATTTTATTTAAAAGATTTTGTTTTATTAGAATATTTTATAGTAAACCAATCTAGACCATCCATTTAAAAGTAAATCAATACAGAATAGTTCGGGGAATTAGTTCTTATTAGGTCCATTCTCCTATAAATAGAAGCTCATTCCTTCATTATTTCTTACGAATTCACTTTGAAACTCTAGAGAGAAACTATAGAGAGAAAGAAAAAAGTATTACGCTACTTCACTACTCCTATATACAGTTTGTTCCGAGGTAAGGGGTATTATTTCTTTCTTTTGTCTTCATGAAGAGAACTTTTTGTTATTCCATTCTTTGTTAATATGTTGGAATAACCTTTCTATGCGAAGTACCGCATACTTGGTGAAATTCTTCCGTTACTCCATTCTTTATTATTATGTTGGAATAACTTTGTACATGTCATCGTTGCATCGCATACATGGTGAAATTCTTACATTATTCCATTCTTTATTATTTTGTTGGAACATCTTATGCGTGCGTTCACGCGTGACTTGGTTCAGATTATTTATTATACATTGGAACATCTCGTTGGTGCAATTTACTTTGACACAGTTTTGTTATTTATTATTCTATTGGAATATCCTATGCAATGCGTTTCTGCATGACTGATTACATTATTTATTATTTTGTTGGAATAACCTATACATGCGATTCTATCGCATGCTGGTGATTTCTTTTGTTATTCCATTCTTTATTATACTCGGTTGGTTAAAGTTTTGACTTCTATACTCTATGAAATTAGTGGAATATCCTTGATATTTGCACTTCATCCGATATCTTTTCATGGAAATATTCTTGAGCATTCTTGAATTTTACTCCACAAAGAAGTATCATGTTGACAATTTGGGCGTTATTAGTTCTTGGATAAATTAATTCTTGAACTTGTTTTATTGAATTCTTATATCATTTTCATAATCCTCATGTTTATATTATGTTGAAAGTCATATGTGGCACATAGTGCATAGATGGACTTGGTATGATTATGACGAGGATTAATCGGTATAATCATGGACAGTAATGTTATAAATGATGTGGTAAAAGTCCTCGTTGGCGAAGTAGTGCATTGATGGGCGATTGTTAGCATGATCATGACCATTGATGAATACACGAATATCCTTGACCCGTAGTGTATGGATAATTTGTGGTTGTGATACTAATGAATATCCTTGGCCGTAGTGCATGAATGATGTTGATTATTTATTAAGCTGAGTCTCATCGATAAAAGTGATGAAAAACCATTAAAATCATAAAAGATAGTAGATTTTATTCTCTACTTGACTCTTTTAATGGATTTGTTCATTAATGATTAAACTTGATGTTTGTTATATTGTATCGGTTTAACCTTTTATTGAAGGCTAACGATAATTTATTACGTATTATCTTAGTCATAATATTTCTTCTTGGGCTAGTTGAGCTCACCCTTTTACTTTCATTGTTCTCTTGAGGAAATGAGAAGCGTGGCGAGGGACTAGTCGGGGAGCGGGTGGCGGTCGAGATAATAGCATTAGTAGTCCTCACTATTACATTAAATAGTGTGATAATAAATGTAATGAGGACTCAATTGAGTATGGATATTGTCTAGATGACAATATTTGTATTAAAACTCACAGCGTATGTTTTGTCGTATTTTACACGACTGTTATATAATTAAGTTGTACTTAAATTTTGTACCATATATTTGGCGACTCAAGATAGGTGATGTATACCTATTATGGGGGCGTCACAGTTGGTATCAAAGCTTAGGGATATGATCCCTGGCTGAGATGTGAGACAAGAACTAGGAGGGAGAGATTTGAATTTCTTCGCTAGTATGAACTACCTAAGTTTATTTAGCATTTAATTGGTCGGTCAGAGTATAGGGATAATATATTGCATATCAATTAACCTTTGTTTTGTGGCAGTATTTGAAAATTGCATCCGAGAATGTTGAGATTAGCAATGGAGCACAGGAGACCGTTGAGTCTCCACAGATCAATAATCAGGATAATGTGCATCAAGAAGCGACAATCCTCGTGCAAACAACAACAACGACTAGATGATGAGCGATGGAATGTTCGGAGGCTTTATGCAATTCATGCAACATCAGTAAGAAGCGGCTCCTATATAAAATGTGGTGGAAACAACGGCAACTCTCGGACGATCACCATTAGCGATTCGAGGCTGTGACCACGGAGTTTTAGAGCCAAAACCACTTAAGGCGGAGGCGTGGATAAAGCAGATCTGCCAAGATATTTGACGTCTTGGGATGCTCAGAGAAGCAAAAAGATTCCCTTTGCCACCTTCGTATGT
Source organism: Panax ginseng (assembly GCA_020205605.1). Taxonomy (NCBI): domain Eukaryota; kingdom Viridiplantae; phylum Streptophyta; class Magnoliopsida; order Apiales; family Araliaceae; genus Panax; species Panax ginseng. The sequence goes on along the minus strand of CM035131.1, from coordinate 118,404,884 downwards.
GCGTGCATAGGCATGATTCTTGGTGGAAATCGTAAAACATACTCAACTGCCAGATTTGAAGATGACTTGGGAGAAGTTCAAGAATTGTTCAACGACAAGTACTTTCCGAAAGTATTCGTCACATGAAAGAGGTATAGTTCATCAAAATTTGGAGCAAAACAACATGGCCATACGTGTCGAAGACGAAGCAAGTTTGTCGAGTTGTCGGTTTGCATCTCATTTGGTTGATAATGAGGAGAGAATGACGCGAATGTTTCTAAGAGGTTTGAAACCCGAGATACGTCAATATCTTATCTCTCATAAAGCGTGTTTGTATTCAGATGTTGTTAATAGGGCTCCGATTATTGGGCGCGATAATGAGTCAACCCAACCAAAAGAGAACAGCTGACAACATGATAATACTAGTGATAGCAGTCATCGAAGCGCTGACAATAAGTGTGGAGGGAATCAACATGCCAGAAATGGTAACCACTTTAGTGGTAATCATGGCCAAAACAATAAGAATGGACATTTCAAGAAGAGGAGATTCAACAATGATGGAAAGACGTCAGCATCAGCACCTGTCGTTAAGGTAGGAGAACGACCACCTATCATATGCTTCAAATATAGAGGAGAGGGACACATCAGTCCAAACTGCGCGATGCCATCCAAAGCATGTTACAATTATGGAAGAGAAGGTCACCTGGCCCGATTTTGTCGTGCACCGAAGACAAGTCCAGCTGGGATGGAGGCATCAAAGGCCGTCCCATACAAGACAAAACCGGTAGTTCAAGGGAGAGCGTTTGTCGTGTCCTCCCAAAAAGCAAGGAACACGAACAAGGTCATCACGGGTAAACTTATCATAAACTCTAGCGAAGTATATACCTTATTTGATACCGGTTCTACCCATTCTTTTATTTCTCCTAGTTGCGCTCAACGTTTAAATTTGACTCCGGAGAAATTGGACTTTGACTTATCTATTGAAACTCCATTGGGAGAAACCTTCATTACATCCACTGTTTATAAGTCTTGTTTGGTTCAAATTGGTACCCTCACATTACTTGTCGATCTTATTTTATTGAAAATACTTGCATTTGACGTAATTCTAGGGATTGATTGGTTAACTACTCATCATGCAAAATTGAATATTTTAAGTAAGGTTGTTAGCTTTCATATTCTAACCAACCTATTATGCGAATTCAAGCAACCACACCATTAAAATCAATCAACTTTGTCATCTCAAGCCATAAAGCTATTCATTTATTGAAAAACGGATGTCAAGCTTTCTTAGCTCATGTCACGGATCTAAACAAAAATACGTCAGTTTTGAATGATATTCTATTGTTGATGAATTTCCTGATGTATTCCCTGAAGAACTTCCTAGCCTACCCCCAGAGCGTGAAATTGAATTTTGTATCGACCTTGAACCCGGTACAAAACCTATTTCCAAAGCCCCATATCGAATGGCTCCTATTGAACTTCAGGAGTTAAAGACCCAACTGTAGGAATTGTTAGACATCGGTTTCATTCATCTTAGTACGTCTCCTTGGGGTGCTCCTGTTCTATTCGTGAAAAAGAAAGACGGGAGTATGCGACTTTGTATTGATTATCGAGAGTTGAATCATGTCACCATCAAAAATAGGTACCCATTGCCACGTATTGATAACCTGTTTGACCAGTTGCAAGGTGCCAAATTCTTTTCAAAGATTGATCTTCGTTACGGATATCACCAATTGAATATTAGAACCGACAACATTCCAAAGACAGCTTTCTCGAGAACTCAAGACGGGCATTATGAATTCCTAGTCATGTCTTTTGGATTTACTAATGCTCCTGCTTCCTTCATGGATATGATGAACCGAGTATTCAAGGAATATTTGGATCACTTTATGGTCGTCTTTATTGATAACATCCTTATTTATTCCAAAAGCCGTGAATATCATGAGCAACACTTGAGGCTTATACTTCAAAAGCTTCGTGAATATAAGCTTTATTCCAGGTTAAAGAAATGCGAGTTCTGGCTTGAGGAAGTAGCATTCATTAGGCACGTGGTATCAAGTCATGGAATATCTGTTGACCCAGCAAAGATTGAAGCTTATTCAAAGTGGGAGCAACCTAAATCGATGATCGAAATCGTAGCTTTTTCGGCTTAATGGTTATTATCGGAGATTCGTAGAAGGATTTTCTCGAATCTGCTACTCCCTTTAACTCAATTTGACTCGAGAAGATACAAAATTTGATTGGAACAAGGAATGTGAGAAGAGTTTTCAAGAACTCAAGAGGAGACTCATTTCAAGGCCTTGTTCGACAATACCATCGGCTCGGAGGATTTGTCATCTATAGTGATGCTTGTGCAAAGGTTAGGATGTGTTCTCATGCAACATGGGAAAGTCATAGCCTATGCCTCTCGATAACTCAAAGAATATGAGAGGAATTATCCTACTCATGATCTAGAGTTAGCGGTATTGCTCTTCTTAGCACTTAAAATTTGGAGGCATTTCTTGTATGGGGATAAAGTGGAGATCTTTACGGATCATAAAAGCCTCAAATATTTCTTCACTCAAAAGGAACTCAACATGCGACAATGACGTTGGCTTAAACTGTTGAAAGATTATGATCATACCATCCAATACCATCCTGAAAAAGCGAATGTGGTAGCTGATGCATTGAGAAAAAGATCATATGCGGGTACAAGTGCGATATTGTCAACACAGAGGCCCATTTTGTATTACTTGCAAATGATGGACATAGTGATAAAGACTCCAGGGACCCACGTGATGATGGCGAATATACGAGTAGAACCGACTTTAATCGATAAAGTTAAATTTCTTCAAGCTCTGGGACACTGGAGCCGTGATGTATATGAGGAAGAAAGTACAAGAAGATGTTATGCCGGAAGCAAGAATCGATGAAGAAGGAAAACTTCGAGTCAACTCCAGACTTTTTGTTCATAACGATCCTGAGTTAAAGTATAAAATCATGATGGAGGCGCACAACACACTGTTTGCAATCCATCCCGGGAGTACCAAAATGTATCATGATCTTTGCCATACATTTTGGTGGGGCAATATAAAGAGAGAGATAGCGCTGTTTATCTCAAGGTGTTTAACTCGTCAATGAGTTAAAGCGGAGCATCAAGTACCAAAATGTCCATTGCAACCACTTGAAATTCCAGAATGGAAGTGGGAGCACATTACCATGGATTTCGTTACTGGTCTTCCCAAGGTTTCTCAAGGCATAGATGCAATTTGGGTCATTGTTGATAGATTAACCAAGTCTGTTCATTTCTTACCAATACGAGAAACTTATACACTTGAACGTCTTGCTCGTATGTACATAAATGAGATTGTAAGACTGTATGGTATGCCAGTATCCATAGTTTCTGATCGAGAACCAAGATTCACTTCATGATTTTGGGTTAGTTTATAAAAAGCTATGGGCACGGATTTACAATTTAGTTTGACATATCATCCTCAGACAGACGGACAATCAGAGAGGACTATTCAAACTCTTGAAGATTTATTATGATTCTGTGTCTTTGACTTCAAGGGAAGTTGGGACAAGTTCTTACCATTGGTGCAGTTTTCTTACAACAATAAAAGTTATCAAACAAGTATTGACATGGTTCCATTCGAGGCATTGTATGGAAGAAAGTGTCGTTCTCCAGTATGCTGGGATGAGGTGGGTGAAGCAACGTTGTTGGGACCAGAGTTGGTACGTATGACTACGGAAAAGATTCAAACGATCCGATAGCGGATAAAAACCTCACAAGGCCAAAGCAAAAGAGTTATTTGATCTTCATTGAAAGGATGTGGAATTCGATATTGGAGATCATGTGTTTATTTACGTGTTGCTCCATGAAAAGGATTTACGAGATTTGGAAAGAGAGGAAAGCTCAATCCTCGATTCATTGGCCCATTTTAATCCTTGATCGAGTAGGGGCGTAGCCTATAGACTCAACTTTACCGCCAAGTATGTCTCGTGTTCATAACATTTTCATATATCCATGTTACGTAAATATGTGAAAGACCCGAACCACATTATTGAGTTAGAACCAAACAAAATAGCGGAAGATTTAACGTATGAAGAGGTTCCTGTTCAAATCTTGGATAAGAAGGAACATATTCTACGCTCCAAGTTTATACCTCAAGTCAAAGTTTTATGGAGGAACCACGATATTGAGGAATTGACCTGGGAGTTAGAATTTGAAATAAAATCAAGGTATCCTTACCTCTTCGACATACTAGGTACGTACCCTAATTTCGAGGGAAAAATTTCATAAGAAGGGGAGATTGTAAGACCCCAACTTTTATGAATAAAGATGAATTTTCTATAATTATCATTTTTTGAATATTATGGAATGAATTTGATATAATGTTATAGTCGTGGGTAATAGTTATAAATTTTGCAAAGTACGCAAGTTGTTATATAATATTCGATTGGTCGGGGAATATTCGTTTTAACAGGGATTATTCGTATGACGACACAATCATTGGTGGACCCCATAACGGAATTATTGTCGGATTGAGTAAACGACAAAAATATTTTATGAAAATAAGGACGGAAGTTTTATCGTTAACTGTTGAAACACCCGGTGTTAAAAGTATAGGAATACGCGTGGTTGCATAGTAGCACACGGTATTGATTATTGATGTTTACGTGAGAAGGCACTCAGTTTTGTTCAATTATTGCTTCAGTAATTGTTGCATAGTATCTCACGTTAATTGATTCAATTATTATCGATATTTTATATATTATTAAATCAATAATTGAGACGACAAAGTTATTAATATTATTATTTGCAATATTAACGATGTGTAGAAGTTACGCCAAGGAGAGGTTTGGTCACCTAATTGCAGCTTGATAGGGAGAAATCCTTATTGAAAGCCCTCTTCCGGGAAGCGACACGAGTCGATTAATAGTGTGAATTATAATAATGATGATGAAGTTTTGTTTTATTAGTATTATTAATGTAATAAAGCAGGAAAAGCTTTTATATAAAATAGAATACTTTTATAAAGCTATTCGTTTATTTAGACTATAAATAGAATATATTATATTCTATTATGCATAGTGTTTTGTATAGTAAAATCTTTTTATATAAAATAGAATACTTTTTATAAAGTTATTTGTTTTATTAGACTATAAATAGAATATATTATATTTTATTATTCATAGTGTTTGCATACTGCGTGATAGTATTTGCATAGTAAAATCTTTTATATAAAATAGAATACTTTTATAAAGTTATTCATTTTATTAGATTATAAATAGAATATATTATATTTTATTTAAAAGATTTTGTTTTATTAGAATATTTTATAGTAAACCAATACGGACCAAAGTCGTTTAAAAGTAAATTAATCCTGATCGTTCAGAATTAGTTCTTATTAGGTCCATTCTCCTATAAATAGAAGCTCATTCCTTCATTATTTCTTATGAATTCACTGAAACTCTAGAGAGAAGCTATAGAGAGAAAGAAGAAAAGTATTCTGCTACTTCACTACTCCTATATCCAGTTTGTTCTAAGGTAAGGGGTATTATTTCTTTCTTTTGTCTTCATGAAGAGAACTCCTGTTATTCCATTCTTGGTTATTATGTTGGAATAACCTTTCTATGCGAAGTACCGCTTATTTGGTGAAATTCTTCTGTTATTCCATTCTTTATTATTATGTTGAAATAACTTGTCTATGCGATGTACCGCATATATGGTGAAATTCTTCTATTATTCCATTCTTTATTATTCTGTTAGAACATCCTGTTTGTGCGTATACGCATGACTTGGTTCCGTTATTTATTATTCTGTTGGAACATCCTTTCTAATTAATTTTGCACGACCTGTTTCGTTATTTATTATTACATTGGAATATCCGATTGCGTGCATTTACGCATGACCTGGTTCCGTTATTTAATTATTTTGTTGGAATAACTTTTCGTGCGGTCTATCGCATGCTTGGTGATTTCTTTTGTTATTCCATTCTTTATTATACTTAGTTGGTTAAAGTTTTGACTTCTATACTCCATGAAATTAGTGGAATATCCTTGATATTTGCGCTTCATCCAGTATCTTTTCATGGAAATATTCCTCTGAGCATTCTTCAATTTTACTCTACAAAGAAGTATCATGTTGACAATTTGGATGTTATTAGTTCCTGGATAAATTAATTCTTGAACTTATTTTATTGAATTCTTATATCATTGTCATCATACTCATGATTATATTATGTTGACAGTCATCTGTGGCCTGTAGTGCATAGATGGACTTAGTATGATTATTACCAGGGATTAATCGGTATAATCATGACCGTAATATTAAAAATGATGTGGTAAAAGTCATCATTGGCCCGTAGTGCATTGATGGACAGTTGTTAGCATGATCATGACCATTGATGAATACATGAATATCCTTGACCCGTAGTGTATGGATAATTTGTGGTTGTGATACTAATGAATATCCTTGGCCATAGTGCAGGAATGATGTTGATTATTTATTAAGCTGAGTCTCATCGATAAAACTGATGAAAAACCATTAAAATCATAAAAGATAGTAGATTTTATTCTCTACTTGACTCTTTTAATGCAGTGCTTGTTCCGCTGCAGTTAAACTTGATGTTTGTTATATTGTATCAGTTTAACACTGTTGAAGGCTAACGATAATTTATTACGTATTATCTTAGTCATAATATTTCTTCTTTGGGCTAGTTGAGCTCACCCTTTTACTTTCATTGTTCTCTTGAAATGAGAACGTAGCGAGGACTAGTCGGGGAGCGGAGTGGACGGTCGAGATAATAGCATTAGTAGTCCTCACTATTACATTAAATAGTGTGATAATAAATGTAATGAGGACTCAATTGAGTATGGATATTGTGCAGATGACAATATTTGTATTAAAACTCACGAAAGATATGTTTTGTCGTATTTTACACGACTGTTATATAATTAAGTTGTACTTAAATTTTGTACCATATATTTGGCGACTTAAGATAGGTGATGTATACCTATTTTGGGGGCATAATAGTTAACAATACATTCAGCCTCTAATTTTACATCATTAAACGATAATACAACCATTGAAATTTGTAGAATAATTAAAATTTTATATTACAAACTATCCTTGTTCCCAAAACCTTCAACCTTTACATCTAAATATCTCATAATCATTTTAATACTACAATAGTTTACATCACAAAATGTTATTACAATTCAACATTTATACATTGTTCGGAACCTTAAACATGGTTTAAATAATAATAACTCAGCTAAAGTATATAATTCTTCAAGTATCACATCTGATATATGTCTTTCAGGTAACATATAACTTTACCTTGAATCTGGAACCTACAAAAATGGTTATTTGCAAGGTTGAGCTCGCCATCCCAGTAAAATCGAACAGTTTTTATGCATCACATAACACATAATAACATGCTCAACATATAACATACATGCTACAGTTCATATAACAGGTATAAAGATTGAGTCCTTACTCAATCAGCATGCTTTAATCAATCAACATAGTCATAAATTGACTTTAACATTTCATATTTTCAACATATACATATAACACATCATGCTCTTTGAAATAAAGATTTAAAACAGTTAATCATCAAGTTCACATAACAAATAGGAACTGAAAGACTTGCCTTGATTGTTGTTAACCAATAACAGTTTAACAGCTTACAGTTCTTTGTAATCCACGTGCCCTACATATTTATATAATCATTCACATCAACTATTAGTCACTTAGAAACGCATAGTAGTTGTAATGTAAACTTTAATCTACATCCTATAACTCTTCCTATTAATCAATACACAATGTTCAATTTGATTGTGTTAACTTTGTACTTATAACTCACTGTATTTCTTCTTAGTCAAACTCGAAGTTCGTTCAAGTGCTTAAGTCTTGCTAGGACTACTTATTGGTTTTATATTAAATCCATTCCATATCTTATAATATTCATTTAAATTAAATTGAAACACTTTTTAAGTTTATTAACACTTGGCACGGCGTTTCGACGTTCATTCGTCAGACGCCCGATTTGTCTCTCATATGTGTGCTTAGTATGCTTATACCACTTATCTAATACATCATTTATTAATGTTAAGCATCATTATATTTACTAATATTCATGTTTTATAACTTAGGACAACATCTTTTATCGCCAGGAGCACTATATTTGCATATGTGCATTCCTGACGCCCTCTGATTGCCTCCTAATACATAACAGTCCCACAAATGACCATTTTTACCCCTTTTACCGAGCTCAAATTGAAACACTTAAAGAACAAAAATTGTAGGTCTATTCGTCCTCGTTCCGGATCATCTTGAATCACCTCAATTAGAGTTTGTATGAAAACGTTATGGCCATTTTACTATAGTAGGTCAAAACTGTCTGACTCAGACATCGCTTGTTCGGTAAGGCCACATGAGAACTAAATCATGCATTGGTGGTCTTTGAGCACGAATTTCAACGTATTTCAGGCGAAGTTCTGGGCTATTTTTGGCACTGAGGCGCGAAAATCACACCTGGGGCGCAGATTTTGGCGCTAGGGAGCCAAAACTTACAGAACCCAACCACGAAGAATAGAATAACTAAATTCTGGACTAATTACTACTGATAACATCTAAATTAAGACGTAAAACTTATATACATTACTCATAAACATTTACTTATCATACATATACCAATTTAAAGTAATTAAACAATAATTTCAGAAAATTTAAATCCTTGAAACCATAGTTTAAAACAAAACTCCATTGTTGACGTTGTTTTACAAGGTTTAACACTATAAACCACAATTATCCACCGAATTCATTCCTTTGAACTACGTTCTCTGTAATTCTTAACAAACTAATTAACATAGTCACAGTTCAATTTCACATATTAGCTCAAAATCCAATACTAATTTTGTTATCCTACAAAACATGTTCATACATGTGTTCACCGTAAAACCAATTCCTTTTCTTGCAGACTTAATTTAGCATACAATCTTATCTATATGTTAAGCATACAATCATATATATATATATATATATATATATATATATATATATGTTAGTATAACAATTACAATTACAAATACACAAAATTTTCTAACCAAGTATAAAAACATGGTTTTACAGAAAAGTTTGTAAAGAAATTTATATTACAGTCAAATTCAGGAACACAGAGACTTAGAAATTATAGGCGTAAAACATATATGTTAAGGTTATGCAACATACCTTTTGTTGCTTAAGAAATCCTTGTTAATCACTGAAAATAGCTTGACAAACTCAGAATTTTCTCTCTTGATTCTTTCTCAGGCTCTCTCAAACTCTCTCAAAATTCTTTTCTTTTGTTAGTTATCACTAAGCCAATATTCTATACGTAAAAAAAAATAAAACCAACGCACGCTTCGTTTAAAAAAAAATCGACGCCTACTAATTACCCTTATTCAATTTATCGGTTACAAATTAATATATATATATATATATATATATATATATTATTTATATTTTATTTATTTAATTTATATTATTCAATTTCAAATTTTTAAAAAAATCCAAAAGCCATAAGGCTACATTTGGGAAAACTCTTTAAAAATTAAAGAATTAATATATTTAAGTCTTGTTTGGCAAAACTAAATTAAACTCCTTTAATTTATTTTAATAACTCCTTTATAATATAGTTATTTATCACATTTTATTTAATTAAGTTTTCATACTTAATTTAATTAATTCTAATAACAATTTATTGAATAAATCATTTAATCATTATAAACTCTCTAACTTAATTATTAAATTAAATTAGAATATTATCTCATAACAATTAATTTCCTTAACCCATTAATTATTTATTAAACAAATAATTAACCAAATCAAATCAAATCAAATTAAAACAGATATTTATTCAACAATAAAGAAATATTTATTCAACAATAAACACATCCATTAAATATTTATATAATTCAATAAATATTTATAATTAAAATTAAAATTCTGGATTGTTACATTAATCATATCGTAATAAGAATTTTAATTATTAAATTCTTATTTTAATAACTTGTGAAAATTCAGGTTGTCACAACTTCACCCGCGAAAACCAAGATTTTAGGCTATTCTACTCAATCGCATAGCGTTTTTATTCCTGATTTGGTCTTTTCAGCTTGTGAGAACTCCTTTGCAACTCAAACTGGATTGAGCCGGAGGGGTGGACCCTACTCAGGGGAGCCGCAGGTACACCTACGACCAACTGTGGGTACTTTAAACCTGTAGGTTGCTTTCACAAGTTATTTTCACGTTGTGCCACGAAGGAAATCCGAGAGCTCTTCTTCAAATTTGCTGAGTTCAGGCGTTTTTCTGCAAATTTTGTCACCGCGCAAGTGTTCTACACTGTCCTGGTAACGTATGTGTGTCTTCTTTTCCAGTTTTTATCCGTTAGAAAATAACTTATGATATGAAATGCGTCTAAACACATAGTAGTGAATATGCATGCTAATATGATGTGATAAAAAATATTCAACATAGCAAATGTTAGTACTAAACCATGCAGAACATAATGATGTGAAAAAATTTGACTTTTGAAACAGTCAAATTGGCACCTTTTTCTACTATTTCTTATCATATTTGAGGACAAATGAGCTAAGGTGAAAAAGCAAAGTAATCCTGGTAATTAGGCTACCCTTACAGATTTTTTGCTGTGATGTATTAATGCATGTAGGATATTTATGACTGTGGGCAGGTGTGCTACTGAATGGACACCTAGTCATACCTATGTGCATGTGGATAGTCCTATTTACAAAACGGACTATGGCAAAAATTTTCCAAAATGTAGGCATTGGATAGTCATGCATTTGAAACTCTACTATAGACGTATTTTAAAATAATACATGCATGCATGTAGTCATAAAACTGCATTTTGAAAAGCTCTAGGTTAGAATTTACCACACCCTTTCTGAGGTGATTTGGAGACTTATTGTCTAGATATATGGATCCAGATCAGCCAAGTAGTTCCCGCAGGACCACTTCAGGTGTGCGGAGGAAAGCTTCTCAAGTGCCTCGACCCCATTCTGTTAGACAGCCTTGTCATTTAGCGGAGGCGATGATACGTCCTATCCGGGTTGATGTGCCGAACGTTGAGGACGAGGAGGAGGATGTTCCAGTTGCTGACCCTGCTCCTGCTACACATGTTCCCCGTAGGGATTTCCAAGGCATTCAGGTGTCGATCTTAGAGCTTCTGGGTGATTTGAGTAGACACCCCTCGATTTACTTGCATGCAAACGAGGTAAAAGCTAGATTTTGATCTTCCCCCTTTTTTCCTATTGACGAGGAGTAAGGATTCTGATGTTGATCTGCTTTGTGATGTAGGTTACCGGCTTTACACAGCCTAAAGGGAACTAGTTCAGCATTTATTCCACATACTAGGCTCTGCATCCTGATTATAGAGCAATTATGCATAGCTGGGGCATCAGAGCGTTCTTTTCCATCCTTCCCCATCGTTGTGATTGGGGTTACCTCAAGGCATTATCTGAGTGCTAGTTTCACCAAACTCGGTCTCTCTATTTGTTGGACTATGAGGTGATGATGATGTCGATGGATTGGCGATTTATCATCGCTATGGAGTTTGGAGGGGTGTCAGTGCTATGTACGACGGATATTACCCCGACTGCCATTCGATCCTTGCTAGGAGTTCCGTCTGAGGCGCTCAAGGGCAGGACCGTTCGTACAGGTTCATTAAGCGTAGATTCTATGAGCGGGCTATTGAGTGGGCCCATACCCGATGATGTGAGAGTTAGGGATTGCATTCTTCGATGATTGTTCCTGATGATCATTAGGGGATGCTTCATAGCTGATAACTCTTCTACGGTGTCATTCGCTTTGGTGAGTGCCACACGACATGTGGACCGTATGGGAGAGTATGACCGGGGTTCCTACACCTTCACCTATTTCCTCAAGGGTATACGCATGCGTTCGCAAGGCTTGACGGAGGCTTGGCTACGATTTTACCCATTTCTGCTGGTGAGTATTTTTCTTATAATTTCCCATGTACAGGTTAAGAGTGTTGACTGATAGTTGATGTTTGCCTTTGTGTTGGCAGTTCTGGGCCTATGAGAGGCTCCCATGTTTGCGTCCTGTGAGTGTGCTAGGCTTAGAGACCTATCCACGAGGACGGCGATGGCATCATTCCATACTTGCGGAGGTCCCTGTAACTGAGGGTTTTACTCATTGTCGCCTACAGCTTGAGTTATTGATAGCTGATGCCATTACTTGGATTCATTATTCTGGGGAGCACTTGACTATTGGTTTTGAGGATGGATACCCGACTGGTGTCGAGTACGTGATTTCCACCTGTAGGATTCCTATCTTTACAGATGGAGGATGTGAGCTCTATTTAGGAGAGCGTGTTTTGGAGCACCACATGAGAAATTCGTATACTGATCTTGCCTCCTTCCAGGCGTTATTGGCCTGTTTCACAATCACCCGTCATTGATACCCCCTTGATTGGTGTTGATGGTTTTACACTGTCAGAGGGTCTACATACCTAGGCTACGTTCCAGCATTGGTGGTCCCCTCGTACCATTGGAGCCTAGACCCATGCCACATAATTTATGGGGGATATGGTTCCTGGATCCGTGATGATGACGGATGTCACAGATCCGACTCATTTGACACAGATTGACAGTTTGACCCGGCAGTTGGACCCATCACATTTCTTTATCCGACCCTTGGGTAGAGATCTGGCAGAGGCAGATATATTTGATCCTTCCAGCTCAGGAGTTGGCCCCTCAGATAACTCATATGGCTTAGCTGATGCAGATCCTCCATTGTATAGGACTGACATCCCCGTTGATGGAGATCTAGTGACTCAGGAGGAGTTACATCAGGTGGACAAGATTGATGATGTAGACATTGACACTATTGTCTTCTTCTGATGTATATTCTCGTTATATCTTTTGATAGGCCTCTGTTAGACACTAGGTGGATGTTCCCCATTCTCGCTATATCTTTTGATAGGCCTCTATTAGTAGTTGGGCGTATGTGCCCCATTTCCCTGTATTTTTAGCTGTATAGAGATGTATTAGATGATGATGTAGTTAGGAATGTATATATTGCTATTCCCTACATCATATTGCGATCTATTGTTTATCATGCATGTATTATGTTATGCATATGTATGTATGTCCAGAGATATTCAGCATGACCCTTGGATGGTCTTATGATACGGCCCGTACAGATGTCTTCTTCGACAGTTAACTGTATTGATCATACCCCACCAGTATTGGTGACATCCTATTTGTGATCGTGGTGTGATAGTATGTCACCTTCAGATAGGGTGACTGTAGATCAATTATTGTAGCACACTATGACTTTCTTGATGTTTCAGGTTCACGTAGGCTTTGTAGACGGTATGCTAGAGTATTGGATACCGGAGAGGCAGGTCTTCTGGTTTGGTATCCATGAGTTGACTCCTACATTGGGGGAGTATGCAAGGTTGATGGCGCTTACCATTGGATGCAGGACCTTGCATGGATGGATAACTTCTACGGCTGACATGAGCCGATTGGGGTTTATGACCCTCACCGGGTTGAGGCATAGAGTTGTGCAGGATGAGATCACATCCGGCCACATGGTATCCCATCATTTCTGATGGATAGATTTTCCTCAGAGGATAGCTATACATGACATTCCAGAGATTTCACCATGCCAGAGGATCATTGGCATTTGGCTAGAGTAGACGTACTTCTACTGTGCATATTGTCATATGTATACTTGCAACGGTACATGGATGAGATTGACATTAGTGTAATTATGGCAGTGAGAGCTCTCAGGGAGGTTCACATCATTGTGCCGATGATTGTAGTAGAGACATTGAGATCGGCTACATATTGTAGTTCCTACCCTCCAGGGGTATTCACAGGTAGTTTGGTCATGTTATACGTGTAGTTCATGTCACACTTGAGACCGATTGCCACTTTTTGAAGGCACGGGTATTGTTTTACCCATGAGTTAGCCATGTCGTACTCCTTTCAGTCAATGGAGTGTACAGATCCTGCATCTTGGTCTGTTTTCCTGGCAGGGATTGGAGATCCATTTGATGTATTATCGTGTACAGGGCTTTGTTCACCCTATAACTTCATCACTCATGCTCCGGGCATGGATTATCTCCCTCTAGCTGGTTTGAGGGGCATGACTACTTATCACCCACTGGCTATGATGTGTCAGTTTGACCAGTTCCAAGACTTCCATCCTTTTGAGGGGGCATTGAGTCAACATTTGGCTTCTCTCCACTTATCAGCAAAGGACAGATCTAGGGTATATTCTTATTTGGATCATTGTGAGCTAGCTGCGCTTTCTATTAGCCATCCAGGTTGTTCTGTAGAGTATTCCGCATAGATGGAGGTAGAGACTACATCGGCTGCGGTAGTATCCACATTGTCGGGGATTGATTCTGATGATGGGGATCCCATAGAGGACATTGATATTCCCATCGAGGAGTAGCTAGTCACTGGGTTGCCAACAACTCTTGTAGATTTTCCCAGTATGAGTGCTACTGTGATTCAGCATTCAACACATTATTTAGAGCAGAGTCTTCATCTGATGACCTTTGAGAGAGATCAAGCTAGGGCCTTGATGTTGACAACTCTTGATGGGAGATACACCGCTCTATTGGAGAGAGATGAGGCTAGATCAACTAGAGATGCATTGATTGTTGAGCGAGATGCTGCCCTATCTGCTCGGGATGTGGCCATTATAGATAGTACATTAGTGAGATCCCTTACGACTAGCATACTTGCTGATATGAGTGCATATATTGATGAGCATCATACGACCATGCAGTTGGCCTCAGATCTGCTAGCTCATGTAGAAACCCTTGGGAAGGAGCTTGTAGCATTACGCCCTTCTTCGGAGAGAGATGCTATGTTAGATCTGATAGTCCCCATACATACCGATCTGTAGATAGACTTGTATTTTCATGCACAGACTAGTTTAGCCATTTTGTCATGTACAACATATATTGTATATATCAAACAATATTATATATGGTAGGGAAATATATGTTGATTCACTTCCCTTTTAGTTGGGCCTTGATACTTGCTTAATATTTGCCTACTTCTTCATGGCTTGTGATCTTGATGTATTCTGAACTCATCCTTGATAGGTGAACATTGATATGTCGTAGGATCTTTCAGAATGGATCATTGATCTGCATGTATCCCTACCCTCTTTGGTGTCTTGGGACTGATTTATGTATGTATATGTGTAGAGGAGTGTGACTTTTCCTCTCTGAGATTCACTGCACCACAGATGGTCGCCAGTACTCCTATTTAAGAGGAGCTCAGTTAGTTCCATCTCTTATGGATTGGTGTTGCTCTACAAGGAATCAACCGTAGCTTAGATGGTTGCCAACTCTCCCATTTATGGGGAGGCCAGGTAATTCCATCCCTTTGATCTGAAGCCGATGAAATGTAATGGATTGAAGTTTGATCCCAGTACCGTGTGACAAGTATTTGTGTTTTGGTAGAGGGTTAGACCGAACCATAAATGGCTGCCTACGTATTCCTATTGAAGAGGAGATCAGGTCTGCGTAGTTTGAACCTGGTGTAAGAGGTTCAACGCTGAATGGTGTAAGGGTAGAAAGGTGTAGAAATATTTTTGTTGTTTTTGTTTATAGAGAAGGGTGTAGAAATGTTTTTGTTATTTTTGTTTTATTGCGACTGGGCCATATAAAATGGTTGCCTACGTACTCCCAGGTATCGGGGAGAACAGGTCGACGTAGTTTGCCCCATGTTTTAGATGATTTGCAGCCAAAAAAGTTTGATCCCATGTTCATGACAAACTGTGGGGAAAAGTTTGATCCCTTGTTCAGGACAAACTGCGGGTGTGAAAAAGTTTGATCCCATGTTCAGGATAAACTGCAGGGGAAGGGTTCAATCCATGGTGGGATAACCGAAATTGTATGGAGTGTGAAATGAAAGATCTTGTGATATGAAAACCAGGCTGCTGGCTTGAAGAATGTGTTTCCCTGATGGAGCAAATGGGTATGAAGAAAGGGTTTTGTGTAATAAGGGTTAGAAAACTTGAAATAACTGGTGATCTGGTGATCCAAAACTAGGATGTTTACTTAATGGTAACTTCAGACATAGTACCATTTAACGGTGTCTGAGTTGATGAGCTATGGAAATTGGTTGCCATTCATTTCCTGTAATCTAAGAGCACCTCCTATGAATACCTCCTTGACAATAAATGGGCCCTCCCAATTTGGAGCGAATTTTCCCTTTGATTGATCCTGGTTGTTAATGATCTTCTTCAAAACCAAGTCATGTTGTTTAAACTGTTGTAGCCAAACTTTTTGTTGTAGGACCTGGCGATCCTTTGTTGGTATAACTGACCATGGAAGATAGCATTACTTCGTCATTCATCTATTCGAGACAATTAGTGATATCTGTATTGTAACCATTGGTCTTCATCCAGCTGAGCGTCAATTAACACACCGAGGGATTCCATTTCCACCTCTATGGGAAGTACTTCTTCCATCCCATAGGTCAATGAGTAGGGGGTTTCCCCAGTGGAAGTACACATTGAAGTTCTGTAGGCTAATAGAGTCAGAGGTAAGAGGTCATGCCATCCTTTGTGATTAGCGGACATCTTTTGCATGATCTTCTTAATGTTCTTATTAGCCGCTTCAAGAGCACCATTCATCTTTGGACAATAGATGATGGAGTTAAGGTGTTTGATGTGGAATTTACTGCACAACTCCTCCATTATTTTGTTGTTGAGGTTCTTAGCATTGTCTGTAACAATTACCTCTAGTTGTCCATACCGACAAATGACATTGTTTTTTATGAAATCAATGATGACTTCTTTGGTAACCATGGGGAAGGAGGCTGCTTCTACCCATTTGGTGAAGTAGTCAATCATGGTGAAGATAAACTGATGCCCATTACTGGCTTTGGGCTCGATGGGCCCGATCACGTCCATTCCCCACATTGAGAATGGCCAAGGTGAACTCATACTGTGGAGTTCCCTAGGAGGGGCGTGGATAGAATTCCAATGAATTTGACATTGATAGCACCTCTTGACGTGATCATCACAGTTGGCCTTAAGCGAGAGTCAATAGTGCTCTGTTCTGATGATCTTTTTAATAAGTAAGGGGCCGCTCATGTGTGGGCCACATACTCCACCATGGATTTCATCCATGAGCCTTTGAGCATGGTCCTTGTCCAGACATCTGAGGAGACCTAGTCCTGCATCTCCGCTCAGGTGGAATTTCATAGCCAGTTGATGGATCTGCCTTCTTTCAGTTGGGCTCGCCTCAATGGGTGTAGATCTATCTTGTAAGTACTCCTTAATGTGCTGATACCAAGGGTGTTGGATGGGAGGTAGCTCATTCGATACTTCTCCAATATAATTCCCATAGGCTGGAGCCTTTTGTAGGGAAAATGAGATAATTGGCATGTTTCCCTTGTTATGTATGGTGATCAAGAAGGCCAAAGTTGTTATTGCATCCGCAAACTCATTCCTATTCCGAGGAATATGGAGGAAGTTTATTTCTATAAACTCTGAAGCCATATGTAAAACTTGCCGATGGTAAGGAAGCAAATGTAGCTCTTTGGTGTGATAGATTCCTGTGGTCTGTCTGATTACCAATTTTGAATCCCCTAAGACAGTTAACCACCTGATACCTATTGATGTGGTAAGTTTGAGTCCCATGATATAGCTTTCATACTCAGCTGTGTTATTGGTGCTGACAAACTGCAATTTGACGGCGACGGGATACTACTCCCCCGTATCGGATACTAGAACAGCTCCAGCTCTAGAACCTTCCATGTTAACAGCTACATCAAAATACAATTTCCATGATTGGTGTGTATCGTAATGATGGTGTTGTTGCACTATCATTACCCCTTCATCGGGGAAGTATGTTTCCAAGGATTTGAAATCCCCTACAGGTGTGGCGTCCAGTTGATCCGCAATTACTTGTCCTTTGATGGACTTTTGTGTCACGTAGACGATGTTAAATTATTATAGGATCAACTACCATCTAGATAGCCAACAATTTAATATGGGTTTACTGAACACGTACTTGAAAGGATCCATGCGAGATATGAGATGGGTTGTATAATCATGGAGGTAATGTTGTAACCTTATGGAGGCCCATGCTAAAGCACAACAAGTCTTCTCAATCAGAGTGTACTTGTGTTCACTATTACTGAATCTTTTGTTGAGGTAGTAGATAGCTCGCTCTTGGCCTCTATCGTCTTTTTGTCCCAGAATGTATCCCATGGCATTGTCTTTAATGGACATGTACACGAACAGGGGAACATCATCCCTGGGTGGTACCAAAACAGGAGCATTAACCAGCTGCTCTTTGATTGTAAGGAAGGCTTTTTGACAATCATCGTTCCATTTCATGGAGGAGTTCTTCCATAATAATTTGAAGATAGGCTCACAGGTTGCTGTGAGTTGAGAAATGAACCTGCTAATGAAGTTGATTCTTCTCAATAATCCCTGTATTTCCTTCTCTGTCTGAGGAATGGGAATTTCCTTGATAGCCTGGATTTTGGTGGGATCCAGCATAATCCCTTTGTGGCTGACTAGGAAACCTAGAAACTTACCTGATTTAACGCCAAATGCACACTTGGCTTGATTCAACTTCAAGTTGTACTTACACAACCTGTTGAAAAGCTTTTTGAGATGGTCTAAGTGTTCTTCTTCCCTTCAGGATTTGACAATGATGTCATTCACGTAGATCTCTATCTCTTTGTACATTAAGTCATGAAAAAGAGCCACCATAGCTCGCCGGTAGGTTGCTCCGGCATTAATGAGGCCGAATGACAATCGTCTATAGCAAAAGGTTCCCCAAGGCGTGATGAATGCAGTTTTCTCATGGTCTTCCTCAGCAACCAAGATTTGATGATACCCCACAAAGAAATCAACAAATGAGTACATGTCATATTGATCAATATTATCAATGAGAATGTGGATAAATGTCACGGGAAAGCTATCCTTAAGGAAAGCTTTATTTAGATCCCGGTAATCAATATAAACTCACACCTTTCCTCCCGGTTTAGGTACGGGGACTATATTTGATAGCCATTCAGGATATGTGGACACCATGATGATGCCAACTTGAAATTGTTTCATAATTTCTTCTTTAACCTTTAAACTTCACTCAGGTTTTAATCGCCTGAGCTTCTGCCTGACTGGCTTGAATCCCTCTTTAATGGGAAGGCGATGGATGATGATGTCCATGGAAAAACCCACCATATCTTTGTGACACAATGCAAACACATCCTGGAATTGGGTTAATAGTGCAACCATGTCATTCCTTTGGTTTGGAGTGAGGTCTGTACCAATCTGGATCAACTTAGGGCTTTCTAAGGTTCAGAGATTGAATGAGGCGATTTGATCAAGATTTGGTTTGGGTTTGTCTTTGACCCATTCCTTGATCTCCTGAGTTATCTCAATGTCCTCTTATATTTCCATCAAGTTTGAGTCCAACTTTTCATCAAAGTTACATTCCTTGTGGAGAAAAGTTACCTCATCAGCGAGTACAGGCACATCTAAATTCAGAGTCCTAAAACAAAATATGCTTTCACTTAATATATAAAATTGTTCAATCATACAAAGTGTTAGCATGTAATGACAAAAATAATCGCTAATATCATGCAAAAAAAAAGCGATTAAAAACTATCTACAGGCGTAGGGTTACGCCCTTTTTACCATTGGCGACGAATACAAGGAGTGTTACTGCAATTGTCAAGGGTGAAGTCCTGGTGGACGGCAGTAATGAAGTGACGATCATCATCCTCCTTCTCCCGAATGATGACCATAATGTTGGGATAATCATCATCTGGAGTGTATCTATTTGTGTGCTCATCATGAAAAAGGACGCGTAGATGAGACAATCTCCTGGTGATGTTCCCTTTCTTCCACTTCGGGATCAGGAATCAGGACCTCTTTTGCTTTAACCGGTATCAGTTTGGGAAATAGCATAGCCATAACATGGGCTGGAACCTTTACCGGAGACTGTATAGGCTCATGATCGGTAGGTGGAGATAATCTCCTTATAGCTGAAGATGAAGGAATCTGTTTGTGCTTGTGAGGATTCCTGTGACTGGAGCTAGTAGAATAGCCTAATCCAGCTATCCCTATTTTACTGGGAACTTGAATTGGGTGCTTAATACCCTGATAATCTTTGCCCAACCCTTGTCCAGGTTGATGACCCAATGATATCATCTTTTGAGTGGCCGACATTACCTCGACAGAAATCTTGAGTGTGAGAGGTAAAGCCCCAATGGGATGGTAACGAGTGTTGCTCACCTCCAGGGCATGGAAACTGACCGGCTCAACTTCTGAATTGAAGCTAATGAGTGGTATGTCACCTTGTTCAGGACATTCTGTCTCAGCATTAACAGTAACTAGGCTATTGTTTATAATGTACTTGAGTTGTTGATGAAGGGTGGAAGGGACGACTCCAACCATATGAATCCACGGTCTTCCCAACAGCAGATTGTATCCTATAGCTATTCTAAGCACGTGAAAGGATACATTGAATGTATGTGGACCAATCTTCGCTGGCAGTTCAATCTCTCCAACGGCGTTTCGTCGGGACCCATCAAAAGCTTTGACAACCGTATGGTTGCTTTTGATCCTCTTGGGGTTCATATTCATCTTCTCCAAGGTAGCATAAGGACATATATTCAGAGATGAACCTCCATTTATCAAGACTCCTCCCACCATGTATTCGGAGGATAAAACTGCTATGTGCAATGACTTGGAATGACTAGTCCCTTCAGCGGGTATGTCGTCATCAGTGAAAGATATCACATTATTGTTAAAAATGTGATCAACCAGATGTTGGAATTTTTCCACATCCACTAATTTCGGTAAATGGGCTTCTTCCAAGACCCTTAGCAAGATCTTCCTGTGATCTTCGGAAGAGAAAACCAAGTCCAGTATGGAAATTTGTTATTTAGTTTCTCTAAAGATTAAAACCATCTTGGCTTCATTATGGCCCATGGTACGAAGGAACTCTTCGATTTTCTCCATGGGAACTTTCCCATTTGATTTGATGGTAGGCTTCATCACCCAATGAGGAAGATATACAGTGGATTCTCCTTCGACACTGCAGCAGTTGTATGTGAGGTAGATCCTTCATCCTACCCATAATTCCATGGGACTTTTTTCAAGCTAACAACAGGATACCGTGGCCTAGATGGCAAGAGAATTGGCTCTGGTGCAGCCACTTTCAAAGGATTATCAACACCTTGGAGTTGAATTGCTTGTATTGTGAGTGGTCTGGTAGCCAAATCATCCTCAGCGGATATAACTTCTACGTCGTCCTTCCATTTTATAGGACATGTGTTCCCACTTTCGAGTAATAAAGTGTTATCATCTGCCATTTGCAGGACAACGTTGTCAATTAAATTCTGAATGAGGTGGCGAAGTGCCCAACATTCATTTGTACTGTGACCGCGACAGTGGGAGTGGTACTGGCATACTCCATTGGAATTGAACCATCTGGAACGGGGATTGATTGGAGGTAGAAGGGATGTAATTCTTCCTTCATTGATCAGCATCTAAAATATTTCCTCCATAGGTTGGCCAAGGTATGTAAATTCCCTCTTGTTGGCAAAATCCCGATGGGCTATGGTACTTTCTCTTTTTGCAACTTTATCCTCCAGTGTTTCACTTTCTGAAGGTGATGATGTAGTATTCATGACAAAAGGAAGGAGACTAGAGAGCTCCTGACTGACTAATTGGCGTGTGACTTGGTGTTGATGGATCACCAGTTCTGCCAATTGGTCTACTTGCTTGCAAAGAGCCTTAATCTTTTGTTCCATCATGAATTGGAACTATTCGTAATCCCATTTGTCAGTACAGTCTTTGCTGGTCTAGGAAGATTCAACAATGTAATTGGAACTTTGTCCACTACTCTAATTAATCATATTGACCACTTCTTATTTCTGTTGAGGAAAAGGGTTGTCTTGCACATGAGGTTGGTCGGGTTTAGTCACCACTATCTCCCCATTGTCGATTAAGTCCTGGACCTTTTGTTTCAGGGCCTAACAATCTTGAGTATCATGTCCCGGTGCCCCGATATGATAAGCACACTTCCGTGTAGCATTGTAACCCTTTCCATTCGGGTTGGATGGTGGAAGAAGAGGTGAAATTTTCTTTTGAGTGGTCAGAAGATTGAGAACATTCTTGAGCGAATCCCCTAGGGGTGTGAACGCTTGATTGCGTCAGACTTCTCCACCCTTTTGGCAATGTGCAGTTGGAAGACTGTGCTAGAAAAGGGGAGTAGTTTCTCCTTTGGATAGGCATGTTTTGACTGCCTTTCTGACCTTGTAGTATCAAGGAAACATCCTTCTCTTTCTTTTTATGGACCCTCCAAGGGTTGTTTCCATAAGTTCTGGACTAGATGTGCTCAGCAACAGCTTTTAGAGGGGCTAGGTCTTGAATTTTTCCTGAATTCAATCTCATCTCAGCCATCTCTCCATGTTTAATCATTTCAAAAAATGGCTTACCACTTCCAGCTAAGACTCTCTCATATAAAGGAGCTTCTTGTATGTCTATGAAAGTTATCACCATTTCTGACTCTGTCATAGAAGGAATAACTTGAGCAACAAGGCGCCTCCACCTTTGAGCATACTCTCTAAATGACTTATTAGACTATTTCTTGACCTTGGTAATTTGATACCGGTCAGGAGCCATCTGAGACTGGAAGCTATACTGAGTGAGGAAGGTATGAGCTAACTCTTCCCAACTATGTATTTTAGAATTGTTTAATCTGGTATACCATGATCGGGCATCTCCAGTTAGACTCTTTTAGAACAACTGCATTTTGAGCTTCTCATTCTCAGCATAAGATCTGAGTTCTCCAATAAACACCTTCAAATGTGTGTAAGGATCTCCTAACCCATCATACTTTTCAAAGTCAGGAGTCTTGAACTTCTCTAGATAATGAACACCAGGGAATATACAAAGATCAGCATAGAAAACACTCCCGTGTTCTCCAATCCCTTTTATAGACCGATTAGTCTCTTCCATTTGAAGGACTTTTTTCCTAATATCACCGGTGTATGGATCTTCTTTGAGATGGGTGTTTTCAGGAATTTTGTTGGTCATATCCAATTGAAGTTCCAGAATTAATTTATCTGAACCTTGTGTTCCTCCCTGTGCAGAGGATTCTGTATGTACGGGTATTCGTGAACCCTGAGTAGACTAGTGTAGTTCTTTAAGCAGAACATCCAAATCTGTAATTTGCTTGCTTAATCCGTCAAACTCTTCTTGAGAGACAGGAGCAGGATTATATTGGTCAGATTAAGACATAATCGGCTGTAGGTGAAGGGGTTCGACACAAAAACGCAGCGGAAAAATAAAATAATCAAAGCAATTTCTGAAACTCTAAACAGGATCCATGCGAAAATCAATTAATTCAGTGTAAAGAAATCATACCGAATATGAAATTGCTTCTGAAATGCTTCAAATCTCTAACGTAATTCCTCACGAAACTACGTCTCTATGGTATCCACATGAACGTATCACGAACCGTCGCACGATTCTGCAAAAAGGACTCGCGGTACTAGCCACAAAGGAACAAGATTTTCAAAAGGTTTTCTCTCTAGTCTCTCTTTAAGAGCGGCTAGGGTTTTTTCTCTCTAGTCTCTCTCTAAGAGCGGCTAGGGTTATGAAGTTATGATCTAACCCTAAATAGCTGCTATATATCCTATATATAGTAGTTAAAAGGAATTAATCAAAACCTACAATCCAAATTTATATATATATATATATATATAACTTAATTAAGTCTTACTTAATTAATATACATATATACAAACTTTCCTTTTAATTTAAATTCATGATTTAAATACTATTAATCATATTAATATATTTAAATCCTTAAAATTTAAATTTATTCCTTTTAAATTGCGTTTCTATGTGTGACCCTATAGGTTATTATTACGTTGGCAATAATTTTAAAATCATATTATAAAATTATAAGCAAATTGAAGCGACATCTAGTAATGCATCACTCGCTACCCAAGTAATAATAAGATCGATGATTCGATGCAACCTTTCCGTGACCAATGTTTCAATGTAATATAATCCTTTTAACCTTAATATCCTAGATTAAACTCGAGTCATGGAATGTGTCATACTCTTCATTATTTAATCTAAGTTTTCTTGATCAATGAGTAGACTATATGAAACAAATCACTATTTGAGCATGGCCATGCATTTCATAGTCCTACTCAATCAAGAAGCCTATGGATATCACCCCTAATATATAAGAGGGTTAAATTCCATCTAGATCACTCATATTCCTCACACAATTCATGATGTACCCAATAATCATCTTTATAGTCCACCCTATTAAAGGTGACATTTGATGATATCAAAGTACATAAATTCTTGTGTAGTAATATAGTGATTTCAAGTCGAAGGACCATTACATCATTGTCACTATGAGAATCGCTAATGACACTTTGCATAATATTCCACGTAGAATTCTCATGGTGGGTCTGTCCAGTACATCGTTCTCTAACATGTACCTATGCATTGACTTAATATCTCATATATCTATGACCAATGAGATTTGGTCATCAGTCAATCCACATACTAGTCTCAATGCATCATTGTTGTCCCATCAACAATAATACTCGACTAGGGACATTTAAGAACAAAGATACTAATTGTAATTATATAATCTCATGTTCAAGTCACATACTTGGAACTATATAATTTGTATCACTATTCTAAGGAATTTTATTATGTTAACATTTATATAACGCAGTAAATAAAACCATAATAAAATCATTCATTTATTCAATCAAATATAATATCAGAATGTTAAGCAATTATATCAAATAATTGGCCTCTAGGGCATAAACTCTAACAGTAGGCCACTTACACTAGAGCCAATCACTCATGTATCTAATACCCATGGAACTAGTGTGACCGTCATGCTTCTGCTACGACAAAGCCTTGGTCAGTGGATCTGCAACATTATCATCTATTGGCACTCTTCCTATATGTACATCTCCTCTATCAATGATTTCACGGATGAGATGGTACCGCCTAAGTATATGCTTGGATCGTTGGTGAGATCTCGGGTTCCTTAGCTTTGTGCAATGGCTCCATTATTATCACGAAAGATAAAGCAACCGGATCAACAATGGTTGGAATAACACCAAGTTCAAATGATGAACTTTTTAATCCATCTGACCTCCTTGCATTTGCACTAGAAAAAGCAATATACTCACCTCCTGTTGTCAGAAATCCGCCATCTCTTTCTTGAACTCTTCCATTAACAAACACCACCATTAAGGCAAAACACAAAACCTGAATGAGACTTATAGTCATCATTTTTAGTTTGGAAACTAGCATCTGTGTAACCCTTTAACTCGCCATTCGTCTTCACCTCCATATACCAAGAATGAATCCTTAGTCCTTTTAGGTACTTGAGGATATTCTTGGCTATCGTCGATGACCTTTGCACGGATTCGATTCGTGGTATCTACGCTCGTCATGCTCAAAGCATCTGAGACATCCGGACGACAGTACATATCATTACATACATGATAGATCCAATTCTTAGGAAGCATAAGGGATCTTTCTCATACGCTCCTCATCATCTTGTGATTGAGGACATTGGCCTTAGAGATCTTTACACCGTGAGTCATGGGTAAGTGTCCTCTTTTGCCTCTTGCATCTTTGAACTGTTTTGAACTTTATCAATATATGTACTCGACTTAGGTCGAGGCATTTTCCTCGATCTATCTCGATAGATCTTGATACCTAAAATGTATAAAAGGTCGCATCGCCTAAATCTTTCATGGAGAAACATTTTTCTAACCATTTTTCTGACTATAATGAAGGAATGTCATTCCCAATAATTAATATGTCATCAACATATAATATCAGGAATATAATGTGACTCCCACTAACCTTCTTATATATACAAGGTTCATCTTCATTTTTAATAAAACCAAACTCTTTGACGGCTTCATCAAATTGAAGATTCCAACTCCGAGATGCTTACTTCAATCCATAAATGGATCGCTGTAGCTTACATACCTTTCCAGCACCTTTGGAGTGACAAATCCCTCAGGTTGTGTCATGTACACATCCTCAAGGAGATTTCTGTTAAGGAAAGCAGTTTTGACATCCATCTGCCAAATTTCGTAATCGTAAAAGGCTGCAATAGCAAGTAAGATCCTGATGGATTTAACCATTGCCACTGGAGAGAAGGTTTCATCATAGTCAACACCTTGAACTTGTTTGTAACCTTTTGCGACCAGTTGACCTTTGTAGGTTTGTACATTACCATCCATCTCTGTTTTCTTCTTGAAAACCCACTTGCACCCGATTGGTTTTACCCCTTCGGGTGGATCAACCAAAGTCCATACTTGGTTAGTATACATGGAGTCTGTTTCAGATCTCATGGCTTCAAGCCATCTCTCAGAATCTGGTCCATTAATAGGTTCTTGGTAGGAAGCAGGCTCATCCTGATCTATGAGCATCACATCACCGTTTTGAGTCACAAGATATCCATAATATCTCTCGGGCTCTTGGCGTGTCCTACCAGATCTACGAATTCCTTGTGTAATTTGAGCAGGTTCACTTTCCACAACATCTTGTGTTTCCTGCTCACGTTCCAACTCAGGTTTAATGATATTCTATGGTTCTCGAATTTCTTTGAGTTCTACTTTCCTCCCACTGTTTCCTTTAGAGACAAATTCTCTATCTAGAAAAATACCAGTTCGAGCAACAAACACTTTGTTCTCAGAAGGTTTGTAGAAATAATACGCTTTTGTTTCCTTTGGGTATCCCACAAAATTACATTTGTCAGATTTGGGTCCGAGCTTGTCAGAATCTAGACGTTTTACAAATGCCTCGCAACCCCAAATCTTCATGAACGACATACTAGGACGTTTCCCAGTCCACATCTCATATGGTGTCTTCTGAACCATTTTTGTAGGAACACGATTAAGTGTGAATGCAGTTGTCTCTAGGGCATGACCCCAGAAGCTTATTAGAAGATCTGCATGACTCATCATTGATCGTACCATGTCCAACAAGGTTCGATTCCTCCTCTCAGACACACCATTCCATTATGGTGTTCCAGGTGGAGTGAGCTGTGATATAATACCACACTCCTTTAGAAAGTCATCAAAGTCTTGGCTTAAGTGTTCACCTCCTTGATCGGATCGAAGGGCTTTTATGCTTTTTCCAAATTGGTTTTGAACTTCATTCTTGAATTCCTTGAACATTTCAAAGTATTGATTTGTGTCTCATAAGATACATATCCATATCTCTTGAAGTAAATCAATAAATGTAATGAAGTAATAAAACCTACCTCTTGCTAACGAACTCATGGGTCCACATACATCACTATATATAAGTCACAATATATTGCTAGCCCTGTTCAACCGTGTCCGATTGAAAGGGCTTTAGTCATCTTGCCTAATAAACAAGATTCACATTTTTCATATGATTCAAAATCAAATGAATCCAAAAATCCATCCTTATGGAGTTTTGATATGCATTTCTCATTTATATGGCCCAAACGACAGTGCCAGAGATATGTCGGATTTGAATCATTTGATTTAAATCGTTTTATATTTATGTTATAGATAGGCATTTCCAAATCAAGAATATAAAGACCGTTAAACAATTGTGCAACACCATAGCAAATATCATTTAAGTAAAACGAACAACGATTGTTCTTAATTATAAATGAAAAACCTTTCTTGTCCAAACAAGAAACAAAACTAATGTTTTTGCTTATAGCAGGCACATAATAACAATCCTCTAATTCTAATACTAGCCCATTGGGCAAAGATAAATGACAAGTTCCTACGGCCAGTGCATCAACTTTTTCTCCATTCCCAACTCGTGAGGTCAACCTCCCTTTTGCCAAAGTCCTACTCCTTGAAGTTCACCTTGCGTTAACACAAATGTGAGAACCATATCCAGATATCAATACCCATGATGTAGAAGTAGACAAATTGACTTCTATAACATATATACTGAATCGAAGTCACACTTCCCTTTCTTTTCTTCACTTCTTCCAAATAAGCATGACAATTCCTCTTCCGATTGTCCAGTTTTCCACAAAAGTGACAATCACCTTCTTTAGCCACCCACCTTTAGGTTTTAAAAGCTGTTTTTGTTTTGAAATTAGGTTTGGCACCAGAATTAGATCCTATCTTTTTATTTCCTTTCCATTTTCCCTTAGCGTTCCCCTTTTGCACCATCATTATGGGAGCGGGTCCTGCCTTTTTCATGTTATTCTCTGTAGTTCTTAACATGCTCAACAACTCAGTAAGTGGTTTCTCAATTTTATTCATTAGATAATTCATAACAAATTGGAGTATCTGTTGTTCAATGATTACAAAACAAGATCAGTTTGGGCCTCCGGAGTGATTGGAAAACCCAACTTATCAAGGTATTCAATATACCCAATCACTTTCAGCACATGTGGACCAACTGGATCACGTTCACCCATTTTGCAGTGATACAACGCCTTGCTTATATCATACCTCTCCTGTCGAGCATGCCCTTCGAACAATTCTTGAGATGCTTGATCATCTCATAAGCATCCATCAACTCATGTTGCTACTAAAACTCAGCGTTCATGGTTGCTAGCATGAGACAACTCACGTCCAGAGCATCATCTTGATGCTTCTTGTAAGCATTATGCTCCGCACGTGGTGCAGTGATGTTCCGGGAACAGAGAATGGGCCCATCATGGACATATAGCTTACGCTCTTGTTTGAGGACAATCCTCAAGTTCCTGTGCCAGTCAAGGAAATTAATCCCACTCAGCTTGTCCTTCTCAAGGACTGATCATAGTGAAAGACTACTTGTGTTGTTGTTGTTTGCCATTGATATCTACAATTTATAAGTGCCAAAATAATAAGTCAAATTGCAGAGTTGATATTATGTAATTGATCATAGTACATTCAAAATATACCTCCCACAAGTAGTAATATAGTGATTTCAGGTCGAAGGACCATTACATCATTGTCACTATGAGAATCGCTAATGACACTTTGCATAATGTTCCACGTAGAATTCTCATGGTAAGTCCATCCAAAGACATCGTTCTCTAACATGTACCTATGCATTAACTTAATATCTCATATATCTATGACCAATGAGATTTGGTCATCAGTCAATCCACATACTAGTCTCAATGCATCATTGTTGTCCCATCAACAATGATACTCGACTAGGGACATTTAAGAACAATGATACTAATTGTAATTATATAATCTCATGTTCAAGTCACATACTTGAAACTATATAATTTGTATCACTATTCTAGGGAATTTTATTATGTTAACATTTATATAACACAGTAAATAAAACCATAATAAAATCATTCATTTATTAAATCAAATATAATATCAAAATGTTAATCAATTATATCAAATAATTGGCCTCTAGGGCATAAACTCTAACAGTAGGCCACTTGCACTAGAGCCAATCACTCATGTATCTAATACCCATGGAACTAGTGTGACCGTCATGCTTCTGCTGCGACAAAGCCTTGGTCAGTGGATCTGCAACATTATCATCTATTGGCACTCTTCCTATATGTACATCTCCTCTATCAATGATTTCACGGATGAGATGGTACCGCCTAAGTATATGCTTGGATCGTTGGTGAGATTTGGGTTCCTTAGCCTGTGCAATGGCTCCATTATTATCACAGTATAGAGCAATCGGATCAACAATGGTTGGAACAACACCAAGTTCAGTGATGAACTTTTTAATCCATACAGCCTCCTTGGCTGCACTAGAAGCAGCAATATACTCAGCCTCTATTGTAGAATCGACTACTGTCTCTTGCTTCGAACTCTTCCAGCTAACAGCACCACCATTAAGGAAAAACACAAAACCTGACTGAGACTTATAGTCATCATTTTCAGTCTAGAAACTAGCATTTGTGTAACCCTTTACTGCAAGTTCGTCTTCACCTCCATATACCAAGAATGAATCCTTAGTCCTTTTTAGGTACTTGGGGATATTCTTCACCACCTCTTGTCGATGACCTTCACCGATTCGATCTGGTATCTCGTCGTCATGCTCAAAGCATACTGAGACATCAGGACGAGTACATATCATTGCATACATGATAGATCCAATTGCCGAAGCATAAGGGATCTTTCTCATACGCTCCTCATCATCTTATGATTGAGGACATTGGGCCTTAGAGATATTTACACCATGAGTCATGAGTAAGTGTCCTCTTTTTACCTCTTGCATGCTAAACTGTTTCAGCACTTTATCAATATATGTACTCTGACTTAGGCCGAGCATTTTCCTCGATCTATCTCGATAGATCTTGATACCTAAAATGTAGGAATCATATATCTTCAATAACTGAACAATAGTTACGAAGTACTATTGATAATTCAAAATAGCACTTCTTTTCCTTCAAAACGTTTTACAATAATAATATTCAGTAAAACATCAATTTTGGTCCAAGACCTTGAGCATTTCATAAGTTCTTTTGAAAAGGACCTCCCGGCACTAAGTCCGTAAGTCTGACATTACTTACGAGCACTTCTGGGTGATCAGCCCAAAGTACTCTATGTTGATCAACACAATATTCATTAAATGTACATACGTTTAAGTTGTGGCAACCTCACGTGCCAGTCGTTAAACGACAAAACATTTTTAGCATAATCAGTCTTCGTTTGAAAACCACACCAATATAACTTTGGTAAACATTGACCATGCTTTATAGAAACATAATATAAGTCTAGCCGAAAGAGTTGGCTTTGACTTCATCATACAATACTTCATGTGTAGGAATACATGAATTACAAAGCTTGTTCAGATTGAACTGGAACAAGGGTTAGAATACTTGCCTTTAGCGTCTGCTACCGTTAATAACTTGTTCTTGGTTTAAATCTTTAAGTCTCTACAGTAATTAATAACATCACATAACACATTAGGTCATGAATAAACATACATAGTCCCTAATGTATCTTACCCTTCTTCTCAACCTAATTATAACTTAGATTTGTTATTATTGGTTCTTACTTTTCATTACGTCGTTCTCATTAGATTCATCTTCAATTGATTATCAACCTTTAATCATCATACATTAAGGGTCTAACAATGCCTTAACAATGTTATATTTACACCTTAGTTCATTACTAATGAGTTATCTTTCATCCTATACTTGTAAACATTCTTGTCTGTCGAAACCATAGGATTTGGCCATGCGTACGGCCCATATAGCCCTTCAACTCATGGCCATGTGTTTGCAATATCTAGGGCATCCGAACTTTGCATATTTCATACATAATAATCAAGTTCGCGACTTGCAGCAGCGACTCTGCAGTAGGTAGTGAAACTGTGTTTGGCACTGCAGCGCCACCAATTGGCCTTGGGTTGGCGCCGCAGCGCCAACTCTGTGCCTCAAACAATTTTACAGACTTTGAAATTTTGCGAAACTCCCGGACGCATAACTTTTTCGTTATAAGTCCGAATTGGCTCATTCAAGAGCCTACGGTTCAAAAATTACATACTCTATGCGTTCATGCAAAAATTTTATCTATTTAACTTTGTTTACTAAAATTTCACCTATTAGTTCATTTTTAATAAAAACGATAAACGTTCATGAACGTTCAACGCTCGTTTCTTCGTTCTAAGTCGGAATCCGGCCATTTTTGACTCCGCAACTCTATAATGCCAAATATGACTTGTCTCCATCGAAAACCAACGTTTCCGAGTTCAAACACAAAATATGACTTCTATTCCGAGAATTTCACGAATTCGACGATTATCGTCCAATCGTGTGAATTCCGAAGAAACTTCATTATCAATGATATGATCATGGTTCTAAATGGATTCTAACCATCATATGGACATTTTAAACTACTTATTTTATCAACTTATTTTCAAGTTAGGTTTTGACTTATTCTTCATAAGTTCATGACTTAATCAACTTATAAACTATAACTTCCATTTCTTATGACTTAGTATGGACTTAAGTCCTTTACTTAATGTTCTCACATCATATTGAACATACTAACATCATATGACAATCATATGACAAGTTCAGCATAAGTTATCAACATATTTAGGTTCAAGTTTCTTCTTCATAACTTATTCGGCTTAAGTCCATTCATTAATCAATTCCTATGATTGCTAATCATACATGCTTATTAAGTTACACTTCCCTTATCATTCTACAATGATAGAGATAGAAGATGTATTAGACAAGAGTCTTACCCTTGAAGAACTTGTACTTCTCTTCCTTGAAGATTTATCAAAGGATGTTTGACTTATGTGAGCTTATTCTTTCTAACACTTAAGCACTTAACTTGATAGAAGTTGGATGAAATTTAATCAAGCAACAATTGAATTGTGAGCTTGTTATTTATAGAGCTCTCAAAGTTAAGGTATTATGGTCATTATAACCTCCCACCTCCTCAACTAACCTCCTTACTATTCATTGCTTTAGCCCTAAGTAAACTTGCTTATCACTTCTATTACTTGGCCACCACAAGACTTATCTTATACTTAGTCACCACTTAAAGTACTTGGTTACCAAGCCTAACCCATATTCACCTTGGTTGCTCTATGGATCATATTTATCCAATGGATCATGACATTGGGCTTGCTTCAATTAGTTTATCTTATTTCTATTGGGCTTACATTACTTTAGCTAGGACTTTTAATTATCAAACACATGGGCTTGCATATCCAATTTCTATTCGACTTCTACCAATATGCTAACAATCCTACAAGTCTATTCTATTTAACTAAAAGTCTTATAATATATACTATATGTATAATTCTCGTACTCTAACTCGTATACTAAATCATAATATAAGAATTAGCATCATTCCCATATACTTGTATAATACTTCGTATCATACTCGTATATACTACCTCGCACAGTACATACATATCATACGATCATTATATAAGATTATTAATACTTGATTTTCCCAACGTTCACGAACTAAGTCTGCATGTAAAATATTGCGTTTTCCATACTTATATTATTATTACATAATCCATCTCACATTGATATTATAATGTTACATATTTCTCGGAAGTTTAAAAATAATTCCTGAGCAGAAATCGATGAATATTGTTTTTCAGAAAATTTCTCGAAAAACTTTTATTTTCGTTTTAGAAATTCAAACACTTTAATTCTCCCACGTAGTTAAAATACTACAACTTTTTGACGTTTCTAGGTTATAGAACAACATTCATCTTACTAACACATAATAATAATAAATAATATTATTTTATTCATTATTAAAAGTATTTACAATTGGTTCGATTTTCTGGGGCATTACAGCACCTATATACACAGGGTTTGAATTTGTATAAAAATTCAGTTTTAAACAAGATATAGCAATGAGGTTTTATAAAAGAGGTTTTTCAAGTCCTGTGCTCAATAGTAATTGAGGCTTTTGATACTTCCATTTTATTAAATGTTCGGCTTGATTGCTTTTATTTTTGAGATGCGAAGCATCTTCGAGAAAATAATGTATAAAGTAGTGTCGGACTCCTAATGGGCATAAAAGTCATCTAAGGAAATTTAAACACCGTGAATAATTTACAAAAGTCATTTATAGT
Source organism: Panax ginseng (assembly GCA_020205605.1). Lineage (NCBI taxonomy): Eukaryota > Viridiplantae > Streptophyta > Magnoliopsida > Apiales > Araliaceae > Panax > Panax ginseng. The sequence continues at coordinate 118,371,298 of CM035131.1, read as the reverse complement.
GAAAATGTTCATCACGGGGCAATTTAGATTGATGAGTGAATATGTGATCACATGATTCCTAGGCTCACATGATGCCGTAATTTTTATGAAAGCAGTAAGAAGTTATATATATATATATAAGCTGTAAATATATATATATATATATACAGGCATGATCAACCACCACGAAGCACCTCCATGGGGGATCAGAAATGTAAATATATAAAAACGGTAAATATATATAGAGAGACATGATCAACCACCACGAAGCACCTCCATGGGGAATCAGAAATGTAAATAAAGCTATAAAGACGATCAACCGCCATGAAGTAAACTCCAGGCGGCATGGAATGTAAATAAAGCAATAAAAATGATCAATCGCCACGAAGTAAACTTCAGGCGAGACGCAATATAAATAAATAGTAAAAGACCACGAAGTAAACTTGCACTGATTGAAATGTAAAATATATATATATATATATATATATATATATATATATATATATATATATATCTGAGAGAGAGAGAGAGAGAGCAAGAACAAGAGCATTATGATTAAATAGTATTCCTCCTTAAATAACACTCCTTTATTAAAACTACGTCGTTTTGAAGTCTTTTTTAAAAAATAAGTGGGGCCGTAAGTGGCATTTTTGTAAATAAAAGGAAAGCAAGTGGGACCACTTTCTTTTAAAAGACTCCAAAACGAGGTAATTTTAATAAAGGAGTGTTATTTAAGGAGGAATGTTATTTAAGGAGAATGATCTTGATCCTTGCTCTCTCTCTCTCTCTCTCTCTATATATATATATATATAATCTCGACTCGGTTTATCATTTCAACGATTTGTTACTATATATATATATATATATAAGCAATTAAACGCTCCGGACGTGAGTCTAGGCTCAATCGAGGCATAACTCGATAATGTTAGTCCATATATATATATATATATATATATATATATATATATATATATATATATAAAGAAATAAAAGCCACTGACCAAAGTCCGGGCATACACACGTAACACGACTCTCAATGTGAAGAACGGTGTGTACAAAGTAGAAGAGAAAGGCTTTACAGTGTGTAAGAAGGCTTATAGTGGACTGCCAAAAAAGACTTCTATAGCTTTAAATATAAACTCACAAGTGTTTAAAATGAGAAAGCACTCAGTTTAGGATGTATATAGAGAAAATTGGACAGGGCTTCCTCGCCATTTTCTCTTCCAAAATGGCCACCCCAAGCCCTCTATTTATAGAGAGAGGAGCCGTAGGTACACCTGCGGCAGCCGCAGATGTACCTGAGGCTGCCCGAGGTGCCCCGAGCTTCGCGGGTCTTGCCATCTTGAAGTACGTGCACACGTGCAATGTGTTGTCCGCTCAAACTTGCAAAACTTCAATCTGAGCCTCTGATTGAGGTGTATAAGACCTTTTACTGAGTGTTATTGTTGAGAGCTACGCCATGACATGGGATTAGAGGTTGTCAGAAGTCAGGAAGATGGGACCATGCCCTTGGTCTTCAAGCTTCAAATTCTATCCGGTGTGCTGCTTTGTGTAGTAGTTACTTGGGATTGTAACTCCTTGGTTCTTGTGTGACATTTTTGTGTAGAATGTATGTTAAAATGTTGTGTTGAGATGGCGCAATGTGGGATCGAGGTGGCAAAATGATGATTTTGCCCCTCATTGGGGTTATCTCCGGTTTGGGCTGATAAACCAGTCGTTGCTCAGGGTTATCTCAGAGATTGGGCTGCTACAAGTACTGGATGTCCTCAGGGTTGTCTTAGAGGTGTGCTTGACCTCCCGGGGTTATCTCCGGGTTTGGAGCTGAGTGCCTCGGTGTGGTTTTCGAGGTTGAAGTCGATCGACATTGCATAAGTTGAAACGAGCATCTCGGGGTTATCTCCTAATCGCAAATCGCACTCCTTGGGGTTATCTCCAAGGTTGACATTGTCTTTCCCGGTGTTGTTTCCGGGACTGAGACTTAGTATCTCGGGGTTATCTCTGAGATGAAATGGATTTCTCCGGTGTGATTTCCAGTATTGAGATGAGTCATCTTCGTGGTTATCTCGAAGACGATCTCGCCCTCTGTAATGTTAAGTAATGGTATGCGAGAAAATTTTGTGTCTCTGAGGATGTTATTTTTCAAGTAAATGATGTTGTTTCTTTTAATATCATTTCACCAAAATATTGGTATGAATTTTATTATGAATTTTTTACCTCTTCATGTCGAGATTACTATTCACATATACAACACTATTCATGTATAAGACACTATTCACGAATACAGTACTATTCACGAAGTATGATTTTTATTGTGAAAGTTTTACCTTTTCGTGTTGGGATTACTATTCACATATACAACACTATTCACGTATACGACATTATTCACAAAAAAATAAATTTTCTTTTCTTGGTCCAAGTTGTCTATTATGGTTATTATCTTTGATTGTATCCATGGTTTGATCTTCATTCTTGAATTTTGCTCCATAATTGATTATTATGGAGTATTTTTGAACTTGGATAAACTAAAGTACGAATCCCTAATCTTTGTCCTTTTATCTCTCTAGATTCGTTTTCTTGAAAATATTTTTATCATCCTCAGTCTTAAATGGTGATATAACTGAATATCTTTGGCCTGTAGTGCAAAGATGACTGATTACCTGATGAATATATTTGCCCCATAGTGCAAAGATGGACAGGTGTTAAGATGAACATGACCAACTGGTGATACGAATGAATATCTTTTGGCCCCTAGTTCAAAGATGAATATTTGATTCAAGATGTATATTGATTGATGTTATAGGGATAAAATATTGATGATGAACTTTAAAATCATAGAAGATAGTAGACTTCATTCTCTACTTAACTCTTCTAACAAATTGTTATTTCTGCTGCAATTGTTGATCTATAACTTATTGTCTATTGTATTCTATCAGATTTTTCCATGTTGAGGACTAATGATAATTTGTTCTACATTATCTCAGTTATAATATTCTTTACTGGGCTAGTTGAACTCATCATTTTCCTTTTTGTACCATCTTTCTTCTCAGGAGGCGAGAATATATCGTGAACTAGTCGGGGTATGGAGTGATGGTTTGAGACAGTTGTTTTAGTAGTCCTCACTATTTTTTAAAATAGTGTATCAATAATTGTAATGAGCACATATTTAAGTTTGGATATTCTCTAGAAGATAATATTTGTATTAAAGCACACAGTATATGTGTTGTCATATTTTACACGACAATTGTAATAGTAAAGTTGTAGTTGTTGTGACAACCCGAGAATTTAGAAATTTTTAAAAATCATAATTAATTGATTTAAGGTTCAATATTAGAACCTAGACAGAAAATAAGTGTTTGCGTTTGATATTTTTGGGAAGGAATTTTGAGGATTTCAAAATTCTGTAAAGGATTTAGGTGAATTATTTAGGATTAAGTGTATACGTGATTATGTTCTGTGAATATGATATTATATGTGTACAGTATGTGGTTAAGGGTCAAGGGTTGACCAGATAAATTTTATTGTCAATTGTCAAACCCTAATATTATTGTCGAATATCGACGTTCAGTTAGAAAACCCTAGTAATGGATAAGAAACCCTAGAATCTGATTCTGAAACCCTAATTTTGATTTCGGGAATCCGAAACCCTAATTTGGAAATTTAAAACCCTAATATGGGAATTGAAATGCATGTATAAGGTTTAAACGTCATTAATTATAATTTATTAGGGAAAACCCTAATGAATTACTTGAAACCCTAATTAATTATTAAAAATCCTAATACCAGATCTGGAAACTCTAATTTCAAATTTCGGGAATTTAAAACCCTAATCTAGGAACGTAAAGGATAATTATAATGCTCAAGTGATATTAATTATATTACTAATTAGGGTAAAGCTTAATTAATTAACAACCCTAATTAGAATTTTATAAAACCCTAGTTATTGGGTTATAAACCCTAATGTATAATTTCGACCCTAATTGCTAAATTAGCAATTTTAATTAGGGAATTATAATCCTAATTAGCAAGACTGAATTTCATGATTAAGAAATCTTAATATATTTATAGAATCCTAATTATAATTTTGAAATGCTAATTTTCTATTTTTGAAAACCTAATATAGAAATCCTAAATGTGATTTTTGTAAATCTTAGGTTTTAACCCTAAGGGTTAAACCCTAAGAGTCAAACCCTAAGGGTTGGATCAAAATGATAATTTTAGAACTAAAATTGTATGGAAAATGATATTAATGCCCTTTTTGTATTTTTTATAAAGTTAGTGTGTAGGTTTTGACTTTAAGAGAGTTGTTCACCAAAACCTAGCTCTAGCATGTGACTAATTTAATACATATCAGCCATCTAGATGGCTATATACAATGCATCATATCATTTATATGGATTAAAGAGAGAGAAAAGGGTCACTTTACCTTTCATTTTCTCCCAAGACTCTTCTCTCTCTAAAATTCGAAATGTAGAGTGAGAAAGTGAGATATGATAAGCTAGTATCAGTCCTTAACTTGACAAGATCAGATCAACAAAGTCAGATCCAAAAATCAAAGTTTTAAAGGTATAAAAACCCTAAATTTTGAAATCCATGTGTTTTATGTTAGATGTTGCGGTTTGTTGTTTAGATATGTGTTTGTCACTTGATGATTTGGGTTGCCAAAACCTAGATCCATATCGTTTAGATGCTTGAAATTAAAGATTTATCAAATCTGGAAAAAATTGGAAATGGTGTTTAACAGTCAAATGTCAGGTCTCCTAGATTTATCCCTATTATGTTTTTAGTGTGTTAAAGGTTTGTACTTATTTTATGTTATGTGGTCTTTATTATGCAACTAGAATCAAGGTCATATCCTATCTAGATTTCATGTTAGAAGCGGTCAAACCTCGTTGACCGTTCACGAAGACTGAGTTTCTGGTTAACCTAGAAACCCAGATCTCGTCTGACAACGTCTTCTGAGCCTTTGATCTTGCAGTATATTAGTGTTTTGGTTATGTTGTTGTTTGATCCTTGTATTCTGACATGAGGAGTACATATCCAAGTCCTTAGAATACCCAGATCATGTATAGGATACAAGTTATTGTCGGAACCTGCGTTGACCACCAGCTTTTGTAGAAATCTGGAAACAAACCCAGATTTCTTAAGAACATGATTCTATCAGAACTTTGATCGTGCTTAATCTCTTTATGTGATGTTATTAGACTTGTTTGGTGCATCATACGTGTACATAGACATGTGGAATACATGATAAAACCTTTACATCACACAAACCAAACCCAGATTCCATGTTATGAAGCTTCAAAGTACCCCACTCGAGCTGTTCTTCATTTCTGGGAAACCCAAAAATGAAGAACTGATGAGTGAGTTTTATACCCATGAATTGGATACATTCGGGCTTAATTTATTGTTGTTCTTAAGTCTTTTAGGATGTTTTTATGTGTTTGTGTCTATTCAAGCATGTTTTATATTGTTTTGTAGGATTTGGGACAAAAGTTACATGGATCGATGTTTGGGGTGGCTAGATTCGCGTTTTCGGCCTGCCATTTACACAGCAGTCACTTCAGAGCCAATTTACCTATATCTCCTGACATTATTTCGAAAACCTCAAAGAATGAAAGTTGTAGATCTACTTCTCCTCTTTCCGGAACATCTTGAATCATCGAAATCGGAGTTCGTACAAAGAAGTTATGGCCATTTTCCCAAAGGACGTCGGAGCAGAAAATGTCGGATTTTGGGCCAGCGCCGGGGCGCTACTCTTAGTGCATTTTCCAGCGCCGGGGGCATAGGGGGCGAACTCGGCGCCGTTGCCCAGTGAAATTGGCCATTTGAGGAAGGGTTATTAAAGTGCGGCTCGGGGCCGCGTTTTTGGTAATTTTGACACCTTTTGACTCCAAATAGGATTGGGTTTGTTCTAAACTAAAATTGGACTTGTAACCTATAAATACATGATGTAAGGCATAAAATAAAGGGAGATTACATAGCTTAGCCTAGATTAAACACTCCTTTAGATTAGAAAATAACCCTAGTTCTTATTAGTTTTGGAGATTGAAGCAACTTGGAGACCATTGAAGATCAAGCGCAAAAGCGAGAGGGAGCATCAGATTTGGTTTGACAATGATTCTATTCTCTTCTCTCATCTTACTTTTATCTTTTGATGTCTATTAGGTTGTGGATTCTTGGTTTTAATTCATTAATTATGGACTAACTATTTTTGAGATTTCAATTGAACTTTTTATGGCTATGAATTAGTTATTCATTATATTCTAATTATTTTATGTTAAAGTGAGTTGTTTATCTTGTCTTGTGCTTATTGCTTAATTATTTGATCAATAATTACTTTGTTACTCTAGAAGGAATTGGAAGAGGAATTCTAGGGTTAGAGGCGGGCATGGTGACATGTGACTTAGTTATTTGCATGAGTGAATAATTAGGTTTGTGAATAGAATGGAAATATCTTTTTTGCGCGTGTAACACATAAGGAATTGGGATTATGTGAGTTTAATTCAATTGTTTTGCATAGGAATATAGCAAGATTAATCTGGATTAAATAGAAGGCAATTGATCACTTGGAAAAGGACTTTTGGCATTTGAGAATTCTGTTAACAATTCAATGAGGCATAATAATTGGGATAATTGGATAATTGATTTATAATTCATAATTGGGGATATTGAAGTCTTAATCTTTATTTATTTGAATTCATTCGTTAAAATCTTAGTTTTAATTAGTTAATTTAGTTTTCTTAATTAGAAAAAACACGATTTGAGATTGTTTAAATAAAATTAGTTTGGTTAAGAATTAGTACTTGGTGATTTTTATTAAATAATTCCTCGTGGGAACGATACTCTACTTTCACTTTATTACTTGTTGACCGTGTATACTTGCACGTATTCATTGATTGCGAAATCGATCAACAAGAACATGCACTGAAAAAGAATTGGGAGGCTTAGATCTTGTAGATTTGATATATTTTGGCTATGAAACTTGTTGTATATTATAGTATTACATCAATACTACAAAATTATTACAACAAACTGCCCAGAAACCTTAAGATCAAAAAATTATAAGTGGTCAAACCTAGCCTCTCGAAGTCTGACATGAAGATCTGGGCAGGCTCAAGAACACTCAAGAACACCTATAGCGACGGTTCTGTCGTTATAGGGCCCTTTAGTGACATTTAATTTCGAAAAATGATTTATTATAATAAATAAATAGAAAAAAATGGTTTTTAATTATTAAAAATACAAAATAAATTCTTGAAAATTATTTTAAAGCCTAAAATTAGTTTTTAATTATTTTGAGTATATTTCATAAATATTTAATATTTTTAGAATATAAATGATATTTAATTTATTTAATTATAATATTACATAAATTAGTTAAAAATGATTTTAATACTTTAAAAATCATGAAAAATTATATTATGGTATAAGAAAATATTTTAAGTTATTTTTAATAACTTTTGATATTTTGTGATGAAATTTATTAATAAATTAAAATTAAAGGTGATTAATTTGTTTAATAAATATATTAAATAAATTATGGAAAATTAGAATTAATGCTTTAAAAATCATATAAAATGATTTAAGGGTTATAAAAATATTTGAAGTTATAAAATATAACTTTTGATATTTTGTCATGAAAATATTAATATTTTAATATTAAAAGCAATTATTGAATAATGTATGTGATTGTTTAAAAATTATATAAATATGATTTTAAGGTATTAAAATACTTTGATATATTATAAATATATTATAATATTATGTTATGATTTTCATTAATATTTAATATTAAATAAATATTAATGATATTAGAATATTGTGGTATTTAAGTTAGATAAATACGATTTTAGTGATTGAAAAATTATGATAAATGATATTAATTATCTGAAAATTATTATGAGCCTATGAAAAATATTTTGACTGATAATCAATTATCTAAGATAATGATTAAGTGTTTAGGCGGAGTTTAATTGGACTTAAACTTGATGTTTGTCCGACTAGACCGTCGGGATGTCAGTTTTGTGTCGAGAACAACTCAGACTGCAATAGTTTGACTTGATACCGAGTTTTATGTGTGTTGTAGACTGATAGGGTTATGTGTTATGTGTTTAGGTTATTCTATGTATGTATGTATGTGTATATATATATATATATAATAGTATTATATTATGATGATATTATTCTAATTTGTATATCGATATTATTTATATATTAGGTCTTCAGACAAAGTTCAATAAATTGCGTAACGATAATCAACGGAACATGCAAGTTTTTCTGAACTCTACTAAGAGTTGTTTCATTCAGATATGCTTATGGTTAATCATTGCTGATTCCCATAGTAGAATTGTACTATGTACATATTGCATGTATAAGTCAGGTATGAAAGGCTAATAACTTCATTACCGTTCGGTCCAAATATATTTGTTCATGTTTAATACTTGTTCAGTCAAAAGTTTGTTCGTGCTAATTCACAATTATATTGATGAATTATAGCCAGCTTATTATCAGACTCTTTCAATCATGATATATCCTTAAATAAATTTAAACTTGCTGGGAAACTTTCATGTTCACCCTTGCTATATCATGATAAAACATTGCAAATAAAGACGAATGTGTTGGATATAAGGAAAGGTTAAAGACAGTTCCATCTTAAAGTTAATGTGCATGATTAGATTTGTAATAGCGTTGTATGATAATAATGTTATGTGTTAGATAAGTTATGAATTGTACATAAGTTAAGGTTATTCGACCTTGGAGAAATAGTGTGTAAAGTTTAATATATAAAAAATTTATGTTTATATCTTCCGCAATAGTTGTAGAATGATTGTACCAGATCCATGGTGACATGGGACCCGGATTTTGGGCTCTCACAGTTGTTTTCTGTACCATATATTTGACGACTCATAATGGGTTGTGTGGACCTATTTTGGGGGCGTCACACATGCAGTTCTATATTTTGATCAAAAATTTCTCCTAATAAATTCTCCTTAGGGTCCTCTTCTTTCTCATTCTCAGCTGCTACCTCTGCGACTAGCTCGGGTGCAACTATTAATTCTTCACTCACTACATGTATATCTCTAATTTCTTCTTCGCTTGACATCCTACAATCAAGTTTAATAACTTAATTAGTAATCCTCAATAAAAATCTTTGTTATAACAAGATATTATACTTCAATATTTATTTTTTAAATAAATCTCTTCAATTCATCACTTAAAACTCTATATGAGTTCATCTATTAATTTTTAGATGTCTTCTCAAATACTGGCATAAAACAAGGGTTAATTAAAGAAATTGACATGCCACATATTATCTCTATATTCTGACCGACCATTTAAATAACAAATAAGCTTAGGTAGGACACACTAGCGAAGGATTTACTCATCACTCCCCTCCTAGTTCTAATCTCAGATCTCCGCCAGAGATCATATCCCTATGCTCTAATACCAACTATGACGCCCCCAAAATAGGTCCATACAACTCATTCTGAGTCGCCAAATACATGGTATATAAACTAAATACAAACTTCATTAATACAATTATCGTGAAAAATACGACAACACATACGCTTTGATTTTTAATACAAATATTGTCTCGTAGACAATATCCAAACTCAAATAAAGTCCTCATTATAATTATTGTTACAATATTTTACAAAATAGTGAGGACTGCTATAATAACCATCTTGAATCATTACTCCACTCCCCGACTTGTCCCAACTATATTCTCGCCTCCTGAGAAGAACAATGGAACAAAAAAGGAAAAATGTGAGCTCAACTAGCCCAGTAAAGAATATAATGAGTAAGATAATGTAGAAAAAAATTATCCTTAGTCCTCAACAAGGAAAAATCTGATAGAATATAATAGACAACAAGTTTTAGATGACAACTGCAGCAAAAACAACAATCCATTAGAAGAGTTAAGTAGAGCATGATATCTACTATCTTCTATGATTTAAAAGTGCATCATCAATATTTTATCCATGTAAAACCAACCAATAAATATTTCAAATCAACGAATTATCCATGCACTACGGGCCAAGGATATTTTGTAGTATCCCCAAATCCTGGTCCTAATCACCACGAATCTGGTATATTAATTCTATAACTATTGCGGAAGATATAAACATAAATTATTTATACATTAAACTTTACACACTATCCCCAAGGTCGATAACCTTAACATATTACCTGTATTCCATATTCTATCCGACATATAATGTCACTTGCTTCTCCTATATTCGACGTATTCATTCTAATCTGCAATGTTTATCATGATATAGCAAGGGTGAGCAACAAGTTTTCCCAGAAAGTTTAAGTTCAATAAAGGATATATTATGATTGAAAGAATTGAATAATAAGCTAGCTAACGTTCAACAATATAACAATTGTGAACTAGCATGAATAAAATTTCATAACTGAACGATCAGGACAATAAGAATGAATGGTCAATAATAAACATGAACAAATCAACCGGACCAGATGGTAATGAAGGTGATCAGCATTTCATACCTGATGAACACATGCAACATGCACAAAGTTTGAATTAACAAATTATAGACATGTTATAATCAACAATGATTAACCACTAGTATACTTGAAAGAACAACTCAAGTTAGAGTTAGAGAACTTGCCTTTATCGCCGACTACTGCTACTCAATCTATTTAGCTTTATCCGAAGAACCTAATATTGATAATATGGGTCTCCCAAGTTAGAATAATATCATCACAGTTAATACTATTAAATACAGTTATAAAATAACATAAACACATTATCACATAATACTATTAGTCCATAAAATACTTAAGACCCGGTATCAAGTCAAACTATTTCAGTCTGAGTTGAGTTCGATACTATTTCGAACTCCCGATTGCATAATCGGATAATTATCGAGCCTATTTTCCATAAGAATCTGCCTTAATGCTTCAAAATTATCCTAGATAATTTATTTATTAGTCAAAATATTTTACAAAGGCTCATAATAATTTTCAAGTAATTATTATCATTTATCATAATTTTTCAATCATTAATATCATATTTATATGATTTAAATACCACTTAATTTTATTATCAATAATATTTATTAAATTTCAAATATTAATGAAATACATAACATAATATTATAAATCATTTATAATATCTCAAAGTATTTTAATACCTTAATATCTTTTTAAATGATTTTAAAATATTTAAAACTATTATAAAATAATTGCCATTAATATTAAAAGATTAATGTATTTCATGACAAAATATCAAAAGTTATATTTTATAACTTAAAATATTTTTATAACCTTTAAATTATTTTTATATGATTTTAAAACATTAAAACTAATTTTCCACAATTTATTTAATACATTTATTAAATAAATCAATTATCATTAATAGTAAATTATGAATGAAATTCATCACAAAATATTAAAATTCATTCAAAATAACTTAAAATATTTTCTTACACTTTATTTTAATTTCAAATGATTTTTAAAATATTAAAATCATTTTAAGTAATTTATTTAATATACTTGTTAAATAAATTAAACATCATTAATATTTAAAAATATTAAGATATGTATGATATATATTCCAAATTATTAAAACCCATATTTAGGTTTTAAAATAAATTTTAGGAATTTATTATGATTTTTTCATAATTAAAAACCATTTAATACTAATTATTTAATAAAAATACTTAATTTATAATTAAACTATCACTAAATGTGCCTATAGCGACAAAATTGTCGCTATAGGTGTTCTTGAGCATTCAAGCACCTTCAATGTCTGTAATCTGGTTGCCATGTTTGACCACATACACAGATTCATATACCCTCATACACTTAATCTTAATAATTCTCCACAAAATTTTTTAAATCCTTAAAAATCCTTTACAGAATTCTTTAAATCCATACCTATTTCCAGTTTAAATCTTATCATAGAACCTTTAATCCATCATTTTAGGATTTTTTAAATTGTCTAGATTCTCGGATTGTCACATGTTCGTTAGTATCACTAGTGGTCATGATCATGTCAAACAACTGTCTATCTATGCACTACGGGCCAAGGAGGACTTTCACCACAAACCTTATCTGTAATACTAAATGTTATGATTATTCCAATACACAATTCATGATCATAATCATACCAATCAATAGTCCATCTTTGCACTACGAGCCAAAGATGTCTTCTAGTACAATATAAGCATTAGGATGATGACAATGATATAAAGATTCAATCAAGTGAGATCAAAGATAAATATTAAAGAATTCTAACTCAATTTATACTGAGTTTAAAAAAATGTCCAAATTGTCAACATGGTAACTATTTGTGAAGTAAAATTCAAGAATGATATTCATGTATCAAAAATAATTTGGATGGAAAAGAAAATTAAATTCTGTGGTGAATAGTGCTCGTGAATAGTATTGTATGAATAGTACCGTATAAATAGTACCCAAACATGAAAAGATTAAAATTTAATACGAAAGTTCAGACCAATATTCCAATGAAATGATATTAGATGAAGCGCAAAATTTAAGGAATTTCTAATCAATAAGGGAATTATAAAAGCAATACTTACCATAGTAAGTTTAAATTTTGGAATATGAAATGAAATATTATCACTTACATAATATGGAGTATGAAAGAAAATAATATTTCTTATGAGTATTGAAATAAAATAATATCCTTTACCTTAGTAGAAACTAGATTTGACTGGAATATCGGATATTATCTTGAGAAAATCTTGTATCACACTCAAAGTATTCTTATACTCAAAAGAAATACTCACAAAATTATAGTAGGAAAGCTTGAGATTTTTGGTGTATTTAAGAAGGAGGATTACTGTAAGACCCCAACTTTTATGAATAAAGATGAATTTTCTATAAATATCATTTTTGAATATTATGTAGTGAATTTGATATAATGTTATAGTTGTGGGTAATATTTATAAATTTTGCAAAGTACACAAGTTGTTATATTATATTCGATTGGTCGAGGAATATTCGTTTTAACAGGGAATATTCGTACGATGGCATAATCATTGGTGGACCCCACAACAGAATTATTGTCGGATTGAGAAAACTACAAAAATATCTTTTTATAAAAATAACAACAAAAGTTTTACCGTTAATTGTTCAAATACCCGGTGGTAAAAGTACGGTAATACATGTGGTTGGATAATAGCACACGATATTGATTATTAATGCTTACGTGAGAAGTCACTCAGTTTTGTTTAATTATTGCTACAGTAATTACTGCATAGTATCTCACGTTATTTGATTCAATTATTGTTGATATTATATATATTATTAAATCAATAATTGAGACGATACAATTATTCATATTATTATTTGCAATATTGATGATGTCTAGAAAGTTCTGTCGAGGAGAGGTTTGGTCACCTAATTGCGCGCTAATAGGGAGAAATCCTTATTGGAAAGTCCCCTCTTTTCTGGGAATGATCTGATTGTTAAATATTGCGAATAATAATAATAATGAATAAATGTTGTTAAAAATATTGAGGGGATTTTTATTAAGTATTTATGGACCTCAATTTACCCATTTTTTAAAATAATCGGTAAAAAGTTATTCAGTATATTTTTTATATTATAAGGGTGGTGCCATATGTGGGGGCCGTGTGTAGAACCGCATGTGAATTATTAAACTAAAATGGAAATGGGGGGTTGAAGGTTACGGGGGATTGAGGGAGTAAATATATATATATATATATATATATATATATATATATATATATATATATACACACACACACATATATGTTGGATGCATTCACGGGGGAAATAGGGGGGAAGTCGGGGAGAATGTATTATTACGGTTATTATATATATATATATATATATATATTTATATTATAATAAGTTTTGTTTTATTTGATTATAAATATAATATATTTTATTTTATTTAAATTTTTCGTTTTATTAGAATATTTTATTGCATAGTGCTGCATAGTAAATCAAAATTTTCAAACGTTTCAGCCGAACGAATTCGTTCTGTGCGTCCGTGATTAAAATTTTCAAATAGAATCCTTTCTATTCTCCTATAAATAAGATGCTTAGTTAGAATTAAAAATCACACCAGAATTAGAGAATTCTTCTTCCATAATATTGAGTGTATTTCTTTCGAGTTTTAGAAAGCTTTGCACGTAAAAAATAGTGAAAGTTTCCTTCAAGAATATCTCCACCCTACCAGTCGGAATACTCTTCTTTTTAAGGTAAGGGATGTTATTTTTGTTCAATATTCATATGAAATAATATTTTCTTCCATACTCTGTAGTATGTAAGTAATATTATTTCGTTTCAGATTTCGAATTCTATACTCATTTTGTTAAGTTTTGGGCTTCTATACTCCATGAAATTAGTAGAATATCCTTGATATTTGCGCTTCATCCAGTATCTTTTCATGGAAATATTATTCTGAGCATTCTTGATAAGTTTTAATTTTTTCATGCCAGAGTACTATTCACGGGGTTACTATTCCCGAAGTTACTATTCATGGGGTACTATTTACTCGATTACTATTCACTCGGGGTACTATTCATGACAAAAATTAATTTCTTTTTGGTCCAAATTATTTTTGATACAATATTATTCTTGAATTTTACTCCACAAAGCAGTATCATGTTGACAATTTGGACATTATTGAATTCTGGATAAATGAAATTATAAATCTTTAAAAATTTATCCTTTGTTTTCTATTAATTGAATTCTTATATCATTGTCATCATCCTCATGCTTATATTGTTGTGAAAGTCATCTTTGGCCCGTAGTGCATAGATGGACTTGGTATGATTCCGACCAGGGATTATTCGATATAATCATGACCGTAATGTTACAAATGATGTGGTAAAATTCCTCATTGGCCCGTAGTGCATTGATGGACAGTTGTTGGCATGATCATGACCATTGATGAAAACGCGAATATCCTTAGTCGTAGTGCATGGATAATTCGTGGTCGTGATACTAATGAATATCCTTGGCGGTAGTGCAGGGATGATTCAATGATGTGAATTATTTATTAAGCTGAGTTTCAGCGATAAAATTGATGGTAAATTCTTTTAAATCATAGAAGATAGTAGATATCATGCACTACTTGACTCTTCTAATGGATTGCTTGTTCCGCTGCAGTTAAACTTGATGTCTATTCTATTTTATCAGTTTAACACTGTTGAAGACTAACGATAATTTATTCTGCATTATCTTAGTTATAATATTTTTTACTGGGCTATTTGAGCTCACCCTTTTGCTTTCATTGTTCTCTTCAGAAAATGAGAACGTAGCTGGGACTAGTCGGGGAACGGAGTGATGGTCCGAGATGGTGTTATAGTAGTCATCACTATTCTATAAAATAGTGTGACAATAAATGTAATGAGGACTCTATTTGAGTTTGGATATTGTCTAAAAGACAATATCCGTGTAAAAACTCTCAGTTCATGTTGTATAATTAAGTTTGTATTTGAATTCAGTACCATGTATTTGGCGACCCAAGATGGGTGATGTATACCTATTTTGGGGGCGTCACAATTACCCCCCTATTTATAGTGCAACGGAGGGAGAAAAAGTTAAGTAACTATGCCTAACTCTGCCAAACTTTCTCTGCCTAACTTTCAAATTCTATTTTGCATAACATCTCATTTCCTTATGGTGAGGGCTCACAATTTTGGAAACAAAAAATGGTTTGCAGGATGTCTCACCACCCACCAAAAAGAAGAAAGAAAAATATACAGGAAACTTTAGCCAGCAACTTTAAAAAAGAAGAAGTACACGGAAAGAATTTCAATTCAAATTGTTAACCTCCACTCTAGTTTTATTCACATGCTAAAAATTATATATTATAAAAATATTACAATTATAAAAAAAATATATTATTATATTATCACATTATTATAATATAATATTATAATAATATATTTAAATGAATATTTTATCGGGGAAGATAATTGCCAAACTTTTAACAAATAATTAAAGCAAAATTCCTTCATTTATATCAAAATTGAATCAATATCCACCACATAATAATTATTCACAATTTATATTATAAGCTTACAATATTAACAACCAGATCATTCCCAGGTAAGAGGGGGCTTTTCGATAAGGATTTATCCTTATTGGCGCGCAATTATATAACCTAACCCCTTTTCTCGACAGAATTTTTTAGACATTGCCAATAATGCTAACTAATAATATGAATAATTGTGTCTTGTCAATTATTGATTTAATAATATAAAATATTGTGCAAATGATACTGTGATAATATTTGAATCAATAATGTGAGATATATTATGCAATAATTACTGTGGCAATTATTGAATGAAATTGAGTGACTTCTTATGTAAGAATTAATAATCAGAATTCCTGTACAATACCGTGTGCTACTGTACAACCACGTATATTACTGTACTTTTATCACCGGGTATTTCAACAGTTAACGGTAAAAGTTTTGCCGTTATTTTTATAAAAGGTTATTTCTGTCACTTTCTATATCCGATAGTTATTCTGTTATGTTGTCCCCCAATGATTGCTTCGTCGTACGGATATTCCCCGACAAAAAGAATATTCCCCGACCAAACGAATATTATATGACAACTTGTTTACTTTGCAAAATTTGCACATATCACCCATAACTAAAGCATTATATCAAATCAACACCGTATTATTCAAAATAATAATTGGAGAAATTAAATCTTTATTCATAAAATGTTGGGGTCTTAAATCAACGCCTTACACCACCGGACCATTTCTGATGTTACGCTGGAGTTATCATCAATGGTTTTCACTATCAGGGATATCTGACCTTCGTTGAAGTAGCCTTCAATGGCTTACATCATCAGACCATTTCTGATGCTACGCTGGAGTTATCGCCAACGATTTGCAATGTCAGGGATGTCTGACCTTCGTTGAAGTAGCCTTCAATCGCTTACATCACCGGACCATTTCCGATGCTACGCTGGAGTTGTTGCCAACGGTTTGCAATGTCAAAGATTCTGACCCTCGTTGAAGTAGCTTTTAACGTCTTACACCACCGGACCATTTTTGATGCTATGCTGGAGTTGTCACCAACAGATTGCACTGTCAGGGATTTTCACCCTCGTTGAAGTAGCCTTCAACGACTTACATCACTGGACCATTTTTGATGCTATGCTAGAGTTATCGTCAATGGTTTGCACTATCAGGGATGTCTGATATCTCTGCTGGGGATATCTTTTTAACAAATTACACCCATGACAAATTTGGATATTTGATTGCAATCAAGACCCCCGGTTTATGGCATTGGACCTTCACGATGCTTTGACAAGGGCCGCTTTCAATAGCTTCTATCATCGGTTCTTTGAACACCACCTCCGGGCGAATACCAATGACTTACATGTAGACCTGAAGTTTGGTCACCGAATTCAGGATTTTAGGCCCTTTCCGCTCAATCGCGTAGCACCTTTTTCCTTGATTTGACTTTTTAGCTTCCGAGAACTCTGTTGTAACTTAAATTTGATCGAATCGGAGGGGGTGGGGACCACCCTGGCTAGCCACAGGTAGACCCACAGCTACCATGGATTGACCCGTGGCCACCCGTGGGTATATGTATTCCCTCTCATCTCTTTCACAAGTCATTTTTAAGTTGAAGCAACACAGAAAATCCTAGATTTCTTCTTCAGATCTACTGAGTTCAGGCTACTTTCTGCAAAATCCATCATTGTACAAATGTTCTGCACAATTCTGGTAACTTTTACATGTTTTATTTTTAAGTTTTGACCGTTAGAACGGTAGATATCATACAGAATGCTTCTAAACACATAGTAGTGAAAATGCATGCTCATATGACGTGATAAAAATTATTCAACTTAGTAAATGTTAATCTTTTACCATACTAAACGTATTAATGTGGAAAAATTTAACTTTTGAGACAGTCATTTGACAACCTTTTTTGCTATTTTATTCATCTTATTTGAGGACAAATGAGCAAAGGTTTTCAAGTAAAGCACACCTGGTAATTAGGCTACTATGATGGATTTGATTTTGATGTTTTTTTCATGCATATGAGATGTTCATGCACCTAAATGGTCACCTAGTTATGCCTATGTATATGTGGACAGTCCGTTTTACAAAAGAGCCTCTGGCAAAAAAAAATCACGAGTCTGGGCATTTAATGAACATGCAATTTTAACTCTAATATAGATGTATGTTAGCACAATACATTTATTAGGACTTAGATTTATGCGTGAAGCAATGATTTGAATTTAATGAGCTTCAATTTAGAATTTACCTCACCCTTTTTGAGGTGATTTGGAGACTTTTTTCCAGATTATGGATCCAGACAAGCTGAGTAGCTCTCGTAGAGCCTCTTTAGCTGTAAGGAGGAGAGCTTCAGATGTTCCTCGGCCTTGCCCAACCCGACAACCTCATCGGTTGACTAAGTCAATGATTTGCCCTATCTGGGTTGAGAGACCAGATGTCGTGGACGAGGAGGAGGATGTTCCTATTGCGGATCCTACTCCTTGTTCTTCCATTCCCCGCTAGGAGCTTCCAGCTATTAGTGTGACGATTTTAGATCTTCTAGATGATTTGAGTCGTCACCCCTCGATCTATTTTCATGTGAACGAGGTAATAGCCATTTCTATCTTTCTTTTCCCACTTTTGGGGCAAGGGTTTGATTTTGATTTGCAATTTAATGCAGGTTTCTGACTTTACACAGCCCAGACGGAACTGAGTTAGCATTCATTCTCTATACCAAAATCTCCATTCAGAGTACCGGGAAATTGTGCATGCGTGGGGCTTTGAGGCTTTCTTTTCTATCCCCCATGTCATTGTCCCTGGGGTTATCTCATGGCTTTATCTGATCGTTGGTTCCACCAGACCCAGTCTATCCATTTTCTAGATTGTGAGCTGATTATGACACTGATGGATTGGCGATTCATCAATGGGTTGGAGTTTATAGGGGCGCTACTGCTTTTGGTGGCTGACATTTTCTCGAATACCGTTAGATCCCTTTTGGGATTCCTAACCACGACGCTTAAGGGTCAAACTTTCCGTTTTGGCTCCTTAAGTGTAGATGCCATTAGTGGAGCTCTAACTGAGCCTTTACCCGATGATCCGAGAGTTCGAGATCGCATTCTTTGGATATTGTTTCTTATCATCATTAGAGGTTGTTTCCTAGCAGAAAACTCCTCGATGGTTTCGTTCACTTTAGTCAGCGCCACTCGGGAGGTAGACCATATCAGAGATTTTGACTGGGGCTCATTCAACTTCGCCTATTTCTTTAAAGGGATGCGCCTACGCTCAGAGGGCATGACGGAGGCTTAGCTAGGCTTTTAACCATTTTTGCTGGTGAGTATTTTCTCTTGATTTTTTTATTTCCCCTTATTCGGGTTGTCAGTTTTCCTTACTGAAGATATTTGATCTTTGCATTTGCAGTTTTAGGCCTATGAGAGGCTCCCATGTCTTTGTCCCATTAGAATGTTAGGTCTGGAGATGTAACGCACCCAAAATCGGGATAATTTCTCTTCCCGATCTTGTGCTTTATATTATCCTGTTCTAGCTTTATAACATTATTTAATGTTAAAATAACTAAAAATATGAAATAATTTTTTTTTCTTTCCATTCATTTATTCCCTGAATCGCAACCTTTACAATTCTTCTTTATACTAGAATAACATCTATTCTCATTTCAGAATAAACATTTTATCCATTAACCATTTCAAACTATACATAACTGCCAATTATATTTGACAAAACTATCAATCATAGATTTATACCATTTCTAATTTAAGGAAATGTATTCATTTTGCACATCGTTCAATCTTCATCATCTGTGTATAGCAAGTAATATTGCCTAACATCATTAACCTGCAAAAAGTTTATGTTTGCAAGATTGAGCTTGACAGCCCAGCAAATGTAACAGTCTATCATGTTTCACATAACACACAATTCCATATGCACTACATTTCCTTTACTATGAATATCCGCATGCAACATATATTCTTTACTATGCATATCCTACATGCATCAATAATTCCTTACAAAGCATACATTCATGCATTATACATTTCTAATTTATCGAATTACATCAAACAACATATGCTATCATATATCACATATAAATTGAGTTCCATAACCTAATTAACTTGGTCATACTTTGACTTTACCAATTCATAAAGCATGGTATGTAACTCACCACATAATCACATTTAATCCACAAACATATTAGAACTGAAAAACTTGCCTTTGATATTCAATGCTTTCGGTTTTCTATGCGTTCGCAAACTCGGAAGATTAGCTCCTTGAGAAAACCTCAAGTTTTCTCTGAATTAAATGGAGTTATATCTCCTTACACCGTGATCAGCCCCCTTCTTTGATCAACTTATTGAAACAATGACCCCTTTAATTTCTTATTCTGCTCGGTACATCCAGCCAAAAGAAAGAAAAGTTGGATAGCCTCTTGATATATAATGCTTATAAAGGAATGAGAGAGAGGAAGATGGAACGGATGGAGAGGGTGAGCATGAGAGAACTGGTATTTGATTATAAGTTTCTTGGACTCTCTCTAAACTTAGCCAATTTGGCTAAAAATGAATATAGGTAAATTTTGATTTTACTTATATAAAACCTACTTTCAATTTCTTATAAGTTGGTCACCCAACTTAAGTCTTCTCTAGTCTTCCCCCCGTTTTTAAAAGCTTGCAAATCACCCCCTGGCATATTCTTAGCATATTCTCAGAATATTCTTTATTCCTTAGCATATTCCTTAAGATATTTTCTTAAGTTTTAAATATTAAGTTTTTAACCCTAAGGTTTTCTTAACTCGTATAATTCTCCCTTAACTTTCATAATTCACTTCCATACTTTATTAAGTTATTTAATTACCCAATCTTAGTAACTTAATTTAATCAAATAAGTTACTTCTCTTGGAATCATATAATGTATATAACTCGTTTATGATATATAAATTATATAAAATATAACATAACATACTCAAATTACATATTTATTTTATAATTGTAAAATAAATATGCTACATATAATTTCTTATGTAAATACATTATTTACATACCCAAGATAATATAATATAATATCCTTACTTCATTATCATAAATTCAATTAAGAATTTATTTACTTTCTTAAGATATTAAGATAAATATAATATCTTTTCTTTATTAAATTAATTTTATATAAGAATTTATTCTAATACTCTTGGGTAAAAGTATATATATATATATATATTATATGCTTAATCCGCCTCTTTTTGTCTCATTACGCAAATTGTTCCCAACAATTTTATTTCTCTGCATAATAAATATATATATTTATATTTATCACCTTGAAAATATTCTTTATAATGCACATGTACTCACATCACATATAGAAAATAAATAATAAATTTATTCTCTCACCTTATAAATTGTTTATATCAATTTATTTACATATAGTAAGTATAACTTAATATATTTACCTTATAAATGGAAATTTATTGAAGTAAATAAGATATTATAATTAAAATAATATCTTTTCTTTATTAAAATAATTCAACTCTAGAATTTATTTTAATATCATTTATTTAAAGTATACAATAATTCTTGTATACTAATTACTTCATTTTCCTTCTAAAAATTGTTTTCAACAATTTAACAGTAATAAATATAATAATATACTTACTAAATTAAAACATACATACATTACGTCCAATAATGTAATACATGATTTCTTCAATAAAAGGGTGGTTATACATTAAGTATATATTTAATGCCACTAATTCACCACATTAAAATAATTTAATATTATAGATTATTTTAATTCTACCCATCTCATTTCCTTTAATAAATTGCCCTACAATTTATTTACTTATAATAAATATATAATACCAATATATTTATTAAGCATAAGCACCACATATTGTATAGTTCATACCTATTTATGCAATATAATATCATACAACATATTATCTAATAAGAATTTATTTATTTAATTCTTATTTTAATACTATCCAAAAAATTGGGTTATCAAATTCTTTCCCCCTTATAAGGATTTCGTCCCCAGAATTAAAATATCGAATCATTCTTAATCAGTTTAGATCTTATTCTTCCTCGTAACCTTATCGTTTAATCATTTCAACTTACCATTTCCTTAAAAAAAAATTTTAATTTTTTTAAAATAAATCTTCTATTTCTATTCTAGGTGTGAGACCCCAAATTTTACGAATAAAGATTTAAATTTCTTGAAATATTTTTTTTTTAATATTATGGTGTGGATTTGTTATAATGTTATAGTTGTGGGTAATATTTATTAATTTTACAAAGTATGCAAGTTGTTATATTATATTCGATTGGTCGGGGAATATTCTTTGTGTCGGGGAATATTCGTACGACGACACAATCATTGGTGGATCCCACAACAGAATTATTTTCGGAATGAGAAAACGACAAAAATATTTTTATAAAAATAATGACGGAAGTTTTACCGTTAAACTACTCGGTAGTAAAAGTACAGTAATACGCGTGGTTGCATAGTAGCACACGGTATTGATTATTGATGCTTACATAAGATATCACTCAGTTTTATTTTATTAGTATTATTAATGTAATAAAACAGAAAAGCTTTTTATATAAAACAGAATACTTTTATAAAGTTATTTGTTTTATTAGACAATAATTAGAATATATTATATTCTATTATGGATAGTGTTTTGCATAGTAAAATCTTTTTATATAAAATAGAATACTTTTATAAAGTTATTTGTTTTATTAGCCAATAATTAGAATATATTATATTCTATTATGCATAGTGTTTTGCATAGTAAAATCTTTTTATATAAAATAGAATACTTTTATAAAGTTAATTGTTTTATTAGACAATAATTAGAATATATTATATTTTATTATGCATAGTGTTGCATAGTGCTTGCATAGTATTCTGCATAGTAAATCAATATGGACCGTCTGTTTAAAAGTAAATCAATCTGGACCGTTCATGAATTAGTTACTATTCAGTCCATTCTCCTATAAATAGAAGCTCCATTCCTTCGTTCTTTCTTACAAATTCACTGAAACTCTAGAGAGAGAAACTATAGAGAGAAAGAAGAAAAGTATTCTGCTACTTCACTACTCCATTATCTAGTTTCTTTCTAAGGTAAGGGGTATTATTTCTTTTGTATTCATGAAAAGAACTTCTGTTATTCCATTCTTTATTATTCTGTTGGAATAACCTGTGTAAAATCCCAAATTTTACGAATAAAGATTTAATTTTCTCTAAATATTTTTTTAATATTATGGTGTGAAATTGAGATAATGTTATAGTTATGGGTAGTATTTATAAATTTTTCAAAGTATGCAAGTTGTTGTATAATATTCGATTGGTCGGAGAATATTCGTTTTAACAGGGAATATTCGTATGACGGCACAATCATTGGTGGACCCCACAACGGAATTATTGTCGGATTGAGAAAAATGACAAAAATATTTTTATAAAAATAACGACAGAAGTTTTACCGTTAATACTGTTGAACTACTCAGTAGTAAAAGTACAAAGATGTCTGGCGTGGTTGCATAGTAGTACACGGTATTGATTATTGATGCTTACGTGAGAAGTCAGTCAGTTTTGTTCAATTATTGCTTCAATAATTGTTGCATAGTATCTCACGTTGTTTGATTCAATTATTGTCGATATTTTGTATATTATTAAATCAATAATTGAGACGACAGAGTTATTAATATTATTATTTACAATATTAACGATGTCTAAAAGTTCTACCAAGGAGAGGTTTGGTCACCTAATTGCACGCCAATAGGGAGAAATCCTTATTGGAAAGCCCCCTCTTTCCTGTGAACGACCTTGTCGATTAATAGTGTGAATTATAATAATGATGATGAAGTTTTGTTTTATTAGTATTATTAATGTAATAAAACAAAAAAGCTTTTTATATAAAACAGAATACTTTTATAAAGTTATTCGTTTTATTAGATTATAAATAGAATATATTATATTTTATTTAAAAGATTTTGTCTTATTAGAATATTTTATTGTAAACCAATCTGGACCGTCCGTTTAAAAGTAAATCAATCTGGACCGTTCAGAATTGAAGTTCTTATTCAGGTCCATTCTCCTATAAATGAAGCTCATTCCTTCATTATTTCTTATGAATTCACCGAAACTCTGAGAGAGAAACTATAGAGAGAAAGAATAAAAGTATTACGCTACTTCACTACTCCTATATCCAGGTTTCTTGTAAGGTAAGGGTATTATTTCCTTCGTATTCATGAATAGAACTTCATTATTCCATTCTTTATTATTACATTTGAATAACATGTACGCTGCTGAGCTATCCTATACTTGGTGAAATTTTTTCGTTATTCCATTGTTTATCATTATGTTGGAATAACTTTATGCATCTCTGATACCGCATACATAGTAAAATTCTTCTGTTATTCCATTCTTTATCATTACTTTGGAATATCCGTCCATGCATATACACGCTGACACGGTTCCATTAATTATTATTACATTGGAATAACTCGTCTGCATGCGGTCTATCGCATGCATGGTAATTTCATTGTTATTCCATTCTTTATTATTCTATTGGAATATATAAATACATTTCCAATTTACTTTGACCTTGTTACATTCTTTATTATTTTGTCGGAATATCACATCTGTGAGTTACACATGACCTAGTTCCATTCTTTATTATTCTTTGGGAATAACTCGCTCATGCATGCGTCTATCGCACGCATGGTGAATCCTTCTATTATTCCATTCTTTATTATTCTGTTGGAATAACTTGTCTATATGGATTACCACATGCATTGTGAATGACCCTTCATATTAGTTTCTTATTAAATTATGGAAATGATCTGTCTACGTGGATTACCGCATGGCGGGTGAAAATCCATCGCAGTTTTATATATTCTATGTGACGCCTCCAAATCCGGGTCTCTTTCAGCCCGACAGATGATGCTACACGGTACTACCATTCATTCATTCATTCAATGAATAGTCTCAAAAGGACTAATATAACTTCTATATATCGAAAATAATATTACATTTCCCAGGTTCTTTGTAACCCATTCGTTTGTTCTTGTCATAATATTCAATATATTACAGACATTCAACTATTTTATTGTATAAGTAATCTAAGGGTTCGTCTTCGCCTTGCCCTTGTCCTTGCCTGAGCCTTCAGTCCACTCGATCTTGGCTGTGTTCATATGGTTCAAGCAAGAGTGACCATGACTAGCTCAGCAAGTACTACAATTCTAATAAACAACATGCTTGAAACATAGAACTCATATATCTTCAGTAACTGAACAATAGTTACGAAGTACAATCGATAATTTAAAATAGTACTTCTTTTCATTCAAAATGTTTTCCAACAACAATATTCAGTAGAATATCAACCAAGGCTCAAAACTATGAGCAGTTCATAATTTCTTTTAAAAAGGACAACTCGGCACCAAGTCCGTAAAGTGCAGCATAGCTTACGAGCATACGGGTGATCGACCCATAGTACTCTATGTTGATCAACACTACATTCATTAAAGCGTATACGTTTAAGTTGTAACAACCTCACGTGGTACGCCGTTAAACGACAAAAAACATTTTAGCATACTTGGTCTTCGATTGAAAACCATACCAATATAACTCGGTAAATATAAATCATGCTTGACAGAATCATAATATAAGTCTAGCCGAAAGAGTTGGCTTTAGACTTCATCATTCAAGACTTCATGTGAAAGAATACATGAATTACAAAACTTTTCCAGACTGAACTGGAACAAGGGTTCGAATACTTGCCTTCAGCTTCTACTTACTGATTATAACACGTACACTTTAAGTCTACAATAATGACAATATCACATAACACATTAGGTCATGAATGAACATACATAGACCCTAATATATCTTACCCTTCTTCTCAACGTAAATCCTGACTTAGATCTACTATTATGGGTTTCCGGCTTTCATTACGTAATTCACATTTCGTTCATCTTCGATTGATTATTAACTCTTAATCATCATACGCAAGTGTCTAACAATGTCCTAATAATGTCATGTTTATACCTTAGTTCATTACTATAATGTTCCCTTTCATTCTGTACTTGTAATTATTCTTTACTATCCATTGCCTAGGGTTGGCGCTGCGGCGCCACCCATTACTCTTCATCTCACGCTGCAGTGCGAGTTAGCAGTACCTGGCATCCGGCATGGCGCTACGGCGCCACACTTAACTCATCATCATCTCATTTTGCTGCCATTGAGTCAGCAGTCTTGAACCTTTCGCATCGGCGCATGGCGCCACTCATTTGGCCTTGGGTTGGCGTCGCGGCGCCAACTCTATGCCTCAGACAATTTGCAAAGTTTAAAAATTTTACAAAATTTCCGGACTCATAACTTCTTCGTTATAAGTCCGAATTGGCTTGTTCAAAAGCCTACGGTTCACAAATTACATCCTCTATGCATTCATGCAAGAATTTTATCTATTTAACTTTGTTTGCTAAAATTTTACCTATTAGTTAATTTTTAGCAAAAACGATAAACGTTCGTGAACGTTCAATGCTCGTTTCTTCGTTCTAAGTTGGAATTCGGTCATTTTCTAGTCCGGAACTCTATAATGCCAAATATGACTTGTCTCCATCGAAAACCAACGTTTCTGACTTCAAACACAAAATATGACTTCCATTATGAGAATTTTACGAATTCGACGATTATTGTCCAATCGTGTGAATTCCGACAAAACTACATTCTTAATGATTCTAAATGGATTTTAACCATCAAATGATCATTACAAGTTACTTATTACATCAACTTATGATCAAATTAGGTTTTGACTTATTCTCATAAGTCAATGACTTATTTAACTTATGAACTACAATTCCTCATGCTTATGACTTATTATGAACTTAAGTCCATCAATCAATGTTCTCATACTATATTCAACATACTAACATCATATGACAAACATATGATAAGTTCTTCATGATTCTTGCAACTTACTAAAGTTCAAGTTGCTTATTCAACTTATTCGGCTTAAGTTCATTCCTGAATAACTTATTACATGTTCTTAACAAACGATCTTCCTTCTCTATCAATCCTATCATAGAAGAGATGTGATAAAAGATATGAGTCTTACCCTTGAAGACAATGACTTCAATTCACTTCGAAAAATCTAGCAAAAGTTGAAGTGGCTTATAAGTGCTTAAGTGGCTTATTCTCTCTACCAAAAACAGTTGCTTATCTTTGAGAGGAGAGTGTTGGATGAAATAACAACCAACAAAATAAATGAGGCTTGGTATTTATAGGCCACTCAAAGCTAGGGTAAAATGGTCAATAATACCATCCCACCTCCTTATTCCACCTCCTTAATAACCTCCTCACTTTACACCTCCTTACTATTCATAACTTAACCTCCAAGTCTACTTGCTAACCACTTCTTATACTTGGTCATCACACATAATGTTTGCCCATAAAGTTTACCCATTTTACACTTGGATTGCTCCATGGATCATGGCTTCTCATTGGGCTTGTTAATTAAATCTAACTACTTCCTTATGGGGCTTATGCTACCATAGTTTGGACTCATGATCTATCAAACACTTGGGCTTGATTGTCACCTTCTATTGGACTTCTCATATTAGGCTAATAATCCTACAAGTCCATTACCTTAGATTTAACAACTTAACATTTATACCCCATGTATAATCCTCATATGCTAGCTCGTATATTAATTCGTAATATACGTTATCTCATTCTTCATACATAATAGTACAATACGTCGTATTATACTTACATTCATTATCTTCATATAATGAATACACCATATACGATCACAACTTTCTTCCTTTAACGCTTAATAAACCTAAGGTTCCCAAATTAAGTCCGCATGCGAAATATTACGTTTTCCATACTTAGGTTATTATTACATAATCCATATCACCTTGATATTATAACATTACGTATTTCTCGAAAGTTCAAAAATAATTCCCGAGCAGAAATCTATGAATAGTGTTTTTCGAAAAATTTCTTGGAAAGCTTTTATTTTCGTATTAGAAATTCAAACACTTTAATTCTCCCATGTAGTTAAAATACTACGACATTCCAATATTTCTAGGTTATAGAACAACATTCATCTTATCCACGCGTAATAATAATAAATAATATTATTTTATTCATTATTAAAAGTATTTACAAAGGTTCGATTTTCTGGGGCGTTACATTCTATGATACTCATTTGGTTAAAATTTTGGCTTCTATACTCCATGAAATTAGTAGAATATCCTTGATATTTGCGCTTCGTCCAGTATCTTTTCATGGAATTATTCTTCTGAGCATTCTTGAATTTTTCTCCACAAGGCAGTATCATGTTGACAATTTGGACATTATTAAGTTTAGGATAAATTAACTTATAAATCTTTAAAATTTATTCTTGAACTTGTTTTATTGAATTATTATATCATTTTCATGATGAGTTATGTTGGTTATTATGTGAAAACATGAAAGTTTCTTAGAATCACAAAGGGTTGAAAATAAGATTTTGGTGAACATGGAACATGAAATTCAATTGACCATATCTCCTATTATATTTCGAATTTTTGAGTGTGGTCAAGTTCTAGAGATAGATCTATGAGTTTTCTAACTTATCCAAGTGGAATCACTATAAATGGTGTTGTAAATTTTCGTGTGAACTGATTTAATACTGTTGAACTACTCGGTAGTAAAAGTACAGTAATACGCGTGGTTGCACACGGTATTGATTATTGATGCTTACGTGAGAAGTCACTCAGTTTTATTCAATTATTACTTCAGTAATTGTTGCATAGTATCTCACGTTATTTGATTCAATTATTGTCGATATTTTGTATATTATTAAATCAATAATTGAGACGACAGAGTTATTAATATTATTATTTACAATATTAACGATGTTCAGAAGTTACGCCAAGGAGAGGTTTGGTCATCTAATTGCGGCGCCAATAGGGAGAAATCCTTATTGAAAGCCCCTCTTTCACGAGGAAGCGAGCGAATTCGATTAATAGTGTAAATTATAATAATGATGATGAAGGTTTGTTTTATTAGTATTATTAATGTAATAAAACAGAATATCTTTTTATATAAAACAAAATACTTTTATAAAGTTATTCGTTTTATTAGATTATAAATAGAATATATTATATTTTATTTAAAAGATTTTGTCTTATTAGAATATTTTATTGTAAATCAATCTGGACCGTCCATTTAAAAGTAAATCAATCTAGACATTCAGAATTAGTTACTATTCAGGTCCATTCTCCTATAAATAGAAGCTCATTCCTTCATTATTTCTTACTTAATTTCTTTGAAACTCTAGAGAGAGAAACTATAGAGAGAAAGAAGAAAAGTATTCGCTACTTCACTACTCCTATATCCGCTTTCTTCTAAGGTAAAGGGTATTATTTCTTTTCGTATTTATGAAGAGAACTTTCGTTATTCCATTCTTTATTATTCATTGGAATAACTCAGATCTGTGGCTATCCTATACTTGGTAAAATTCTTCTGTTATTCCATTCTTTATCATTATGTTGGAATAACTTTGTCTATCTGCTAAGTACCACATACATGGTGAAATTCTTCTGTTATTCCATTCTTTATCATTCTGTTGGAATATCATGTCGCTGCGTATTACGCCTGACCTAGTTCCATTAATTATTATTATGTTGGATTAACATGTCTGTGCGGTCTATCGCATGTATGGTGATTTCTGTTGTTATTCCTTTATTTATTATTTTGTTGGAATATCCTGTCGGTGCGAATTTCGCCTGACCTAGTTCCGTTCTTTATTATTCTGTCAGAATATCTTGTTTGTGCGTTTACGCATGACCTAATTCCATTCTTTATTATTCTGTTGGGAATAACCTGTATGTGCAGTCTATCGCACGCATGGTGAATCCTTATATTATTCCATTCTTTATTATTCTGTTGGAATAACCTGTCTATATGGATTACCACATGCATAGTGAATGATCCTTCGTATTCGTTTCTTATTAAATTGTGGAAATGATCTATCTACGTGGATTACCGCATGGCGGGTGAAAATCCATTGCAGTTTCATATATTCTATGATACTCATTTGGTTAAAATTTTGGCTTCTATA
The DNA here is from genome assembly GCA_020205605.1 of Panax ginseng. NCBI lineage: Eukaryota > Viridiplantae > Streptophyta > Magnoliopsida > Apiales > Araliaceae > Panax > Panax ginseng. The sequence continues at coordinate 118,341,207 of CM035131.1, read as the reverse complement.
CTCCATGAAATTAGTAGAATATCCTCGATATTTGCGCTTCATCCAGTATCTTTTCATGGAAATATTCTTATGAGCATTCTTGAATTTTTCTCCACAAGGCAGTATCATGTTGACAATTTGGACATTATTGAGTTTAGGATAAATTAACTTATAAATCTTTAAAATTTATTCTTGAACTTGTTTTATTGAATTATTATGTCATTGTCATGATGAGTTATGTTGGTTATTATGTGAAAACATGAAAGTTTCTTAGAAATCACAAAGGGTTGAAAATCAGATTTTGGTAAAAATGGAACATGAAATTCAATAGACTATATCTCCTATTATATTTCGAATTTTAGAGTGTGGTCAAGTTCTAGAGATAGATCTATGAGTTTTCTAACTTATCAAAGTGGAATCACTATAAAAGGTGTCGTAAATTTTTGTGTGGACTGATTTTAGCAAAGGAGTCAAAACCTGCGAATTAGGAAAATGCTTCTGCCCAGAAATTTAAAAGGGAATTTTCGGCCACTTAATTTGTGAGAAAAATTTCGGCCTTTTGGGACATGAAAATTTATGGTATAAAGTACATCCTGTCCAAAAATGAGCTCATTCCGACTTAAAATGAGCAAGTTATGACCATTTCAATATTTAGGTTTTTTCTAAAAAACGCTTATAACCTTAGGAGTTCTATAACTCTGATGAACATAAAATTTAAACTGGAAGATCACGTTAACATGTGTAAAATCCTGCTAAGATTTGGGAATTTCTGGAGTTAAACTTGAGGTAGCTAATTTCTTAAGGAATTAATTAGAAATTGATTTTTGAAAAATAGTAAATAAATTTTAAAAATCTTAGAAAAGTATATGTTCAATATGGGACTATATTCTCGCTAAATCCCGTAAAAGAAATATTTTTGGACTGATTTGGTATTTTCATGAAAATGATCTAGTTATGAGTAAATGAGTTAAATATATTATGTGAAGTAACAAAGTTGGAAAATAGGATTTTATGGCTTGGGAATCCTATGTAGGGTATATGTAGATTTTTGATAAGGGATTTGATCATTGGTGATGAAATATTATAAGTATGACATTTTTGAATGATTAAATACATTATTTGTTAAAGTATAAACAATTAAAATAAATTGTTTATAAGTTTAAGAAGTGATTAAAATATTGTTATAATATTAATAATATTAGATTATGAGTTTATTAAGTGATTGATAATATTTGGATAAAATTAAAGTCTTTAATATTTATCCTTGTTTGATTAAAATTTATATCATTGTCATCATCCTCATGCTTATATGGTGATATTTGGTTTACGTGCAAAGATGAACTGTTGATTATTGAATTGTATATCTTTGGCTTACGTGCAAAGATGGACTGTTGATTATTGATTTTATAGTTGTATATCTTTGGCTTACGTGCAAGAGATGGACTTGGTATGATTATGACGAGGATCATTCGGTATAATCATGACACGTAATGTTATAAACAATGTGGTAAAAGTCCTCGTTGTATTCGTGTAATGCATTGATGGACAGTTTTTGGTATGATTATAACCAAGAATTATTTGGTATAGTCATGACCATTGATGATTTAATGAATACCCTTGGCCCGTAGTGCAGGGATGACTTGATGATGTGGTTTATTTATTGTCGAGTCTCAAATGATAAAAATTGATGAAAACATTTTAAAATCATAGAAGATAGTAGATATCATGCTCTACTTGATTTTTCTAATGGATTACTTATTCCGCTGCAGTTAAACTTGATGTCTATTATATTTTATCAGTTTAACATTGTTGAAGACTATTGATAATTTATTATGCATTATCTTAGTCATAATATTTCTTACTAGGCTAGTTGAGCTCACCATTTCTTTCACTGTTCTCTTCAGGAAATGTGAATATAGCTGGGATGAGTCAGAGAACATAGTGACGGTCCAGATGATAGCATTAGTAGTCTATTCTATTAAATAGTGTGACAATAAATGTAATGAGGACTTCATTGAGTTTGTATATTGTCTAGATGACAATATACGTATTAAAACTCTTAGATTATGTTTTGTCGTATTTTACACGACTGATGTATTATTAAGTTGTATTTGAATTTTGTACCATGTATCTGGCGACTCAAGATGGGTGATGTATACCTATTTTTGGGGGCGTCACAACCTGTATACGCGGATTACCCTATACTTGGTGAAATTCTTCTGTTATTCCATTCTTTATTATTATGTTGGAATAACCTGTTTATGCGAAATACTGCATACATGGTGAAATTCTTCTACGATTCCATTCTTTATTATTCTGTCAGAATATGTTGTCTGTGCGTTTACGCCGGACCTAGTTCCATTATTTATTATTCTGTTGGAATATCCTGTCTGTGCATTTACGTTGGACCTGGTTCCATTATTTATTATTCTGTCAGAATATCCTGTCTGTGCGTTACGCATGACCTGGTTCCATTATTTATTATTCTGTTGGGAATAACTTGTCGGTGTGATCTATCGCATGCATGGTGACTTCTTCTGTTATTCTATTCTTTATTATTCTGTTGGAATAACCTGTCTATGTGGATTATCATATGTATAGTGAATGATCCTTTGTATTCATTCCTTATTAAAATGTGGAAATGATGCATACAAGTGGATTATCGTGGCATGAGACAACAATGCATTTGTAGGTTTCATATATTCTCTTATACTCGGTTGGTTAAAGTTTTGACTTCTATACTCCATGAAATTAGTGGAATATCCTTGATATTTGCGATCATCGAAGATCTTTTCATGGAAATATTCTTTTGAGCATTCTTGAATTTTACTCTCTACAAAGAAGTATCATGTTGACAATTTGGACGTTATTAGTTCCTGGATAAATTAATTCTTGAACTTGTTTTTATTGAATTATTATGTCATTGTCATCATCCTCATGTTTATATTATGTTGAAAGTCATCTGTGGCCTGTAGTGTATAGATGGACTTGGTATGATTATGACCAGGGATTATTCGGTATAATCATGACCGTAATGTTATAAATGATGTGAAAAAAGTCCTCATTGGCCCGTAGTGCATTGATGGACAGTTGTTGGTATGATTATGGCTATGGAATCTCTTCGGCCAAGGGTGCAAAGATGAATTGTTTTATGGCATGATCAGGACCGTTGATGAAAACATGATTATCTTTAGCCCGTAGTGCATGTATAATTCATGGTCGTTATACTAAAGAATATCCTTGGCCTATAGTGCAGGGATGATTTGATGATGTGGATTATTTATTAAGCTGAGTTTCAGCGATAAAAGTGATGAAAAATCTTTTAAATCATAGAAGATAGTAGATTTTATTCTCTACTTGACTCTTCTAATGGATTACTTGTTCATTGTAGTTAAACTTGATGTTTGTTATATTGTATCAGTTTAACACTGTTGAAGGCTAACGATAATTTATTCTGCATTATCTTAGTGATAATATTTCTTACTCGGCTAGTTGAGCTCACCCTTTTTGCTTTCATTGTTCTCTTCAGGAAATGAGAACATAACAAAGACTAGTTGGGGAACAGAGTGACGGTCCAGATGATAGCATTAATAGTCCTCACTATTTTATGAAATAGTGTGATAATAAATGTAATAAGATTGAATTTGAGTGTGGATATTGTCTAGATGACAATATTCGTGTTAAACCTCTCAGATTATGTTTTGTCGTATTTTGAGTTTTAATACTATCTAGAAGACAATATTTGTATTAAAACTCACAGCTCATGTTGTATAATTAAGTTTGTATTTAAATTCTGTACCATGTATTTGGCGACTCAAGATGGGTGATGTATACCTATTTTGGGGGCGTCACAGTTGGTATCAAAGCTTAGGGATATGATCCCTGGCTGAGATGAGAGACAAGAACTAGGAGGGGACAGACGGGGAATTCCTTCACTAGTATGACCTACCTAAGTTTATTTGGTATTTAATTGGTCGGTAAGAGTATAGGGATAATATGTGATATGTCAATTAACCCTTATAATGAGGAGCGAATGATGTGATTGTTTCTAAGAGGTTTGAAACCCAAAATACGTCAATACCTCATATCTCATAAACTTTGTTTATATTCAGATGTTTTGAATAGGGCTCAGTTATTGGAGCGCGATAATGAGTTAGCACAACCAAAAGGTAACGACCAACAACAAGACCCCAAATATTTAATAAATGAAATTTAAATTTCTAATTATTATTTTGAAATAGTAAGGGTTGATGTGATTAATGTGGATAGTTATGGGTAAAATACACAAATATTTCAAAATAAGCAAGTGGTTATAAAATATTCATTGTTGTTTGGGATATTCGTCAAGGTTTCGTCGTGGAATATTCAGATCGTTTGGTGAATATTCGTACGACGACAACAAGCAATGTGTGGGCCCCATATACGGAAAAAGCGATCGATGAAGAAAACGACAAATATAAGTTGTTTAAAAATAACTACAGAAGTTGTTGTTAATATCGTCGTAAAATACTCTGTGGTTAAAACACAAAAGAAGATTACCAGATTGCACCAATTATTGATTCTTACGTAAGAAGGCACTACTCAATAATGGTTACATGTGAATTATCGCTCAAAGATTTTATTTTATCGATTCAATAATTGTCGTGGTTGATATTTTATATTATCGTTGTTTCAATAATTGTCACTACACAAGATTTTTCATTATCGAAGCAATAATTCATATTATCTCTAATAATATTATTGGATAACATTATTGGCAATGTCTAGAAAGTTCGCCTAAGGAGAGGTTTGGTCACCTAATCATGCGCCAAGAAGAGAGAAATTTTATCGAAAGCCCCCCTCTTTCCGGTGAACCGCCGTCACAATATTGTGATTCTCGTAATATTATTTGTGAATAATTAATTATTGATTCATATGATGAGAAAATATTGATTTTATGTGGATATAGATGAGAAAAATTTTAATGTGACAATTGTTGAAAATTGAAATTTTATCTTTTTCTCGATAAAATAATTCATTTAAATATATATATTATTATATTTTAATAATATAATAATGGTGATATTTTTACAACTAATGTGGGATATATGAGTATACGAGGAGGAAGAGTATTTTTGTTGCAATAAATGTTTAAAACATGTTAAACATGCTCATGGGACCCCATTTCTCGATCAAATTTGATTATATTTGTAAAATCGCCTGCTTATGGATTTTGGCCAATTTCTGTTTGGAATTTGGAAAAACTTTCTTCGCAAAAGTTGTAGAGAATTGAATTTCCTATAAAAATTCGCGAGATTCAATTTTCCGATAAAAGGGCTATTTATTATGAATTATTGAAGTTCAAGCTCCAAAATAATTAATTTTTGGAAGTTTTAAATATTTTTTTAATAAAAACGTTTTTCTCACTTTTTCTAGAAGATGAGTGAGCATGGGATATGTTAGAAATCTGATTTTCCAAGGAGGCGATGAAATTTATTATTAATAATATATTTTAATAAATTTTTTCGCTTTTGTGTTCTAAGCATTTTCCTATAAATAGGTGCTTAGGTTAGAATTAAAATCACACCGTAAATCAAGTTTTCTCTCTATATTATCGAGTTTATTCTTGTGAGTATTTTGAGTATACTTTGAGTATTGCTATACTATGCAAGTTCAAGTCATAGCCTATATCCTGTTTCAAATTTGTAAGTATAAATCTTTCGAGGTAAGTGGATATTATTTTTTTTTTTCAAAATGATATTATTTCTTCAATATCATTATGTCAAATATTGATCCAAGTTTTTATCAAATTTGGAACTTTTTGTGTCTGAGTTATTATTTACGATATTCACGATACTAAGACTATTCACGATACTACACTATATTATTCATTAATACTAAGACTATTCATCAAAAAATAAAAATTTTTCCTTTTCGTTCAAAATATCTATTATGGATACTAGCTTTGATTGTATCCATGTTTTGATCATTCTTGAATTTTACACCACTATGATTATTTTTGAGGTATTTTTGGACATGGATAAAACAAAGTACTAATCCTTAATCCTTAATCCTCTTGTCATTTTGTTTCATCGGATTCGCTTTTAAAAATATTTTTCATCATCCTCGCCTTAAATGATGATATTATTGAATATCTTGGCCTCAGTAAGGCAAAAGATGAATGATTGATTGATGAATATCTTTGGCCTCAGAAAAAAAGATGATGAAAAGTGTTTAGATGAATATGACTAATCGATGAATATCTCGGCCTCAGTAGTAAAAAAGATGAATATTTGATTCCAGATATATATCGATTGATGTTACAGGATAAAAAAGATAGACGATGAACTTTTTAAATTCATACATGTAAGATAGTAGTTTGCATTCTCTACTTAACTCTTCTAATGAATTATTATTTCACCATAATATTGATTTAAAACTTGTTGTCTATTGTATTCTATTAGATTTTTCCCTCGCTGGAGACTAACGATAATTTGTTGTATATTATCTTAGTCATAATATTCTTTATCGGGCTAGTTGAGCTCACCCTTTTCCTTTTTGTTCCATTTTTTCTTCTCAGGAGGCGTAGAATGTAATGTAGTATTTAGCTGGGTATGGAATGATGGTTATAGAGAGAGTTGTTTAGTAGTCCTCACCATTTTTGTAAAATAATGTATCAATAAATGTGATGAGGATTTATTTGGGTATAGATATTGTCTGTAAGATAATATTTGTATTCAAACTCACAGCTTTACTATTGTAATAATAAAGTTGTAGTTGTTTTCGCATCATGTATCGACAACTCGTAATGGGTGATGTATACCTATTTGGGGGGCGCCAGCTTGGTATCGTAGCTTAGGATATGATCTCCATGAGATCGGGGAATAGAACTAGAGGGAGAGACGAGTAAATCCTTCGCTAAAGGTGTCCTACCTAAGCTTATTTGTTAGTTGGTCAAGATATAAGGATATTATGTGATATATTGATTTGCTTAATTAACCCTTGTTTTATGACAAGATTTGAGAATGTCGATCGAGAATATTAAAAAGGAAATGAGACCGTGGAGACGCTCAGACTCACCAACGAGGAGAACGCAACAGTCGGGTAATGTTCCTCCCGTGAACAACACCATCGAAAGCAGATGATGAACGAGGGATGTTTAGAAGCTTTTTTGCAGCTCATGCAAAATCGCATTTTAGGAGACTCGTGTTCAAAATACAGAGGAAATGATAAGAATTCACCAAGTTGTCACAAAACCAAGTTAGCTTCAAAGAGTGGGACCACCGTAATTTAAGGGAAAGCCGATCCGATCATGGCGGAAACATGGGTCAAGCAAATTACCAAGATATTCGATGTCTGGGATGCACTGAGGAACAGAAGGTTCCATTCGCCACCTTTATGTTTCGTGGGCGAGAGCGTATCATCGTGGGAGTCCGTGAAGCTGCACTCCATCCACCGCACTCAAAGATGTCTGGGAGACATTTCAGAACTATTTAATGACAAATACTTTCCGAAAGTGTTCGCTATATGAAGGAAGTGGAGTTTATTAGATCGAGCAGTAATAACATGACGATTTGTCCCAAAGACGAGGCAAAGTTTGCAGAGTTATCCGTGTTTGCACCTCATTTGGTGGAGAATGAGGAACGATGACGCGGATGTTTTTAGAGGTTTGAAACCCAAGATACGCCAAGATCTCATTTCTCATAAATTTTTCTCTACTCGAGATGTTGTAAATGTGGCTCAATTATTAGAGCGAGATAACGAAGTACGGCCAACCGAGGACCACAACCAGATCATACCGAGATGATGGCAACCAACAAAACAACGATAACCACGAGAGAAAGAAAAGATGGACAAAATGGTAATCACTCCGTGGTAATCATGCCATGAAAAAAGAAGAAGCGAAGTCAGAGGAGATTTTAAAAAGAGGAGATTTAACAACCACTATGTGAAGACGACAAAGGCCAAGAAAGAATCGGTTCTAAGGAGGAGAAGAACCACACCACCCATATATGCTACAAATGCGCGAAAAGAGGGATATATCACCAAACCAAACCCCACAACAGCTCAAGGTATGCTATAATTGTGGAAAGGAAGGACATATCGCTTCGGATCAGACAGAGAATAAACCTAGTTCAATGGGGACGGTGACTCAAAAGATCGTCCCGTAAAAGTCAAAGTCAATCTGCCTCGAAGAGCGCTTTGTTGTGATCGGTCAAAATGCGAGGAACCCAAACGAGGTAATCACGGTAAGCTATTTATAAATTCTTGCTAAGTTTATACCTTACTTGATACCGGCATACCCATTCATTTATCTCTCCCGCTTGTGCTCAACGCTTAAACTTGACCGAGAAATTAGATTTTGACCTATCTCGTGGAAACTCCGCTAGAGAAACTTTCATCACATCCATCGCTTATAAATCTTGTTTGATTCAAGTTGGCACCATCACCTTACCGCTGATTTTATCTCTTTAAAGATACTTGCTTTTGATGTGATTTTAGGATTGATTGGTTAACTACTCATCATGCCAAAATTGATTGTTTTCGTAAGGTTGTTAGTTTTCATATTCCTAACCAACCGTTGTATTTAATTCAAGCAACTAAACCATTAAAATCAACCACCGTCATATCTAATCATAAAGCTATTCGCTTATTGAAAAACGGATGTCAAGCTTTCTTAGCCCATGTTATGGATTTGAATAAAGACACGCCAAATTTGAATAATATTCCCGTTGTTATCGATTTTCCCGACGATTTTCAAGAACTTCCTGGCCCACCCCGTAACGTGAAGTTGAATTTTTATTGATCTTGAACCCGCACAAAGCCCATTTCTAAAACCCCATATCGAATGGCTCCTATTGAACTTCAGAGTTAAAGGTCCAACTACAGGAGTTGTTGGACATCGGTTTCATTCTGGCCCCTAAGACATCTCCTGGGGTGCTCCTGCTTTATTCAGAAAGAAGAAAAGACGGAGTATGCGACTTTTGTATCGACTATCGAATTGAACCATGTCACCATCAAGAATAGGTATCCTCTACCTCAGATTGATGACTTGTTTGACCAGCTTGCTGCAAGGAGCACAATTTTTTTTCAAAATCGATTCTTCGCTCGATATCATCACCAAGATTAGAATCGAGGATATTCCAAAGACCGCTTTCGTAACTCCCCAGACGGCATTATGAATTTTTAGTCATGTCTTTTGATGATCGACTAATGCTCTCGCGGGCTTTTCATGGATATGATGAACCGAGTATTCAAGGAATATTTGATCGGGCTTTGTTGTTGTCTTTATTGATGACATCCTCATATATTCCAAAAGTCGGAAGATCATGAGCACCATTGAAGTCGGTACTCCAAAGGCTTCGTGAAAACAAGCTTTATGCCAAGTTCAAGAAATGCGAGTTCGCTCGAGGAAGTAGCATTCCTTGGGCACGCGGTGTCAAAACATGGAGTATCCGCTGATCCGGCCAAGATGAAGCAATACAAAGTTGGGAGCAACCAAGCTCTGGATCAAGACGTAGCTTTTTGGGCTTACCGGTTATTATCTGAGATTCGTGGAAGGGTTTTCTAATCGCTACTCCATTAACCCAACTAACTCTAAGGATACAAAATTTTTGGAGAGCAAGAACGCGAGAAGAGTTTCCAAGAGCTTAAGAGAGACTTATTTCTAAGACTGTTTCTAACAATACCATCCGTTCGGATGGATTTGTTATCTACAAATGATGCTTCGTGCAAAGGGTTAGGATGTGTTCTCATGCAACGGGAAAGTCATAGCCTATGCCTCATGACAACTTAAAGAATATGAGAGGAATTATCCTACTCATGATCTAGAGTTGGCAAGCAATGCAACAAGCGCTTAAAGATCCGGAGGCACTATCTATATGGGGAGAAAGTGGAGATATATTCGCACCATAAAAGCCTTAAATATTTCTTCACTCAAAAAGAACTCAACACGCAAGCAATGACGCTGGCTCGAGCTATTGAAAGACTACGACACCACACTATTCAATACCATCCCGAAAAGTTTAACGTAGAAATGACGCGCATTGAAAGAGTAGAAGATCATATGCAGGAACGAAAGCGATGATGTCAAGTATACGACAGAGCCAACTTTAATAGAAAAAGTTAAGGTTGCTCAAGCCACCACCTTGAGCCGATGCGTATATGAAGAAGAAAGTACAAGAAGGTGCTATTCCTAAGCTTAGAATCGATGATGAAGGAATACTTCGAGTCCACCTGCACTTTGTGTTCCTAACGACTGATTTGAAGTACAAGATTATGATGGAGGCACACAATACACCATTTGCAATCCATCTCGAAGTACCAAAATGTATCGTGATCTTCTACATACATTTTGGTGGAACAATATGAAGAGAGAGATTGCAAAGTTTATCTCAACGTGTTTAACTTGTCAACGGTAAAGGCGAGCATCTAGTACCTAAGGGTCCATTGCAACCACTTGAGATTCAAATGGAAGTGGGAACACATTACCATGGATTTTGTTACGGGTCTTCCTACGGCTTTTCAAGGCATCAATGCTATTTGGGTTATTGTTGATAGATTAACCAAGTTCGCTTCATTTCTTGCCGATACGGAGACTTATTCCCTCGAACGCCTTGCTAGTATATATGTAAATGAGATTGTGAGGTTGCATGGCATGCCAAGATCCATAGTTTTCGGATCGTGACCCAAGATTCACTTCAAGATTTTGGGTTAGCTTGCAAAAAGCTATGGGTACGGATTTATTTATTCTGGGCTTCTAAGATACCATCCTCAAACCGGACGGACAATCAGAGAGGACTATTCAAACTCTTCAAGATTTATTAAGACTCGTGGTCCTAGATTTCAAGGGCGCTGGGATAAGTATTTACCATTGGTGGAATTCTCCTACACAACAAAAGCTTATCGTGCAAGTATATAGTGTGGCTCCATTTCAAGCATTATATGGACGAAAGTGTCGCCTCCAATATGTTGGGATGAGGTGGGTGAAGCAACATTGTTGGGACCCGAAGTTAAGACGTATGACTCACCAAAAAGATCCAAATGATTCGACAACGATACAAAATGGCACAAGATCGACAAAAGAGTTATGCGGATCTTCATCGAAAGGACGGAATTTAGTATGGGGATCATGTATTGTCATGAAGTTGCTCCATGGAAGGGAGTTACAAGATTTGGGAAGAGAGGAAAGCTCAATCCACGCATTTATCGGGTCCATTTCAAATTTCGACCGAGTAGGAAATGTAGCCTATATAGACTCGCTGCTATTCTCCAAGTATGTCTCGTGTTCATAATGTGTTTCACATATCTCATTTCAGAAATATGTGAAAGACCCAACCACGTTATCGAAGTTAGAACCGACGAGATAGCCAAGACTTAACGATGAGGAGGTAATTGCCAAGATCTTTGGAGAAGAAGGACATGTCCCACGACGAAGGTCATACCACAAGTTAAAGTTTTGTGGAGGAACCATGCTATAGAGGAAATGACCGGGAATTGGAAACGGAAATGAAAGCGAGGTATCCTCACCTTTTCAAACACTGTGTACGTATGTCAATTTCGAGGACTAAATTTCATAAGGAGGGAGGTCAGAAGACCCCAAATATTTAATAAATGAAATGAAATTTTTTCTAATTATTATTTTGAAATAGTAAGGGTTGATGTGATTAATGTGGATAGTTATGGGTAAAATACACAAATATTTCAAAAAATAAGCAAGTGGTTATAAAATATTCATTGTTGTTTGGGAATATTCGTTTGGTCGTGGAATATTCAGATCGCTTTGGGAATATTCAGACGACGACGCCAAGCAAAATGCATGTGTGTGGGCCCCATAACGAAAGTTTATCGATGAAGAAAAACGACAAATATAAGTTGTTTAAAAATAACTACAGAAGTTGTTACCACTGCTAATATCGTTAAAATACTCTTGTGGTTAAAACACAAGAAGAGACACCAGATTGCACCAATTATTGATTCTTACGTAAGAAGGCACTACTCAATAATGGTTACAAAGAATTATCGCTCAAAGATTTTATTTTATCGATTCAATAATTGCCGTGTTGATATTTTATATTATCGTTGTTTCAATAATTGTCACTACACAAGATTTTTCATTATCGGCTAATAATTCATATTATCCTAATAATATTATTGGATAACATTATTGGCAATGTCTAGAAAAGTTCGCTCTAAGGAGAGGTTTGGTCACCTAATCGCGCGCCAAGAAGGAGAAATTTTTATCGAAAGCCCCTCTTTCCGGAACCCGCCTCGTCACAATATTGTGATTCTCAGTAATATTATTTGTGAATAATTAATTATTGATTCATATGATGAGGAAAATATTGATTTTATGTGGATATAGATGGAGAAAATTTTAATGTGACAATTGTTGAAAATTGAAATTTTATCTTTTTCTCGATAAAATAATTCATTTAATATATATATTATTATATTTTAATAATATAATAATGGTGATATTTTTACAACTAATGTGGGATATATGAGTATACGAGGAGGAAGAGTATTTTTTTTGTTGCAATAAATGTTTAAAACATGTTAAACATGCTCATGGACCCCATTTCTCGATCAAATTTGATTATAAACTGTGTAAAATCGCCTCGCTTATGGATTTTGGCCAATTTTGTTTGGAATTTGGAAAACTTTTTCCAAAAGTTGTAGAGAATTGAATTTCCTATAAAAAATTCGTGAGATTCAATTTTTCGATAAAAGGGCTATTTATTATGAATTATTGAAGTTCAAGCTCCAAAATAATTAATTTTTGGAAGTTTTAAATATTTTTTTAATAAAACGTTTTTCTCACTTTTTCTAGAAGATGAGCATGTGGGATATGTTAGAAATCTGATTTTCCAAGGAGGCGATGAAATTTATTATTAATAATATATTTTAATAAATTTTTCGCTTTGGTGTTCTAAGCATTTTCCTATAAATAGGTGCTTAGGTTAGAATTGAAAATCACAATTTAAATCAAGTTTTCTCTCTATATTATCGAGTTTATTCTTGTGAGTATTTTGAGTATATACTTTGAGTATTGCTATATATGCAATGCAAGTTCAAGTCATAGCTATATCCTGTTTCAAATTTGTAAGTATAAATCTTTCGAGGTAAGGATATTATTTTTTTTTTTTTCAAAATGATATTATTTCTTCAATATCATTATGTCAAATATTGATCTCAAGTTTTATCAAATTTGGAACTTTTTGTGTCTGAGTTACTATTCACGATAATATAAGACTATTCACGATATGCATTCATTATTCACTTAATCATTTAAGACTATTCATCAAAAAATGAAAATTTTTCCTTTTCGTTCAAAATATCTATTATGGATACTAGCTTTGATTGTATCCATGTTTTGATCATTCTTGAATTTTACACCACTATGATTATTTTTGAGGTATTTTTGGACATGGATAAAACAAAGTACTAATCCTTAATCCTTAATCCTCGTCATTTTGTTTCAATCGGATTCGCTTTTTTTAAAAATATTTTTCATCATCCTCGCCTTAAATGATGATATTATTGAATATCTTTGGCCTCAGTAAGCAAAAGATGAATGATTTTGGATGAATATCTTTGGCCCAGAAAAAAAAGATGAATGTGTGTTTAGATGAACATGACTAATCGATGAATATCTTTCGCCTCAGAGTAGTGCAAAGATGAATATTTGATTCCAGTATATATATCGATTGATGTTACAGGATAAAAGATAGACGATGAACTTTTTAAATTCATACATGTAAGATAGTAGTTTGCATTCTCTACTTAACTCTTCTAATGAAATTATTATTTCACCGTAATATTGATTTAAAACTTGTTGTCTATTGTATTCTATTAGATTTTTTTCCCATTGGAGACTAACGATAATTTGTTGTATATTATCTTAGTCATAATATTTTTTTATCGGGCTAGTTGAGCTCACCCTTTTCCTTTTTGTTCCATTTTTCTTCTCAGAGGCTAGAATGTAAATGAAAGTATTTAGCCTGGGGTATGGAATGATGGTTATAGAGAGAGTTGTTTAGTAGTCCTCACCATTTTTGTAAAATAATGTATCAATAAATGTGATGAGGATTTATTTGGGTATAGATATTGTCTAGTAAGATAATATTTGTATTCAAACTCACGCTTTTACTATTGTAATAATAAAGTTGTAGTTGTTTCGCATCATGTATCGACAACTCGTAATGGGTGATGTATACCTATTTTGGGAAGTTATTTATTTTATTAGACAATAATTATAATATATTATATTCTATTATGCATAGTGTTTTGCATAGTAAAATCTTTTTTATATAAAATGTAATACTTTTATAAAGTTAATTGTTTTATTAGACAATAATTAGAATATATTATATTTTATTATGCATAGTGTTGCATAGTGCCTGCATAGTATTCTGTATAGTAAATTAATATGGATCGTCCATTTAAAAGTAAATCAATCTAGACCGTTCATGAATTAGTTACTATTCAGTCCATTCCCTTATAAATAAAAGCCCATTCCTTCATTATTTCTTACAAATTCACTGAAACTCTAGAGAGAGAAACTATAGAGAGAAAGAAGAAATGTATTCTGCTACTTCACTACTCCAGTATCCAGATTATTTCTAAGGTAAGGGGTATTATTTCTTTTGTATTCATGAAGAGAACTTCTGTTATTCCATTCTTTATTATTCTATTGGAATAACCTGTATACGTGGACTACTCTATACTTGGTAAAATTCTTCTGTTATTCCATTCTTTGTTATTATGTCAGAATAACCTATTTATGCGAAGTACCGCATACATGGTGAAATTCTTCTATGATTCCGTTCTTTATTATTCTATCAGAATATCATGTCTGTGCGTTTACGCCGGACCTGGTTCCATTATTTATTATTCTATCGGAATATCCTGTCTATGTGTTTACGCCGGACCTGGTTCCATTATTTATTATTCTGTCGGAATATCATGTCTATGCGTTACGCATGACCTGGTTCCATTATTTATTATTCTGCTAGGAATAACATGTCGGTGAGATCTATCGTATGCATGGGGAATTCTTCTGTTATTCCATTCTTTATTATTCTGTTGGAATAACCTGTCTATGTGGATTATCACATGCATGGTGAATGATCCTTTGTATTCATTCCTTAATTAAAATTTGGAAATGATCTCGTTTCAAGTGGATTATCAGCGTGCATGATTTACAATGCATTTGCGCTTCATATATTCTCTTATACTCGGTTGGTTAAAGTTTTGACTTCTATACTCCATGAAATTAGTGGAATATCCTTGATATTTGCGCGTCATCCAAAGATCTTTTCATGGAAATATTCTTCCCGAGCATTCTTGAATTTTACTCACACAAAGAAGTATCATGTTGACAATTTGGACGTTATTAGTTCTTGGATAAATTAATTCTTGAACTTGTTTTATTGAATTATTATGTCATTGCCATCATCCTCATGTTTATATTATGTTGAAAGTCATCGTGGCTTTCAGTAGTATAGATGGACTTGGTATGATTATGACCAGGGATTATTCGGTATAATCATGATCGTAATGTTACAAATGATGTGAAAAAAGTCCTCACTGGCCCGTAGTGCATTGATGGACAGTTTTTGGTATGATTATGGCTATGGATTCTCTTTGGCCAAGGGTGCAAAGATGAATTATTTTATGGCATGATCGTAAATCATTGATGAAAACATGATTATCTTTAGCCCAGTAAGTGCATGAATAATTTGTGGTCATGATACTAAAGAATATCCTCGCCTCAGAAAAGTGCAGGGATGATTTGATGATGTGGATTATTTATTGTCGAAGTTTCAAATGATAAAAGTGATGAAAAATCTTTTAAATCATAGAAGATAGTAGATTTTATTCTCTACTTGACTCTTCTAATGGATTGCCTGTTCCACTGCCGTTAAACTTGATGTTTGTTATATTGTTTTAGTTTAACATTGTTGAAGGCTAACGATAATTTATTCTGCATTATCCTAGTCATAATATTTCTTACTGGGCTAGTTGAGCTCACCCTTTTTGCTTTCATTGTTCTTTTTAGGAAATGAGAACGTAGCAGGGACTAGTCGGGGAACGAAGTTACGGTCCAGATGATAACATTAATAGTCCTCACTATTCTATGAAATAGTATGATAATAAATGTAATAAGATTGAATTTGAGTGTGGATATTGTCTAGATGACAATATTCGTGTTAAAACTCTCAGATTATGTTTTATCATATTTTGAGTTTGAATACTATCTAGAAGACAATATTTGTATTAAAACTCACAACTCGTGTTGTATAATTAAGTTTGTATTTGAATTCTGTACCATGTATTTGGCGACTCAAGATGGGTGATGTATACCTATTTTGGGGGCGTCACACTAGGCTTTAAACTTTAACCCTTAATTTAATCATTGAAGATTTTCTAAATTTTCGAGTTGTCACATTCACCCCTTCTTCTAAGAATTTCGTCGCCGAAATTACAGTCTACTAATACTTGCTTCTCATATTCACCGAAAATAGGTTTTCAATTTAATCTTTATATTTTCCTCCTCTAAGGATTTCTCTTCTATCATCTCATTCAACCATTTCTACCCTTTTGAAGAAGTTAAAAACTTTTCACATTATGTTGAGGGGTCATATAGACCATGAACTCTCAGGTTTAACGGTATTCACTGCAACCAATTTTGTAAACATGTTGTAATAGGTGATCAGCCTAGTAAAGATACGAGTACGTTAGGTGATCAGCCTATTGTACCCTACGTCCTGCACAATGTATCAATCTTGTTTAGTGACTATTTGCGCTACGAGATTGGATTATTCTATCCAATTCGGGTTGTTCACCTCAGACTTAACATAAGATTCCGCACCAAAATATTTTGGTTGGGGATAAATTCTCAAAGAAATACTTGAATTTTTATAAACATTTGCCTAGCTTAATCAAATAGCTTAGGCGCATATCAATGATTTGAACATCAATCGAAACGTTTATCCAACCACTTTAATTGGCATTGACTTTTCTTTAACTAGTTTAAAATTCTGAAAATCATTTTATGACATCATAATACCGCACTGTATTTACAGTCCATTTGAGGATTCCGTCATTTTGTGACTTTGTTATACTACATCATACCACAGTGGGCTGACGATCCTTAGATCACATCCAACACTAAGTAATTCTGCATTGATAACTCCATCGTTTTTATCATCTTTGCACTAGGTTACACGATGCATTACTGATATAAAATACATTTTGATATTTTCAAATCATTTTCGTCTAGCCAAAAAAATTAGCACAAACTATTCTTTAAACAGTTCAAAAATCTTTGAAAATCAGTTTTAGTGATATCATATCTCAGCAGGTAACGATGTGTCAATGTCCCGAAATCCACACATACATATTTGTCACCATGCATTTAGAATAAAAATTCATTTTTAAGGGCACATAGTGCGAATTTAGCTTGATGTCAAAAATTTTGAAGTCTAGCATAGCTAGAAGATTTGGAATACCTATGCTTCCACCATCAACTCCACTTTCTATAATGATCCATTGCTTAATAATTCTATCTATTCCTATCATCCTCAATACTCCATTCACACCTAGTTATACCCCAGTTCATCAAACTCCACACTTTGTAAATCCAGGAACTTGCCATAATCATATGAGTTTAGAAACTTATCCTAGTCAGACCATAGGCGTCCATTCGCTGAGGGGTTCAAAATATACCATATGCATTAGTTTTAAGAACCGCACCTAATCTTAATATCATCTAACCTAATCTTATATTATCTACCTATCCGTTATATACATGAGAAAAGAATCACCTTCTCAACAGGTATATAGAAAATAGCGCGACACAAACATTTCAATGATTATCACTACCAGAAGCTATGTGGTTGTTACACCAAGAACAATTCCCCGCCCATACAAAGAATCATATAACTTAGCTGCTGGCATGAGTTCTCAATTGAAATCCCACCTAATTCTAGCTTCCCCTTACTCAATATGAATTTTATTTAATCCGTATCTCATCATCTACAACTCTTTTATAAGTTTGCATAATACCATTTCATAGTACATTCTCTTTATAGCGTCATGCTATATCATTTCTGTGACGCCCCCAAAATATAGGTATACATCACCCATTCTGATTCGCCAATACATGGTACAGAATTCAAATACAACTTAATTAATACAACTGTCGTGTAAACATACGACAAAACATAGCTGAGAGTTTTAATACGAATATTGTCATCTAGACAATATCCACACTCAAAGGAGTCCTCATTACATTTATTGTCACACTATTTAACAGAATAGTGAGGACTACTAATGCTATCATCTGGACCGTCACTCCGTTCCCCGACTCGTCCCAACTATATTCTCATTTCCTGAAGAGAACAGTGAAAGAAATGGTGAGCTCAACTAGCCCAGTAAGAAATATTATGACTAAGATAATGCAGAATAAATTATCATTAGTCTTCAACAATGTTAAACTGATAAAATACAATAGACATCAAGTTTAACTGCAGCGGAACAAGCAATCCATTAGAAAAGTCAAGTAGAGAATAAAATCTACTATCTTTTATGATTTAAAAGGGTTTTCATCATTTTATCAATAAACTCGCTTTTAATAAATAATCCACATCATCAAATCATCCCCGCACTACGTGCCAAGGATATTCTTTAGTATCACGACCATTTAATTATCCATGCACCACTGGCTAAAGATAATCATGTTTTCATCAATCGGTCCCGATCATGCCATAAAATAATTCATCTTTGCACCCTTGGCCAAAGAGAATCCATAGCCATAATCATACCAAAAATCCGCCCATCAATGCACTACGGGCCAATGAGGACTTTTTTCACATCATTTGTAACATTACGGTCATGATTATACCGAATAATCCCTGGTCATAATCATACCAAGTCCATCTATGCACTACAGGCCACAGATGACTTTCAACATAATATAAACATGAGGATGATGGCAATGACATAATAATTTAATAAAACAAGTTCAAGAATTAATTTATCCAAGAACTAATAACGTCCAAATTGTCAACATGATACTTCTTTGTAGAGTAAAATTCAAGAATGCTCAGAAGAATATTTCCATGAAAAGATACTGGATGACGCACAAATATCAAGGATATTCCACTAATTTCATGGAGTATAGAAGTCAAAACTTTAACCAACTGAGTATAAGAGAATATATGAAACTGCAAATGCATTGTCGTCCGCCACGCGGTAATCCACTTAGACAGATCATTTCCAAATTTTAATTAAGGAATGAATACAAAGGATCATTCACCATGCATGTGATAATCCACACAGACAGGTTATTCCAACAGAATAATAAAGAATGGAATAACAGAAGAATTCCCCATGCATACGATAGATCTCACCGACATGTTATTCCTAGCAGAATAATAATTAATGGAACCAGGTCATGCGTAACGCATAGACATGATATTCCGATAGAATAATAAATAATGGAACCTGGTCCGGCGTAAATGCATGTGCATGTGATATTACGATAGAATAATAAATGACGGAACCCAGTCCCGCGAAACGCACGCATGTGATATTCCAACTGTAATAATAAAGAACAAAATAATAGAAGAATTTTACTATGTATGCGATACTTCGCATAAACAGGTTATTCCAACATAATAATAAAGAATGGAATAACAACTCTTACGAGTATTGAAAAAAAATAATTCTCTTCATGGATTCGAAAGAATAATACCCCTTACGAGTACAACAAATAATATCCCTTACCTTTGAAAGAAGAGTATTCCGACTGGTAGGGCGAGGATATACTTGAAGAAAACTTGCACTACGCTCAAAGCTTCTTAAAACTCTAAAGAAATACGCTCAATATTATAGAAGAATTCTCTGAACTTCTAGTGTGGTTTTCAATTCTAACTAAGCATCCTATTTATAGGAAAATAGAAAGGATATTATGATGCACTATGCAATAAAATATAATATATTCTATATATATATATATATTATTTAAAATCTAATAAAAACAAATAACTTTATAAAAGTATTCTGTTTTATATAAAAAGATTTTACTATACAAAATACTATGCAGGCACTATGCAACACTATGCATAATAAAATATAATATATTCTAATTATTGTTTAATAAGACAAATAACTTTATAAAAGTATTCTATTTATATATAAAAGATTTTACTATGCAAAAACACTATGCATAATAAAATATAATATATTCTAATTATTGTCTAATAAAACAAATAACTTTATAAAAGTATTCTATTTTATATAAAAAGCTTTTCTGTTTTATTACATTAATAATACTAATAAAACAAAACTCATCATCATTATTATAATTCACACTATTAATCGACCAGGTCGTTCCAAGGAAAGAGGGGGCATTCAAATAAGGATTTCTCCCTATTGGCGCGCAATTAGGTGACCAAACCTCTCCTTTGCAGAACTTCTAGACATCGTTAATATTGCAAATAATAATATTAATAACTCTGTCATCTCAATATATAAAAATATCGACAATAATTGAATACAACCGAAGTGACTTCTCATGTAAGCATCAATAATCAATACTGTAGTGCTACTATGCAACCACGCCAGACATCGTATTTTTTACTACTGAAAGAGTAGTGTAAGCAGTTTTAACGATAAAACTTCTGCCGTTATTTTCATAAATATATTTTTGTCGTTTTCTCAATCTGATATACAATAATTTTTTTGTGGGGTCCACCAATGATTGTACCGTCGTACGGATATTCCCCAACAAAAAGAATATTCCCCGACCAATCGAATATTATACAACAACTTGAATACTTTTCAAAATTTATAAATATTACCCACAACTATAACATTATCTCAAATCCACACCATAATTTTGAAAAAAAAATATTTTGAGAAATTTAAATCTTTATTCATTAAATTTGGGGTCTCACAATTTCAATCATTTCATAGATTTTCTGCTATTCAATATGATCACGTCTTGATCTCATCTTATAATCATGTTATATTACAATTCTCTTCTATCTTATGATCGTTTTGTTTTACAATCTCCTTTCCCTTTATACTTTTAGTCTCATAGACTTTATTCATTATTACTTTTTATCTTTAACATCAGAGTTAGGTAACTCTGGATCTTTATAACTTTTCAATATTCTACTTTGAATCTTATTTACTAAATAATGAATTTTCCAAATTCATCTCTTAACAAATTAAACTCTATTTGAGTTTATTCCTTATCCTCATCTCTGCGGTTATAGCCTAAGGTACACCTACCTAAGGTTTATAACTTATAGCTTTGATACCAACTGTAACGCCCCCAAAATTGGGACAATTTCTCTTCCCGATCTTGTGCTTTAATATTATCCTGTTCTTGCTTTAAAACATTATTTAATGTTAAAATAGCTAAAAATATGGAATAATTTTTTTTTTCTTTCCATTCATTCATTCCCTAAATCGCAACCTTTACAATTATTCTATATAATAGAATAACATCTATTCTCATTTCAGAATAAACATTCTTTATCCATTCAACATTTCAAACTATACATAACTGCCAATTATATTTGACAAAACTATCAATCATAGATTTATACCATTTCTAATTTAAGGAAATGTATTCATTTTGAACATCGCTCAATCTTCATCATCCGTGTATATAAAGTAATATTCCCTAACATCATTAACCTGCAAAAAGTTTGTGTTTGCAAGATTGAGCTTGACAGCCAAGCAAATTTAACAGTCTATCATGTTTCACATAACACACAATTTCATATGCACTACATTTCCTTTACTATGCATATCCGCATGCAACATATATTCTTTACTTTGCATATCCTACATGCATCAATAATTCCTTACAAAGCATACATTCATGCATTATACATTTCTAATTTATCGAATTACATCAAACAACATGTGCTATCACATATCACATATAAATTGAGTTCCATAACCCAATTAACTTGGTCATATTTTGACTTTACCAATTCATAAAGTATGGTGTGTAACTCACCACATAATCACATTTAATCCACAAACATAATAGAACTGAAAAACTTGCCTTTGATATTCAACGTTTTCGGTTTTCTATGCGTTCGCAAACTCGAAAGATTAACTCCTTGAAAAAACTTCAAGTTTGCTCTGAATTAAATGGAGTTATATCTCCTCACCGTGATCAGCCCCCTTCTTTGATCAGCTTATTGAAACAATGACCCCTTTAATTTCTTATTCTACTCGGTACATCCAGCCAAAAGAAAGAAAAGTTGGATAGCCTCTTGATATATAATGGTTATAAAGGAATGAGAGAGAAGAGGATGGAACGGATGGAGAGGGTGAGCATGATAGAACTGGTATTTGATTATAAGTTTCTTGGACTCTCTCTAAACTTAGCCAATTTGGCTAAAAATGAATATAGGTAAATTTTGATTTTACTTATATAAAACCTACTTTCAATTTCTTATAAGTTGGTCACCCAACTTAAGTCTTCTCTAGTCTTCTCTAGTCTTCCCCCCGTCTTTAAAAGCTTGCAAATCACCCCTTGACATATTCTCAGCATATTCTCAGAATATTCTTTATTCCTTAGCATATTCCTTAAGATATTTTCTTAAGTTTCAAATATTAGGTTTTTAACCCTAAGGTTTTCTTAACTCGTACAATTCTCCCTTAACTTTAATAATTCACTTCCATACTTTATTAA
Source organism: Panax ginseng (assembly GCA_020205605.1). Classification (NCBI taxonomy): domain Eukaryota; kingdom Viridiplantae; phylum Streptophyta; class Magnoliopsida; order Apiales; family Araliaceae; genus Panax; species Panax ginseng. The sequence continues at coordinate 118,318,520 of CM035131.1, read as the reverse complement.
GTTATTTAATTACCCAATCTTAGTAACTTAATTTAATCAAATAAGTTACTTCTCTTGGAATCATATAATCTATATAACCCATCTATGATATATTAATTATATAAAATATAACATAATATACTCAAATTAAATATTTATTTTATAATTGTAAAATAAATATGCTATACATAATTTTTATGTAAATACAATTATTTACATACCCAAGATATTATAATATAATATCTTTACTTCATTATCGTAAATTCATTTAAGAATTTATTTACTTTCTTAAGATATTAAGATAAATATAATATATTTTGTTTATTAAATTAATTTTATATAAGAATTTATTCTAATACTCTTGGGTAAAGTATATATAAATTTTATATGCTTAACCCGCCTCTTTTTGCCTCATTACGCAAATTGTTCCCAATAATTTTATTTCTCTGCGTAATAAATATATATGTTTATATTTATCACCTTGAAAATATTCTTTATAATGCACATGTACTCACATCACATATAGAAAATAAATAATAAATTTATTCTCTCACCTTATAAATTGTTTATATCAATTTATTTACATATAGTAATTATAACTTATTATATTTATCTTATAAATGGAAATTTATTCAAAGTAAATAAGATATTATAATTAAAATAATATCTTTTCTTTATTAAAATAATTCAACTCTAGAATTTATTTTAATATCATTTATTTAAAGTATACAATAATTCTTGTATACTAATTACTTCCTTTTCCCTTCTAAAAATTGTTTTCCACAATTTAACGGTAATAAATATAATAATATACTTACTACGTTAAAAACATACATACATTACGTCCAATAATGTAATACATGATTTCTTCAATAAAATGGTGGTTATACATTAAGTATATATTTAATGCCACCAATTCACCACATTAAAATAATTTAATATTATAGATTATTTTAATTCTACCCATCTCATTTCCTTTAATAAATTGCCCCTACAATTTATTTATCTATAATAAATATATAATACCAATATATTTATTAAGCATAGCACCACATATTGTATAGTTCAAACCTACTTATGAAATACAATATCATACAACATATTATCTAATAAGAATTTATTTATTTAATTCTTATTTTAATATTACCCAAAAATATAGGTTATCACATTCTTTCCCCCTTATAAGGATTCCGTCCCCAGAATCACAATATTGAATCATTCTTAATCAGTTTAGATCATATTCTTCCTCGTAACCTTATCGTTGAATCATTTCAATGTACCATTTCCTTAGATTTTTTTCTTAAAAATTTTAAATAAATCTTCTATTTCCATTCTAGAATTTAAACTTTAACCCTTAATTTAATCATTAAAGATTTTCTAAATTTTCGGGTTATCACAGGAGACCTATCCCCGGGGATGGCGATGACATTACTCTACTCTGGAGGAGGTTCATGTAGCCTAGGGTTTCACCCATTCTCGCTTATAGTTGGAGTTGTTAACAACCGATGTCATTACATGGGTTCCCTATTCTAAGGACCACTTGACAGTAGGCTTTGATGGAGGCTTCCCGACTGGCGTCGAGTATGTATTATCTACCCGCCGAATTCCTCTCCTGATTGACGGAGGTTGGGAGCTCTATTTAGGAGAGCGTGCTATTAGGAGCACCACAAGAGAGATACAAATTCCATTCTTTCCTCCTACCAGGCGACATTGGCCTTTATTTCAGTCAATCACCGAGATCCCCTTGATGGGTGTAGATGGCTTTACTTTGTCAGAGGGTCCCTTCACTCATGAGGCTTTTTACCGCTGGTGGTTCCCTCGCGCCATTAGAGCTCAGACCCGCGCCACAAAGTTTATGGGGGATATGGTCCATGGGTCTGTTATGATGATATATTGGATTGCCTGCGTCCGAGAGCCCACTCATTTGACGCAGATTGAGATTTTGACCCAGAAGTTGGACCGAACACATTTTTTCATTTGGCATTTGGGCAGATTCTTTCGATCCTTCCAGCTCTGGCACTGGCCCTTCAGGTGGCCCATATTCTTATAGCTTTACCGGTGCCGATCCTCCATTGTATCAACCTGATATCCCTTTTGCAGAGACTCAATGACTCAGGAGGAGTTACAACGGATGGATATATTGGATGATGTAGACAACATTGATATCTTCTAAGATATTTCTCGCTATTTCTTTTGATATGCCTCTGTTAGATATTGGGCGGATGTGCCCCATTTCTTGTTATATCTTTTGATAGGCCTCTGTTAGATATTGGGCGGCTGTGCCCCATTTCCCTATACTTTTTATTTTTAGTTATATACAGAGATGATGTATTTAGGAATGTATGTATAATCCTTTCTATTCCATACATCATATTGTCATTTATCATGATGCATGCATTATGTCATGAATATGCATTCCCAGAGGTGAGTTTAGCATTGACTCCTAGATGGTCTTATGATACGGCTCTACAGATGTCTTCATCCACTATTTGCCAGATTGAGAATACCCCACCTGTGTTGGTGGCATATTATTTGAGATCTTGGTATGATAGTTTGTCTCCCCCAGACCGGGTGACAGTTAATCAGTTGTTACGACACTTTATGACACTCCTGGCGTTCCAGATACCGTTGGGCTTCGTAGAGGGCATGATATCTCATTGGATACCAGAGATGTAGGTGTTTAGATTTGATATCCATGAGTTGAATCCTACATTAGAGGAGTATGAGCGTCTCACAGATTTGCCTTTGGATCGGCCTTGCACTAGGATGGCTGTCAGTGATTGGTGAGTGGGATTTATACCCGTGAATCGGATCCTTTATTACTTAAGAAGTTGCTTAATGTGACGCCCACAAATTCAGACCACACTTGTCTCGAATTTGGTTCATCACGTGCTAACTCTAATAATAAATCAAAATCTCACACAACAGAATAATAGAATAAATTACATTGTTATAATATAATTATTCTCGTCCTAAGGTCTCGCAACCGTTACTAATATAATACAACTTAAATTAAACATAGCTTAATATAACATAGTAAATAAATTCTTCCATAACATAGTAATAGTACATTCCTAATTCTATGAAACTAATTACTCCAGCCAGAGGGTTCACCACGTTCTGCCTTAACTGAAAGTTTTAAGGAAAGCAATGATGAGCAACAATTTTGCCCAGCAAGCAATATCGCAATAATGAAAAGTCATATATAGAGTTTAATCTTCAAGGGTATAACAATGAATAATAATTCAGGGATTATCAACGATTCTCAATAAAGGTCGCTATGGACTAAAAGATATCAATAAGATTTAATGCTTTAATCAATTCAAGATTTCAAAGTAATGAATACTGAGCAGTCACTAAGGACTATAAACTTCTACTAGAATTAACAGTAATAAATTGATAATCCATCAAAATGAGTACAATAGGTGATCAGCCTAAAGCACCCTATGTCATGCATAACATTTAATCATTCTCATGTGCGCACGTCGGTTTCCCAACAAATATATAATTCCCCTTCCAAGAGGGTTATAAGAGTCTGCACCAAGTTAATTTAGTTTGGATAGCTTTCAATCATATATCAATAGTCTAGCCGAATCAATGGCTTTGACAACTTTCTTTTTAAAGTATATACATGAAAAATTATCATCCGAAATCAAGGTTCAAAAACTGTAAGCAATTTCATTTCTAAACTATGAAGTAGTAAGTCATAAGATATGATTTATACTTTCCAAGATTTGCTTGTACGATTAATAATAGTACAAGCTCAAGTAATGCTCAATAAAGAGTAAGGTTCGAGTACTTGCCTCAAGCGTAGTTTACCAAAGTATAGCTTATCAACACTTTTCAAATCCTAACATAATATAGATACGCGTATAGGATATTCATTAGTTACATATACTCATACATGATATGTAAGTTTAAACGCATACATAAACGTCTAACTTAGTTGTATACTCTATACATATTTCATCACATTCTTTGCGTACTTATAGCACAAAATCAATTTATAAGACTCCATGAAATCAAATAACATAGTTTCTAATCATTACTTTATAGTTCACAAACATCTTTTGGACTTAACATTTGAAAGTTTATAATCACTCATTAAACATTCGATTCTATTATTTAGCATGCTTTTTAACACATTGGATAGTATACTGGTCATATAGTACATGTTAAGGTAACAATATAATCATGCCTGAAATCCTAGATTACAAATAGAATGCAGACTTAAGCTGCAGAGATGGGTAGACTGCATACAGTTAGGCTTAGGGACTACAGGCGTAGGCATACCGTCCTCTAGCCTGACCAGAGTTGAGCTTTGCATTTCCTGTTTCTGTCCCATTCTCTAGCATACCTAGAAAATTATACTTAACATGCATCCATGCTAGAGGACTTTATATAAGTGGATGACCATCTTAAATTCACTTTTATATGTCATGGTTTTAGTTTAAGATTTCCACAGAATTAAAGCCAAATAAGGTCATGTAATCACAATGCTTACTAACTTTAGTCATATATCCACATAGAGATATCACATAATCTGTACTATGCATGCTCACAAGTGTTCACATCATTCATTCATAACTAGCATTGTTTATCACTTTAAAACATGCTTAAACTCATGCTTGGTTTACTTCTATTATGTTTTAACATATAACAATCATGTTTAGAGATATATTGCACATAAACATGCTCTCTTCCATCTCCAGTACTTAACTACTCACATAAATGCAATTTAGTTTGAAAATATATCCAAGTTTGCTTTTGAAATCGTTTCAAAATTTGAACAATGCAACTAACATACAGAAAGGATTATTCATGTTCAAAAATCAGTCATGTGAGTATAATATCAAGCTCAGAATTTGCAGAACATAAGTGTCATTAAAGTTCATCTTTAAAACCTTAAATTTTGTTATAAATCTCCTGCTAAATCATGTTGGACAATTCATATCTCATAAGAAAACTTTATACAACATGTTATAATTCTCTTCATGCATGTATAGCTCTTTAATACTAAGTTAGAAGTAACACCGCCAATGTAAAACAGATCGATTCTAGGGATCGGGCCAATGCTACCGCACCTTAAGACAAATTGGGTGCATTACACGCCCTACGGACCGAACTGTAAATGTACTCTATTTTGCAGAGTATCAAACAATCTTTAATTTCTTTCAATCAAGCATACTTAAACTCATTCTTAGAGGTTCTATACACGTATACCAACTTCATAAACACTTTGGTAGCACAATTCCAAATTAATTTCACAAGAATCTAGTAGAATTTCCATGATTTGTGAACTTTGAAATTAAGTATTTAAAACAAGAATTTACCTTCTTAGAAGCTTAGTTTGCTTAATTTCTTCCTTCTACAATTGCTAGAATTCTCTTTGAACAACAAACACTCACACTCAAATTCTTAGAATTTCAACAGAAAATCTCACCAACGTGAAAATGAATAACATAGCTGCCATTTTATAGAGTAATGGTGGACTGGCTAATAAGTTTACATGATAGTTTGAAACCAGAGTGTAGAGGAAGAACACAATGGTTAACAGTGGGTTGCTCAACCACCCATTATCAACCATCTTCTAGCAAATAATCACCTAACTTCATAGCTACTGTGCACAACTTGGTGGTTATGCAAAGGTGTAGGTTACTATTTGGGTAACTGAAGCTTCTAAATCCTCAGCAACGTGATTCAATTGCTTAGTTTAGTTTCTTTAATTCCCAAAATGTAATTTTAAGGTGTTAATGTTACTACAAAATGGAAAGTTAGGGATTATTTATGTACCCATGTTATATAATTCATGTACATTAGTCCAGTTTAATTAATACTTATAACATGTGTGGACTTAATTTAACTGGTCACTAATAATTTAATATCTCCTTTTACTATTTACTTACACATCGGTATTGAAATAAATATTTTAATAGTACATATTTATTTACTCCCATTTTTTTTTAGAGTACACATTTAATTGTCTCATCACACATGATGAGGTAACAAAACTTATCTGAATAAACTTTATGATTTAATTACTTTTACTATATAGTTTTTGTATAGCATTATCCCCAATCAAATGTCACACCTCATTTAATCTTATGCGGTGAGTAATTATATGATACTACTACCCATATTTTCCTATATTACACAAAGTGGCATGAAATAATATTTAATAATAATGTTCATATTAATAATAATGGTAACTGTTCCACTATTTTACCCATTAATGTCAATAAACCATCTTTATAAATCATGCACTCAATGGAAATATTTTTCCAAGTCTTGCTTTACCTAGTATGTTGACATAAGATAGGAGTAGTAGCGATTAAGCGCCACTGAAATTCTCATACTTAATTCTCATAAAGAATTAATCTCTTCATTTATTAATAGTATACCCATTTTATCATTTTTGCCATACTATACACTCAAATATAATTATGTAATTTACTTTACTCATTAGTATTCTATTATTCACAATAACACTTAATTAATAATATAATATTAATTAATTATTCACTTCTTAATTTATTTATTCCTTAATTAAATTAAACCACCTTAATTTCCATTCTCATGCCACATAAGGCATTCCACGGATCTCATCACAACTTTACATTTTTCTTAATTCTCATAAATTTAATTTTAATTAATTGAATTACTCATCTCACAACACATTAATATTTATATTCAAATAAATATTCATTTTTTTATTATATCAAAATAATTATTTATTCATAAAATTCTCAATTCCTACGCTTGATTTTTAGTAGTTTATATAGCTTTAATATTATTTTGGTATTTTTTTGCTTAATCTATGTGTTGCCGGGCTTATTAGGTCTTTTCCATCTTGCAGGGGAAAAAATCCTACACTGGCGTTGTAGCGCCATTGTTAGTTTAAAATCGGCGCGTATTTGACGCTTCACCGCCGCCAATCAGTGACATCATCATCACTAGCGTTCGTGTGACGCCTTAGTCCCTTTATAAACTGGTGTTGTAGCGCCATTTATTGACCGAATATCTTGATTTCAATAACCGCAAAGACCGCCTCCAAGGCTTAATCTTGCGCTATGAACGCCACATTCGGTTCAAAAAAGAAAAAAGAGCTTGTTTTGACCTAGCTAAAGTAGAATGCATAGATATATACTTAGGGGTCATCCTCTTTAAGGAGATATCTCATAACCCCCCCCCCCCTCTGGGAACTAGTTTCTCTCTTTATTTTGTAATTTCTTCTCCTTTTTCTAGTAGGTAATGATTGTACATAGAGTTTAGATAGATTAAGGAGATGTTTGGGAGTACATGGAACTCAAGAACACTTAGCAATATGGATGGGAAAGCTTGAAAAGATTGGAAATCTGTGGAGAATAGAAGCTTTAACAGAGTTTATTCTTATCTATTTGTTTCCTTTGATTTGTAACCTATAAATGTTGTCTATATTGCTACTTATATTTAGTTCAAGAGCTGTGAACTAATTATTGGCTCTAAGGTTATAATGGAACCCTTTGTTAATTTGAATTGAATATCTTATATCTTTGGTTGGCAATATATGGTTTGGATCAATATATTCATGCTTAATGATTCTTGCTAAGAAATTAGTGATGATTTTGGTAATCTATATGAAATTGAAAGAGGGATTGTAGATTTATACCTTAATATATTGGCATGTGATTATGAGTTGTCTACTTGATTAGGCTGCATAATTTATGTATAGAATAGACATATATCTGTGCACCATGTGTGACCTAATTGAGAACTTATGCTTTAAATTCTTTTTATGGTTAATTCGCATAGACATGTGTAGGATTATTGTCTAGCTTGGATGTTCTTTTTTGTTCTATTCCCTATCGGGTGGATCTAGAGAGAATATGTTTGTGCATACCTCGGAAGAGGTGTATGAGCACTTGTGTGTTCTCGGTCGACAAACTGTCGTGACCACTAAAACAAAGTGCATAGCACACCAAGTGTTTAACAAAATGCAGTGTGTGGTGAAGTTATGACCTTTGCTTATAGTGTGACGCCCCCCAAATTCGGACACCCATATCACGAATTTGGTACATCACGTGCAACTTTGAATATCATACTAAAAAAATATCAACAACATAATTAATAGAATAATTTACATTGATATAATATAAATATTCGCATCCCAAGGAACCATAACCATTACTACGACAATTTAGGGATTAAACTTAAACATAACTTAATCATCCTTAAATACATCATAATAAGCATAACAATAATAATACTACTTCTAATCTTAAAGGACTAAGTTATTCTGTAGCCTTGCCCTTTCTTTTGTCCTTTCCTGAAGTATCGCCTTGCTCTGCCTTAACTGTAATGTTTTTAGGGAAGCAAGAGTGAGCAACAAGTTTGCCCAACAAGTAGTATAGAAAGAAGAATAAGTAGTTAAAGCATTTGTATCTTCAAGGGTATAACAATAATTGATAGTTCAAGGATATCAAGAAATATCAAGAGTATTCATTAGGTGTCATTATAGACTGAAGAATATCAACAAAATTTTAGGATTTATTCATTTCGAGGTTCAATAAAAATGAACACTGAGCAGTCACTAAGGACTAAGAACTCTTACTAGAATTAACAGTATTATACTGCAATCTAATATAAACGAGTACAACAGGTGATCAGCCTAAAGTACCCTACGTTATGCATAACATTTAATCATACTCATGTGCGCACGTCGGTTCCCCGACAATATAAAATTTCCCCTTTTTAAGAGGTTTGTTCATCTCAGTAGATTTATAAGAGTCCACACCAAATCGATTGGTTTGGATAGCTTTCTTAACACATGATTTTGGTCTAGCCAAATCAAAGGCTTAGACCATTTTTATAATGCATTTATGAACACTAAGTCTAATGCTCGTAACAATGTTAAGGCATACAAATGATTTTCGAATAGTAATAGATGTTTGCTAGATATAAGTATGGCAACAATTCGGGTTATACAATATACAATGTAAAGATCTTAGAATACTTGCATTTAATATGAGAATCAAACGAAATTCGAGAATTCGAACAAAATCCAAGGTTGTGTGAGTTAGGAGACTTGCCTTTAGCGTTGATTACCACTTATAGCGTAAAATCACCTCAATGAACTATGGTATCCTATTTATGTATGTATAGGTATTCATTAGACACACACACTTGATATACATATTTGCATACTTTCATCACATATATCTAAATTCATATAGGCTACACACTCATAGATGCGTAATTCACATTGATTACACCTTTAAAATCTTTAGTACCAAATGATCATCTTTTATTTGTATTTGCCAAACAACTTCTTTTTACACATGCTTGCATATTTTATAAAATGTCTAACTAGATGCATGAACATGTCGATTATCTCTAGAGGCATAAGCATCCTATCCTAATTTGTTCAAAAGTTCACAAAATAAGTCATAGAGTTTTCAACTCAATTGGTTTTCAAATATTAAGATGTCATGTCTAACAATCTATACATGCAAGGTACGTTGAGTCCACATTTCATATGTATTTTCAAGACTAACTAAGTTATAAACATATGCATAATAGGTTAGATTCAAAAAGGCGTAAGGTTTTATAACATGGTTTTCGTCTTTTAACTTTTCTTTCCAAAAGTTCATAATTCAACTAAAACATCTGCAACCTTCGTTAATACATGTTTAAGAAGTATGTAGGTTAAGTGAAGTAATACTCCTTGTATCAAACAATCAAAACAACAAACTTATTCACAAAGAAGACTTTTTCACAAAATGGCTTTATATCTTGATGACCCCGTGGAAGCGTATGACCTCTTCTATGAATGGAAAATTTCTCCCCTGCTATGAACCTTCAGGAAATTTTCAACTCAACAACCAACCAACAACAATCTAATGATGTAGAATTGATATAAACTTCCTATTAAACATCCCTAGCATGCTTCTAACACCTCCAAACATACAAACAATTAAATTCAAGGATCAATTCAAGGTTTTTGCCATTTTTCCAAAGTTTAACACATTTAACGATTCTCTTCATTACGGATTCGTTACTTGACCAATTTACTTCATTTCACTTTCGTTGACTTCGTATTTAACCATATTAACAACGTCTAGCTTCAAGTTACACATTCTAGCATGCTTCAACCATAAACTTTTCAAATCAAAACAAGTATTATTGTACTTTTCTAAGAACTTTGCAAATACCTGAATGTAAGAACATATAGAGGAATATTACCTTTGGTGGAGTTGAATTGCTACTCTAGCTTCACTTTACAGATTATATAAGCTCCACCCAATCACACTCACACACACTTGAAGTTTTGATAGAGAATTTATAAAATGGTTATGAATGTGAAGGGCTCCATTTATAGGAAAGCTTGTGACCAATCTAGGCTCTACTCAATGAATTAAACCATTGGAATGGAGAAGAAGCTGATGGTTATGTAAGATTTGGTAGAAGAGTACCATATAGGCCACTCCCCTTCTCATAATTTGCTAGCTTTGTGTTTGGTAAGGAGGGACTAGGCCAATGGCCTATTACGTGAAGAAGAAAAAGAGTGCCACTCAATTTGGGACACTACCAGTACTCAGCATTTGCAAGCCATTACTTAACATACTTAGGTTTATTTTCCAATTGTCCAAACAAAATGTACATACATATACACCCACTCACATAATACATAGAATCATATACTCCATGTACATTGATTTATTTCAAATAATATTTACCCTAGACTAGGATATAATTTAATTGGGTACAAATATTACTTATCATTCCAATTCTACATAATCACTTATTATTAATTATTTATTTAACCAAAGTTGTTTTCTCTCATAGGTCTAGAATATACATTTAAATATCCCTACACACAACATGGGGTCACATAAGACTCTTTTTCACATAACTTAATAAATTACATTAGTTAAGCTTACTTCCATCATATAGTTTTATATAATAATTCCAGTGTCACACCTCATCTTATATTGAATGAAAAACCTTGTTATATAAGATTTCTTCTTACATGCTATTACTCTTGATAATTAATGAATGACAATTAGACATTATTTATTTATTAATAGTACTAATTAATTTAATCCATTTCATCATTAATTAAATTAGTACTTTCTCATTTCACCACTTCGCCACACTAGGCATAAATTCCACAAGCTTATACTAAGCTTCTCATTACTTTTGCTACCTTGCTTAATTATCACATACTTAATCAATTATATTAATTCCCACACTCATGCCAATACTATATATATTTATATTCAAATAAATTTTCAAACAATCTTCATTCTCCATATTATAATTTATTAAAGTTCACGGGTATTACATGTAGCACCTTCAATACCACTTGTTATCCATTACTTGCTTTGATAATTAGATATAAATAGATTAGTTACACATCTGCTATTTTGATGTTCGAATACGACTTAAGCGATACAAAGTCGATATTTGGTAAATATTAGTGGTAATTCCTCGTGGTTTCGACACTCATCTTGCCACTGTATTACTTGTTAGTCCGCGTATACTTGCGCGTGTTTAGTGATCGGTAATCCGACCAACAAGTTTTTGGCGCCGTTGTCGGGGAATTATTATTCTAATATTATCCAATATTAATTTCAATCAATTTAGTCTTAATTTGAATGTGTGTGTATGTATATATATATATATATATATATGTGTGTGTGTGTGTGTGTGTGTGTGTGTGTGTGTGTGTGTGTGTGTTTTATTTGTTTGATCTTCCTTTTTGTTTTTAAGCTTACAAGTTATGGATGATCATTGTTATCAATGGCCTTTTGAGAGGATGGCACAACCAAGATTGGAAGAAGGACTTGAGCGATTGCCAGATCAAATTTCAAATCTCTTAAGGTTTTCTGACAATCTTAAGTGTCGGTCCATTGAATGCCTACTGTCAAGAACGACCTGACAATGAACTGACTTACTACCATCTGGACTATCAGGGAAATCCAAACTCTTAGGAATATAGTCACGAGCAATATCATGATCCAAATTTTTCCTCTTTGACATAATTTCAATATCAATCTCTGCTGAATTATAAGGTGACATCTCACACCGATGAAAGCCTTTCTATATACTTAAAACAAGAAGAAGAGAGAAGGCTTGAAGAGCTCCTTACCAACTTTATAAAGAGAAATGAGGTTCGAATGGCAAACCAAGATGCCTCGAGAGTCAATTGGGACAACTCGCCAATGCCATCACAAATCCACCACAAGGCAATCTACCGGTCATAACTAATCACAACGATGAAGTTGTAGAGCATTGCACGGTGGATACGCAAGGAGAAGGCGATGAGTCTCACAAAGTTGCTGAGGGAGATGTCAAAATGCCTATTGACCAACCTATGGAGTCTGAAGACGTAGAAGAAAGGATCACTAGTGGTTGTATTGTCAAAACTAATGAAAAGTTGGAAACCATGCTCATGGTTGTTGAAACCCTAAAGGGCTCACTAGAGCACATTGAACGATTTCAGTTTGACGAGAAATGTAAATTAGTGGATAATTCAAGTGGTGAACGATTCTTCATGCCAATGGGTGAAGTGAAGTTTAGGGATGGCCAATCATCCATGTCTGCCATGAGCATCAAGGAGTTAACAAATAGGCGGCATGAAATGGTCGTCTTTCCATATGAGCCGGATTGAACGATAGTGGAATAGTCAAGCCGACGACTTTAAAACAAGCGCTTGATGGGGAGGTACCCCCATCTCAGTATCATTCTGTTACCCTCTTAGCTTTTTATTAGGTTATTAAGGTAATTTTTATTTTTGTTTATATATATATATAGTATTATAGTACATTTTGGGTAATAGATAAATATTTGGTTATGTGTGTTAATTAGCTGCATGGAGATCCATAGAGGTCATCTTTTGGGTTTCAACTATCAGTTCATTCTTATTAAGTGTTTATGTGTTCATATATGCTTTTTTAATGAAAATTTTTCACTGATGAAGGTACAGTGCCATGGTGCCATATTTTGAAGCTGCAGATTAATGCATGCAGCTTTCATCAAAGTCTTGAGTTTTCAAGGCAGTATTTATAACGCTTGATTTTAAATTAGTAAGCTGACATTGCTTGACGCCATCACCCAGAAAAACCTACTAGAAATATGCGCTACAGCGCCATATTTTTGCTTGTATCCAGTGATTCAGCGCCACTTAAAAATCCAGGGTTAAAGGATAGCGCCGCAGCGCCTCTTAATAAAGAAAAGGCAGCGCTGCAGTTCCATCAGTGAATTTTTGTTGGTTTAATTTTGGCAGAACTCGACAATTGCACACATTTCATTCCCTCATTTTGCTGCATTCTTCTCGCACGACACCCCTTTTTCCCAGCTAGTCCCCTAATTCAACACAACAACAAATTCTTACTCTAAGCCTATCACCAATCAAATTGGGCCTCCAATCAATTACAAAACTTGGACCTTCCTAGTGGATTACTACTTCTAGGGTGATCCAATTCTAGGTATCGTGTATGCCAGCCTATTTTTGATATTAACTGTTTGTTGGCTGATTAGTTTGGGAAAGTGCTTGCTTACTGTCGAATGATATTGGGATGTTGCTATTGTTATTATACTTGGGCTCAAGGTGCTTAGAACAGTACTTGACAAACTGTTTCAAGGCAGCGCACGACAAGTGTTTGATAAAAGGTCTAAGAAAGAATTAATTGTAGTATGCCTCTGATTTGACATCGTTGGACTCGTGGGTTGTGTTAGGTTTCAACTTGACTTTCACAGTTTCATTGTTAGCATCTGTAGTCAGTTGATTAAGGTTCAGTTGGTGGCTTCTTGTTTAGGGTTTCAGTTTAGCCTATGGATTATTGACTGAGAATTCTTACATGGCTTTTAAGAGACATAGACTTAGCATTGGCGGATCCTCGTCAGCAGCACCGTAATGGGACCAAACCAAGTTTGTCAGCGAGGATGCTTTTGCACGGTACAATCAAGCTGTTGCTAAGAAAAACTTGGTGCCTGAGAGGGGCTTGAGGCCAGACCCTAAGAAGGATGGGGACATGATGACCATGATCATAGAGCGGAAATGGGTGCACTTCACCAAGCAGCCTGGGTTAGTAAATTTCTCTATAGTACGGGAATTCTACGCCAACGCGCAGTTATGACTTGGATGACATCTTATGGCGGCTTTGAAAACCCAGCACGGTATGGAAGACACGTGAATCTACCAGGGAGAAGATGAGCTTTCCTCACCATACACTCAATTTCTATGGAAAGGCATGGTACAGTTTCATCTGTGCTAATATCATGCCTACTCGTCACTACACTGATGTTACTAAGGAGCGAGTGATCCTACTCTTTGCTATTGTCACCGGCCTAGATGTTGATTTTGGCATCTACATTCAAGAGTCCATTTTGAAGGCGATTAAGGGCACTACATCAGGGGGACTCCCACATCCATCATTGATAACCAGACTGTGCAGATGGGCTAGAGTGCAGTGGCGAGAGGATAGGTGCAGCAGCTACCTATAGGTGTCAAAGATAACTCTGTCATTACACAATTCAGTGGGTGGGATGGTGCAGAACCTCATCCACATTGTGAGGGCTTCTTACCTTCCTCTCGACCTCTACTTCCTTCTTCAATAGTTAGCACATCTGCACAGCCTATTTAGGTAAATGCTTCTTTTGTTGGGCCATTGGCATAGATTTTAGCCTCTATAAACCCCCTACACCAGAAGGTTGATTGACAAAGTAGGAGGATTGATGATGTAGCCCAGAGGCAGGATCTATTCATGCAATATCATGCTGAGTTCACCAACACTATGTCGATTATCTATGTAGCGTCTGGCAGCGATGACGTTGATTTTATGCCATTCTAATTCCCGGTGCCCACTACAAAAAAATGGGCCTTCAGCAACGATTTTTCAGGCAACAACTTTATAAGTCGTTACTAAAAGTATATGTTTAGCAATGAAATTTGTCCTTCATTGCAGATTTTGTCAGGCTTTCACTTTTTGCAACGAAATTCATAAGTCGTTGCAAAATTTCTTTGCTAATTCATTGGTGGGAAAAAATTTCGTTAGAAATTCGTTGCAAAATTTTTGGCCACTTGATTTCCCATCATCGTGGGAAATGAAAGTTTTCTTGTTGCTAAAAATTGGACTTTAGCAACGATTTTTCAGGCAACGACTTTATAAGTCCTTACTAAAAGTGTATGTTTAGCAACAAAACTTGTCCTTCATTGCAGATTGTGTCAGGCTTTCACTTTTTGCAACGAAATTCATAAGTCGTTGCAAAATTTGGATACAAAATTCATTAGAAATTCATTGCAAAATTTCTAACCACTTGATTTCTCCTCATCGTGGGCAACGAAAGTTTTTTTGTTGCTATATTTCGTTGCCTAATATGGACCACATTCATTGGCAATAATTTTTTATTTTCGATGCATATTTTATACAACTTTTTGCAACGACAATTAAAATGATGCCTTAAATTAAGATAATCCCAATAAGCATGTTTTTGTAAGATCATATTCGGTATTCGGAGAATTGTCAAAAAATATTCGTATTTAGTATTTAAAAATTATGTCCAAATGCGAAACATATTTGTTTCCATTTTTTATTCGAATAAACAAATTATTCAAATATCCGAATTCAAATGTCAATCACCTAATAAATAATTTATTCAATTTATTTATAAAAAGTAAAAATAAAAAAATATTGACCAATTACTAACTAATCACAACCATTTAAAGTTGTAAAAATACATATCATAAATGAGAGACATATGAAATACATCATCATTTATAATTGATCATAAAATCAATTAAAATTTACTAATATAAATTGTACATATAAAAGTCGTATAAATTGTACTTATAAGTTCTTTGACGTGGCGCGTCGCCAGCAGTCTAACGTGGTATTTAATATTAAAATTTGGCACGTGTCTGCTACTGACGTGACAGGTCTTTTGAAATTTTTCCAAAAATTACCTCTCTAGAGATTTGAACTCGCGACCTCACATTTGGAATTTTGGTCATATAACCGCTGGAGCAACATGGGTCAACTGTTAATATCTTGCAAGGATTAATATTTATATCAAAACATGACATTCCCCCATATATTCCATCAGAATTTGAACCGTCATTGCAATCTCTTTTTTTTAAAGAGATTATTTTTATAAGAAAAATTTAACCCAAGCTTTAAAAAAAAAACGAATTATATTTTTTTTAAAAACATTCTGTACCAACTCCACTTTAAAAATCAGTACCAACGTTGGAATCTTTTTACTTTTTAAATAAATGTATTTCGTACTTGTATATACGTTTTAAATCCACCACATAAGTCACATAAATATATAACACATATATATTTATACATTCAAACCAGACACGTATCATAATAAGAATTTTATTTAATAAATTCTTATTTTAATCATTTCCAAAAAAATCTGGGTTGTCACACGACGTGTCTCATAATAAGAATTTTATTTATTAAATTTTTATTTTAATCATTTCTGAAAAACCCGGATTGTCACAATTATAACTCTTTTGTAGAATAAAAAAGTAATATTTTAACATTTGTAATCTTTTTCACAAAAAAGAGTCATAATTGTTATAATTTGGGTTATTATCAATTTACAATATTTTAAAATTTAAATTATTGTAACTTAATATTTTAATTAATAAAATTAATATTATAAATTACTTAAAAATTATTATTAAGTATAAAATTTCTTAAAATATTAATTAAAATATATAACGAGTAATAATTTTTTTATTAATAGTATTTTTTTCGCAAAATTTCATCAAATATTGACATCACACATCTTTCTACAATCATAATTTTGCGAAAGAAAAAAAAATCTAAATTGTGAATGATTTTTTTTTTAAAATAACTATATAGTCACTATTTTTTTTCCTTCATTGTTCCCTCGCTAGAAAAATTATCATGTGAAGGAATGAATTTCTTCACAAATTTTCCTTAACTACATCCATAATTTCTTGTAGTAATACTTATAGTTTCATTAATATTGTATTATTTATAAACTTTTATTTATTAATCACATGATGGATGTATTTTTTGTTCTAATTTAGATATATGAAATAATTATCAAACACATATCATGTAGGAGTTTGTATTTTTAATTCCTACAATAATATTTATAGTTTCGTTAATATTGTATCATCTATCATTATATATTTATTAAGCATATAGATGTATTTACTTGTTATAATTCGGAGATATGAAATAATTATTAAACACATATCATGTAGGAGTTGGTATTTGAATTCTTACACCCGATACTTATAGTTTTCATTTTTCTTGTGCATGATATATATATATATATATATATATATATATATATATATATTAATCATTTGCTAATCACATATATGTATTTCTTTGTTTTAGTTCAAAAAATATGAAATAACAAACTTTATTTAAAAAATATTATTAATTATTGTTTGTATTTTCTACATTCACACTAATAAACTACATTCACTACATTATTAATTAAAATTAAATAAACTTACAATATTTGAAATCATTTTTATTGTTGAAAGATTATTAAATGTTGTCGTTGTTGGGTGGATTTGAATGAATATAAGCTCAATAACAAGAAGGGAAGTTGGTAACAAGAAAAAAAGGAATAATTCCTAGTTATCTCATACAAGAAATAAGATCTAATTACTAATGATTAACGACTGTTTTAACTTTCAGGTTATTAGCATAAAATGGGGAAATTTCAAATCTCAGCAATCATCGTAAAAAGGCACAGGGCAAGGTTACAACCTATAAATACTATAATTATACTTCTCGGTACATCCATCACTGCACCATTAATAATTTGAAGGTAAATTTATGTTATTTTGGATGTTTTGGCTTTCCCGTGATTTCCTTATATTCATGGTTCATTTTAATATGGATAGTATCGACTTTTGAGCTTCTTGGTATGAAATATGTTTGGAATTATGAGGATTTCTCTCAAAAATGATGAATGTGATCAAGCATTAATATTAATTAGTTACTTCTTTTTGGCAATTTGATACTAAGTATTACTACAAAGTTGGGATTGAACATTCTCTGCTAACTTTCTGATTCATCACTCCTCCTGTAGTTGGACCTGATGTCCCATATACTTCTAGCTTCATTGGTAAATTGTTCTTCCTATATTAGCATTCCAAAGAAGGGCTAATGAATAAAGTTTTGACATTTGTTCAATAATCTTCTATCCTGTTGGCGAATTCCAAGCTTTTTTTACTTTATGCCTTTCAAAGAGTTGAATTGAATAAATGTGAATGTAGTGTACTACCTTGGACAGTTGGACTTAATAAAGAAGTACCAAATAAGAAGAAATTTTAATTAGACTAATTGCTAGAGTTTTTTGCATGTTTAGATGAATCTCAAAAGGGAAAACACAGTTGCGATGTAACATCATGAATCTATATGACATTTTTTTGTTGTCTATATACCTTTTATTCACTTTATTAATAATTTTATTGCAGGGGATCTTGGTCAGAGTTATGATTCGAATCAGACACTTAACTATTATGAACTAAACCCAACGAGAGGAAAGATGTGTTGTTTGTCGGGGATCTTTCATATGTAGATAACGGAAGTGGTTAGTATGAAGTTTATTTTAGGATAAGTTGGTCAATTGACCAATAGAATACTGACACGCAGGCAAGGTTATTTGTGTGTCAATATTCTATTCATCAATTAACCAACTTACCAAAAAAACAACTTCATGCTAACCGGATCCGTAGATAACTATCCTAATCATGACAATACAAGGTAACTTTATTTATCTACAATAGTTTTTAATTTCTTGCAGTCTACAATAAATTTTCAGAAGCTTGTTTGTTTCTTAACATAAATTCATCTTTTTTTAATCTACTACATATAGTAGAGTAAGTCAGTACTTGACATGTGTTCTTGTGCTACATCTATATATTATCTTAAAATAAAATTACTAAAAAAGTTCCTAAACTTTATTTGAAAAGTTCAATTTGTAACAGTTATAGTGTGGCAAAGATTTCGATGTGGAGTCTGAGGTTAAGTTGGTTTGTCTTCACTAACACTAGTACAAAATCATAAAAAATCACTTAAAAGATGATGTTTTTATAAAAATATTGTAGGATTTTTTTTACAATATTTTTTAATAAAATATTGTAAATACATATAAAAAAACGTTATCTATTTATAAGGTTAATTTTTGATTTTACATAGATAACGTTTTTAAAAAAAACGTTATGTATGTAAAAAACACGGAACAAAAAACTGCGCTTAAATAACTTCAAATTAAAACACGTAGCGGAACATTGTCTTTCTCTGCTCTCTTTCACCCACAAACTAGGGTTTCTCTGCCTCTGTCTCTACTTCTTTTGCTTCAATGGCTAATACAAGGGGTGGGTATCTCTTCAACAGAGACGACAATAGAAGCTTGGAGGCGGAGAGAGAGTGTGATTGAGACCTATATATATGTATAATCTGATCATCACCCTCGCTCAAACCTCTGGTGGTGGTGGTGTTGTCTCACTTAGTCGGAGCGGCCGATTGATGAAATTAAAGGATGTCTCTAAAGCAGCAATCGAAAGCCGATTTAGCAAAGAAGCAGAAGATCGTCGAAGACAAGACATTCGGTCTTAAAAATAAGAATAAGTCCAAAAATGTTCAGAAATACGTTTAGACTCTCCAACAGTCCGTTCAATCCAAGCCCAATCCCTCCAAAATCGCCTCCAAAGTTAAATATTTTTTTTCTCTCTCTCTCTATAAATATATATACATATATATTACCAGCAGTTGATTTTGATGGTATACTAATTAACTGAAAAAGAAAGAGTCATAAGACAAAAGAGAAGGAGCTAAGCAATTGTTTAAGGTTGTCACATCACCAAAAGTTCATGTTGGTATGTAGTAGTAATTATTATTAATAGTTGATTTTTTTATCTCATTATTTATTTATGTAATAAATTATTTGTTGAGAGAAAGAAATGGTGTGCCTATGTTTAGGTGTGGATCCAAAATCTATCTTGTCATGAAATTTTATAAAGTTGGGACGGTGTCTTTAAGGGTTTCAAGTGCAAGTTTTCTCATGATTTGAATGTTCAGAGGAAAGGAGAGAAGATTGATATCTATAGTGATAAGGGCGTTGAAGGTTAATTTCCTTTATTTGTGTATGATTTACGGTATATTGGTGGAATATTGATTAATTGCTATTATCTTTGTGATTTTGATGTGGTTGGGTGTGATTTAATTGTGAATAGGGAAAGAGAAGGAAACAATGGAGCCCCAGAAGCACACTATAAAGTTTGATGGAGAAATGCATTTTATCTAGGAATAAGAATCCATGGGGAGTGAGAGAAAAGATAGGAGAGAATTCAATAAGCTTTAATATGATTATGGTTAATCTTCAGCAAATTTTCTAGTGTTCAATTTCTTTAACCCTTTCCATTTGTATTAAGAAGTATCTGTATGACCATATTTTTATATTGAACAGGTTAGAGGTGTAAGACCAATGTCTCTCATGGAAATGGCAAACTTATTTAATGATTTGGGTTGATGGTTTGTCCAGACCTGGTAAGTTTCCATACTTCTACTGGTACTTCTGCCATGTGTATTATACCTTCACCTGCACTATGTTTATCATGCATATAAGACATGCTTACCTTTTGCTTTCCTGCTCTCAGGATCCAAATCCAAATAATTCGGTTGCCAACACAACCTTTATTCAGAAAGTACACGACCCATGCTATGCTTGGTAAGATTTGTAGCACGTGGCGGACCGAATTCGAGACATAAGTGGTTTGAATTTGGGGGGCGTTACATGTTCATTCGGGTGAACTTACATGAATATAAAGTAATAAAAGAGTTAGACGTTTATACAGTTTTGGATCTTGAATTCTGGTATGTTTTCATATATATACAAAAAAAGAAAAAAAAAACAGAAGAAGAATAGTATCAGCCTTAGTTGATCAAGTTTGATTACGTGGCCTCTGTTGCTTGAGCCATTAGTCCTTAGGGGTGTTTTACACCTAGTGCCCTAAAGGTATCTGGCTTGGGAGTCATTAATCAAAAGCTTATTAATGGGTAACTCTGAATAGCCTAAGGTAATTAAGCATTGCACGGTCTTCCTAAAGGTTTTGTTTGTTAATGTATAGAATAAAAGTCTAATTTGGCTTAAGTTTGATTACGTAGCCTTTGTTACTCGAGTTATTAGATTCATAGGGGTTGTTCTACACCTAGTGCCCTAAAGCCATCTAGCTTGGGAATCATTGATCAAAATCTCATAAATGGGTAGTTCTGAATAGCCTAAGGTAATTAAGCACTGTCTAAGTCAAATTTTAATGTCTTCATGCTAGTGCCTTTTGAACCTTTTTTGCATCTGTGTCTTGTTCTTAATGCTTGTTGATCGCTTGAGTTGATTGTGTTAACATATTGGTTAGTACAATCAACTGTGTGAGCTTATGTTGAGCTATGATTAGTTAGGATGGTTGATCTTCACACACACATAGAATCTTATGCTTGAAATTGATTGAACCCTTTTTCATATATGTGTTTGTCCTCTTCTCTGAGAGTGGCTATGATTGCGTTTAGAAGCCATGATGCTAGTATATAGTTTTATATACTTCATTCGCGTTGTTATTTTATTGTTGTTATTTCTGTGTTATATTGTTTTACTTGAGGACAAGCAAATGTTTAAGTTTTGGGGTATTTGATGAGTAAGATTTATATCTGTGAATCGGATCCTTTATTTCTTAAGAAGTTGCTTGATCTTCGTAGTTTATATAACTTTTATAATATTTTGGTATTATTTTGCTTAATCTATGTGTTGCAAGACTTATAAGGTCTTTTTAAGCTTGTATGGGAAAAAATCCTACAAACGCTTCTTACCGCATTGCCGTTGCGAGAGCTTAAAATTGGTGACTATAACGCCCTACAGCCATTTATGACATCATCAAATTTGACACCCCAATTGTGACACCCCCAAATCTAAGTACTTCATTCCCACAAGATTTGGTGCTCACTATTCATACATTCATACTATCTACCCAAATAAAATAATATTTAAACCATAATTCCTCCCTTTAAATAGGGTTACATCATTAAATTCAAAAACATCCCAGGTTGTCTAACCTTTAAACATCATATAAACGCGAAAATAAAATTATTACATCCCATTATTATTTAAAAGTCTATGAGCATACTTAATAAATAAACTTTACAAGTCTTCATCACTTGTACATTTTTCCCTTTCCTTTGCTAGTTGAAGGCTCATCTACCTTCTCAACTTTAGCTGCAATAATAATATTTATGCAAGAATGAGCAAAAAAATTGCTCATTAGATATAGCAATGAATCAACAAGAATGAAATAACTACCAATGAATAGGCTCATCAATACTAAATAGTACTCTATCAATAATAACCAACGACTGGAATCAAAATATAGAATATATAAAATTGAGGGTCATAAGACCACGAACTATGTTCACAGTTGCAAGTAATCTTTCAACTTCAACTTTAACAGTCATAAGACTATAAGGACTCTTCGTACTTAGGGGGATCAGCCCTTCGTACAATGTATTGTGCACAAACATTTCAACGCTAAGCATAAATTATCCCCTAATAATAGGGTTGTTCATCTCAGTATTTAGAGTATAAGTCCACACCAAAAAAGGTTTGGTTAAGATTTCAAGGGTAATTTGGGGTTTAACGATCATCAACTACATGACTAGTTGAATCAATAGTGTGAAATAACAAAACAATTGATCAATAACAACATAATATAGAACAAATGAGAATCATAGGTGAATTGACTATATATATTAACTCATGCCTGGAAATAACTAGAGAGCATAAGTATTGAACAAAATGAATAAAATGATAAACCTTTGCTTGAACAATCAATAAGCTAAGGTTAGGATCTTATAACATTAGAAATGAAATTACTGAACGTACATTAACTGATAGCAAGCTGAAAACTAAAAACTTGCCCAACATGGTATTAGTTCATGGAAAATAATAAAACAACTCAATAATAGAGACAAGAGTTCAAAAACTGTGTTCATTATACAGAAATAGAACTTAAGAAACTTGCTTAACTATAAACAAGTTAGAATGAATCAACCATAATGAGAATTCCAACAACATTAGAGTTAAAGCTTGCTCAAATGAAATTTAGGAACAAATGACTTGTTAAATAATGATTTAAGGTAGGGAAGCTTGCTCAATCAAACAAAATAAAGTTACACAATGTAATATTAGACTAGATCAACGAAAGTGTAGAGTTAGAAAACTTGCCTCGAGCGTAAGCTATAATATCAAACTCATGTTCACCTACACATAGGTTTAGAACCATAATAACTATTAAATATTCTAACATACCGTAACATGTACATTTCTAACAAAAGTTATCATTTTAGCACAAGTCTTATGCTACTATACAAATATCAGAAATTTCAAGTGTGTTAACCCTCACAACACCTGTTTACTATTCATTACGCTTAATAATTCACAACATGTCATTTTCATAGTTTACTAATCATTTAAAACTTTGAGTTTACTAACCACATAATACAACTATGTTTTAACCTTGTTGTTACGTGTTTGACATGCTAACACATCATTAGTCCAATGTATAAGGGTATAACAAAATCTGCAGTGACAGTGAGACTTGATGTCTGTGGACATGGTATAGGCGTATTGCGTCATACGTGTTCGGGACTCACAAGCAACAAGTGGCATTTGCATGTACAGACGCTGAGACGAGAGAGGCGGTGATGAGCGATGTCAAACTTTAGCCCAACAAATGCAAATTTCACCCACCAAACAGTGATAATAACATATAAAAATGGTATAGAACTATCACAAACATGTTTGTGAACATTTTCCACCAATTAAAACAATTTAACAACAATTTAAGCTAGGTTAATTTCTCAAATTCCATGATATTCATATAAAACTCAAATTTTGATATTCATCCCAAAAATCATCACTGTGAATTCAATACTTGGCCAAATCACTTCATTCAAATTACGTTATGCTCGTTTCTTAATGAACTAATATAATCAAGCTTTAATTTACAATTCACATACTAATTGGCACTACAATTGATACTTTGCATGAACCATATAAAAATACATATACTGACATTATTTTCTTCCTACTGTCAATGAATTTAGCATACAAATTTCTTATTTTAAACATAACTCTAGTATCATAAGCATGTATCATCACAATTACCAAGTATATATCCATAATTCATCAATTTTGATTTCACGAACACAAACAAACCATGCCATGAATTCATATTTGCATATATATATATATATATATATATATATATATATATATATATATATATATATATATATATATATAGCAACGATCGATACATACCCTTATCTTATTACTCACATGCTCACCCCCCTTTAGCGACGGACTCGGCGACGATTTCGATCATTTCTATACAATAAATACATACTTTTAGCGACGGATGACATATAGCGTCGCTAAGAGTATAGACGACGGTTATTATCAACGAAAACTGTCATAGGGTTAAATCACTAAAGGGGGTGGTAACGAATGAGAAAGATAAGAGGTATGCACTTGATCCGGACCGTATATATATATATATATAGGGAAAATACCTTCAATTAGCGTGATAATTCCTTGCAAACACCACTGAATTAGCTTTGAAATCCTTAAGCTTCCTCTTAATCTCTCTCAAGTTTCACTGTCAAGCTCTATCAAACTCTCTGAACACTTTTCTCAATATAGCCAAATACCAAGTCACGTAGCACTTAAGCGCAAAGATAAAAAAACTAATAACCTTAATAATCCTAATAACTAACATAAGTTAAAAGAAACGTATATATTATAAATATATTATATTTATTATTTTAATTTAATTTATTTATTTTATTTAAATTCAAAAATTAAAAATCCCAAAAGCCATAAGGCTTTGTTTGGCAAAACCCTTTAAATTTTAAAGAATTAATATACTTAAGCCTTGTTTAGCAAAAACTAAATTAAACTCCCTTACTTTTATTTTAATAAACAATTTAGTTTATAATTTATAATTACATCTTATTTATTTGTATTTCCAAATCCAACATTAATTAAATAAATTAATTATACATGCTATATTCTAATTAAATAAAATCATCACAATAATATATACAATTTAATTTAATAATTTAATATACAATTTAAATTATTAAATCATCACAACAATATAACCTCTCATGTTATATTACACTCTCTAAATTATAAATTAATTTAATTTAGAATATTATCTAATAATTTAGATTCATTAATATTTATTAACAATGATCATATCAATAAAAGATCTATTTCATGAATTTCAACAATAGACACATCAAATAAATATTTATATTACTCAATAAATATTTATATTACAATTTGAAATTCCGGATCGTTACATCCTTCTCTCCTTACAAGGATTCTATCCCCAGAATCACCATTCAAACAATCAAATCGTCACATTCTTCCCTACTTACAAAGATTCTGTCCCCAGAATCGAAGACATAGACTAAACAAATAACTCATGATTATTCTTCATCATATTAGCTTCTAGTTCCCACGTACCCTCTTTAACGTTGTGGTTCCTCTATATCACCTTCACAGAAGGTATCACTTTATTCCTGAGCACTTGTTCTTTCTTGTCGACTATCTGGATAGGAATCTCTTCATAAGATAAATCTTTATTGAACTGCAACGGTTCATACTCGATCACATGCTTGTAATCGGGTTTATATGGTCGCAACACTGACACATGGAAAACGTTGTGCACGTGTTCTAATTCCGGAGGTAAAGCTATCTCATAAGCCACCTCTCCCACTCTTTGCAATATTTTGAAAGGTCCAATAAACCTTGGGCTGAGCTTTCCTTTCTTGCCAAAATGAATTTTCTCCTTCCAAGGAGAAACTTTCAGGAACACAAATTTTCCTGCTTCAAATTCATGATTCTGCATGTGTTGATCAGCATACTTCTTCTGTCGATCTTGAGCAGCTACTAGGCTTGCTCTGATGAGTTTGAAAACTTCAGCGGTCTGCTGTACCAGTTCTGGGCCTAACAGCTGACGTTTACCAACTACATCCCAGTATAGTGGAGTTCTGTACTTTCTGCCATATAACGCCTCGTATGGTGGCATACCAATGCTTGTGTGGTAACTGTTGTTGTATGCAAATTCAACCAACGGTAAACGATCATCCCAGTTTCCTTTGAAATCCATTATGCAAGCTCTAAGCATATCCTCTAACGTTTGGATTGTTCATTCGCTTTGCCCATCAGTTTGCGGATGATATTATGTACTCATCTTCAATTGCATTCCCATGCATTCTTGAAGTCTCTTCCAAAAATTTGATATAAACCTTGGATCTCTGTCTGATACAATTGACACTGGAACTCCATGTCTTGAAACGATCTCTTTAACGTATAGCTTCACCAGCTGATCAAGATTAAATCTAATCTTTATTGGCAAAAAGTGTACAAATTTTGTCAACCTGTCCACTATCACCCATATCGCATCGTATCCTTTCTGAGTCGTTGGAAGACCTACCACAAAATCCATTGTGATATGCTCCCACTTCCATTCTGGCATTTCCAACGGTTGAAGTAATCCGCTTGGTCTTTGATGCTCGACCTTCACTTTCTGACATGTCAAGCACTTTGCAACACATTCTGCAACGTCTCTTTTCATGTTCGGACACCAAAACTGTCACCACAAATCTTGATACATCTTTGTACTTCCCGGATGAATAGAATATCTTGAGTTATGCGCTTCCGTCATAATTTCTTCTTTAATTTCCTGAACTGCTGGAACCCAAATTCGTCCCTCGAATCTTAGCACTCCCGTAGTATCGAACTGGTACTTCACTTCTTTACCCTCGACCACACTTTCCTTTATTTTTATACATTCTTCATCTTGTAGTTGTGCGTTCTTTACCTTGTCCACCAAAGTTGGACTAGCTTCTATCTGGTACAATTTTTCATCGGATTCTTTTGGAAATTTGATTTCCAACTCTAGCCTTGCAATTGCTGAAATGAGCTCCTCCTTATTGGTTAACAACATCAACTTTTCTCGGCCTTTTCTACTCAAGGCATCCGCAACCACGTTTGCTTTTCCTGGATGATAAAAGATCTTGCAATCATAATCTTTTATCAATTCCATCCATCTTCTTTAACGTATGTTCAGATCCTTTTGTGTGAAAATATACTTCAGACTTTTATGGTCTGTGTAGATCTCACATTTTCCTCCATAGAGATAATGTCTCCATATCTTCAGTGCAAATACCACTGCCGCCAACTCTTAACCATGAGTCAGATATCCTTTCTCGTAGTTTTTCAACTTCCTTGATGCATACGCAATAACCTTGTCGTTCTACATAAGGACAGAACCCAATCCCTTGTGTGAAGCATCGCTATACACCACGAAATTTCCTGTATTATCTGGTAATGACAAAACAGGTGCCACACTTAACTTCTTTTTTAGTTCTTGAAAACTTTCTTCACACTTCTCCGTCCAAACAAATTTTACAGATTTTCTCGTCAAATTTGTCAACGGAGTAGCGACCTTGGAAAAATCTTGAATAAATCGTCTGTAATATCTTGTTAATTCTAAGAAACTTCTTACTTCTGATGGAGTTCTTGGTTGTTCCCAATTTATCACGGTTTCGACTTTTGATGGATCTATGGAAATCCCAACCTTATCAATTACATGGCCAAGAAATTGTACACGTTCCAGCCAAAACTCACATTTAGAGAATTTCGCTTACAACTTTTCTTTCCTTAATGTCTCCAGCGTTAGACGTAAGTGTTCCACGTGTTCTTCTCGAGTCTTGGAGTACACCAAAATATCATCAATGAACACCACTAAAAACTTGTCTAAAAATGGTTTAAACACCCTGTTCATCAAATCCATGAACGCTGCAAGGGCGTTTGTCAAACCAAAAGACATCACCAAAAATTCATAATGTCCATACCTAGTTTGGAATGCCGTCTTCGGTACATCCTCCTTCCTTAATTTCAGTTGGTGATACCCACTTCTCAAATCTATTTTCGAGAAGTATCTAGCACCCTTCAATTGATCAAACAAGTCATCTATTCTTGGCAATGGATATTTATTTTTAATAGTGACTTTGTTTAATTCCCTATAATCAATGCAAAGACACATTGACCCATCCTTCTTCTTCATGAATAACACATGTGCTCCCCACGGTGATACACTCAGTTGAATGTACTTCTTATCTAGCAGCTCTTGCAGTTGTACCATTAGTTCCTTCATCTCTACCGAAGCCATTCTGTACGAGGCCTTCGATATCAGAGCGGTTCCTGGCGCTAAGTCAATCACGAATTCGATTTCTCTGTCGGGCAGAAGTCCTAGCAAATTTTTCGGAAACACATCCACAAATTTCCTAACCGCTGGTATTTCCTCCAATTTCACACCCTTCTCCTTTTGAGTATCGGCTATGTAAGCTTAGTACCCTACACAGCCTTTACTCAATAACTTCTTGTCCTGGATCATCGTCAGACATCTCATTTATCTAGGCGATTTCCTACCATAAAAAACTACCTTTGACGGAGTCATAAGGTTTACACACTTCTTTTGGCAATCAATTATTGCTCCATAATTGAATAACCAATCCATTCCCAATATCACGTCAAACTCTCCATGTTTTATCGGGATTAAATCTACTGTCATAACATTCCCCTTAATGTTCACCTTACAGTTCCTGTATACGAACCTAACATGAATCACTTCTTTATTCGCAATTTCCATGTTTAAAGGGAATTTCAACTCTTCACAAGGTATTTCTAACCTTTTAGCAAATTCATCAGATATAAACGAGCAAGTAGCACCCGAATCAAATAATACATATGCATTTATATTATTGATTGGGATAATACCTGACACGACATCTTTTGATTCCACCGCGTCCTGCACCATCATGTTGAAGGTTCTTGCTGTGGGCTTATTTGTTGTCGTTGGTCCAGCAATAGTCATTGTACCTCCACTAGCATTTCCCTTGCTTCCATTTTCCTCACCAGATCTCTTCTTAGGGCATTCACGAGCAAAGTGATCCTTGGACC
Organism: Panax ginseng; assembly: GCA_020205605.1. Taxonomy (NCBI): domain Eukaryota; kingdom Viridiplantae; phylum Streptophyta; class Magnoliopsida; order Apiales; family Araliaceae; genus Panax; species Panax ginseng. Next base: position 118,289,468 of record CM035131.1, on the reverse strand, counting down.
CGCACATGAAGCAGACGGTCTTCTTAGATTGAGTGCAATTTAGGGCGATGTGACCCTCCTGGCCACAGTTGAAGAATACTCATTTCCCCATCAAGCACACACCCTTGTGAAACTTTCCGCATGTAGCACATGCTTCGAACTTCTTCTTTTATTGACTTCTTTGTTGATTTCCAGCTCCCACACTTTCATTCCACTTCCTCTTTAAATTGTTGTTGCCATTTCCACTGTTACCACCACCACCATTATTAGCTTCACCTTCACTCTTCTTCTTCCTCTGATGTTGGTTGTGTTTTGCTACAGCCTCGCCTCCACTCTCAGCAAGAATTGCTTTCTCCATTACCCCTGCAAACATCTTCAAATTGTAACAAGGAGACTCTCTTTGTACAAACTGGGCTTGGTCCACTGTTCAAACCTCTTCAGCCTTGCATTAAATGCATGTCTTTGACTTGATATGGCTCAAACCTCACGAGCTTCGTTGAATATTTGCGGCATACTCGCATAATCGACATCGTTCCACGCTTGATTCTAAAAATGGTACTTCTAGCTGACTCTTCGAACTTTCTGGAAAATAGGTCTCAAAGAATATCTCCTTGAACCTTTCCCAAGTCATTACCTCTTGACCTCCTCAGGTTTTATTGGCTTGCCACCAATAACTTGCCTCTGCTTTCAACATGAATGTTGCAAAAGCAATCTTCTGGTTATCTTCTACCCTAGCAACATCGAACACCTTCTCTATTTCCATGATACAGGTCTGTGCTTCAACTGGATTCATGGATCCATGGAATTCTGGTGGTCCAACCGCCTTGAAATCCTTATACATTGTACCTTGGTTCTGAGGTTGATTCTGCAAAGCACCCATCAATAACGTCACTAGCTGCTGAACTGGGTTATCTTCCACATTGTTATTGTTGTTTTCCTCAGTGGTTCTATGTCGTGGTGGTTGACGTTTAGGAGGCATTTTATGTTAAAATACACCCATTAGATTCAATTCAATCTTTTAAGTATTACTACTTAATTTGCACATCATATAAGATTATCACGTAACACATGACACTTTAAATAAAATAATAACTTTTATTCATTCATAATCTTTTAAAAACATCAAAACAATAGCATCACTGCTATTTACATTACTTTCCCGAACTATAACAGTTTCAGGACAACATCATCATCATATATCCCATTGGTTATATCATACCCGACATTTAAAATTTATTTACTCCCTAACCACATCTCAGGTACATTCCCTATAATGTCCTACTAAGATACTACGTAGCCTTACGTCGCTCTTCCTCCATAATTCGAGTCATTGTTCGGCGATCTAAAATGTATGATGGCAGCGTCTCGAACTGAATTGGATAATACATGACCCGATCTTGAGTTCGATTGATCACGGTGTTGAATACATTATTCATCACCTCCATCTTCATCCTCTTTTCTTGTGCATCCCTCTCTGCCATCCTGGCTCGTTGATAAGCTTCCTCATATGCGTCTTCGGCTCTTGCCCTCTTCGTAGATTCCTCTTTCAGCTTATTCTCCATTTCTGCAATCTTGTCTATCAGCTGTTCGTTTTCCCCTTCCGTGTCTTCTTCAACATTGTTCAGACGTTCCTCTCGATCCTGGATATCATTGTCCTTCCATGCCATCGAGGTCTATTGTTTAGCTACTATCTCTTGCAACTCCTCGACGATATCTTGAAGTTCCACATTGCGGTCGTGTACTTCGTCGTACACACGGGCAGCAATCGAGTTAAGTGTAATCTCTTCCTCCTCGTCCTCCTCATCCAACTGTGGCAGCTCAACAGGGTCCTGCTCATCCGTCTCCACATCCTCATCCTCATCTTCAACCACTGTGACCAACGGGGCTGACTCCCATAGAAGTAGTTGTTCCCAAACCACCTGAATATCTCGAGGCTCCTCCTCTCTAGGCATCTGTGATCCTTCTTCCCTAGCCTGACTAGATCCTCCTACATTAGTCATCCTGACAACAAAATTTTAAGTTTTTTATTACTAATCATTACTACTCGACACTCACGAGCACATAAGTTGTAATCACATAAGCACATAAGTGTTTTATTACTTTCTCTTTCCTAAAACTCGATAAGAGTTTATCATCACTATCTTTTCAAAGGTTACTTCCTAAGGCTTTTCCCCCACCTAAGGTTCATAACCTAAAGCTTTGATACCAACCTATGACACCCCCAAATCTAGGTACTTCATTCCCACAAGATTTGGTGCTCACTATCCATACATTCATATTATCTACCCAAATAAAATAATATTTAAACCATAATTCCTCCTTTTAAATAGGGTTACATCATTAAATTCAAAAACATCCCAGATTGTCTAACCTTTAAACATCATATAAACGCGAAAATAAAATTATTACATCCCATCATTATTTAAAAGTCTATGAGCATAATTAATAAATAAACTTTACAAGTCTTCATCACTTGTAAATTTTTCCCTTTCCTTTGCTAGTTGAAGGCTCATCTACCTTCTCAACTTTAGCTGCAATAATAATATTTATGCAAGAGTGAGCAAAACAATTGCTCACTAGATATAGCAATGAATCAACAAGAATGAAATAACTGCCAATGAGTAGGCTCATCAATACTAAATAGTACTCTATCAATAATAACCAACGACTGGAATCAAAATATAGAATATATAAAACTGAGGGTCATAAGACCACGAACTATGTCCACAGTTGCAAGTAATCTTTCAACTTCAACTTTAACAGTCATAAGACTATAAGGACTCCTCGTACTTAGGGGGATCAGCCCTTCGTACAATGTATTGTGCACAAACATTTCAACGCTAAGCGTAAATTATCCCCTAATAATAGGGTTGTTCATCTCAGTATTTAGAGTACAAGTCCGCACCAAAGAAGGTTTAGTTTGGATAAGCTTTCAAGGGTAATTTGGGGTTGAACGATTATTAACTAGAGGACTAGTTGAATCAATAGTGTGAAATAAAAGAACAATTGAGCAATAACAACATAACATAGAACAAATGAGAATCATAGGTGAATTGACTATATATATTAACTCATGCCTGGAAATAACTAGAGAGCATAAGTATTGAATAAAATGAATAAAATGATAAACCTTTGCTTGAACAATCAATAAGCTAAGGTTAGGATCTTATAATATTAGAAATGAAATTACTGAACGTACATTAACTGATAGCAAGCTGAAAACTAAAAACTTGCCCAACATGGTATTAGTTCATTCAAAGTAATAAAACAGTTCAATAATAGAGATGAGAGTTCAAAAATTGCGTTCATTATACAGAAATAGAACTTAAGAAACTTGCTTAACTATAAACAAGTTAGAATGAATCAACCATAATGAGAATTCTAACAACATTAGAGTTAAAGCTTGCTCAAATGAAATTTAGGAACAAATGACTTGTTAAATAACAGTTTAAGGTAGGAAGCTTGCTCAATCAAACAAAATAAAGTTACACAATGTAATATTAGACTAGATCAACGAAAGTGTAGAGTTAGAAAACTTGCCTCGAGCGTAAGCTATAATATCAAACTCACGTTCACCTACACATAGGTTTAGAACCATAATAACTATTAAATATTCTAACATACCGTAACATGTACATTTCTAACTAAACTTATCATTTTAGCACAAGTCTTATGCTACTATACAAATATCAGAAATTTCAAGTGTGTTAACCCTCACAACACCTGTTTACTATTCATTACGCCTTAATAATTCACAACATGTCATTTTCATAGTTTACTAATCATTTAAAACTTTGAATTTACTAACCACATAATACAACTATGTTTTAACCTTGTTGTTACGTGTTTGACATGCTAACACATCATTAGTCCAATGTATAAGGGTATAACAAAATCAGAAGCAGTTGAGCGAGACTTGATGTAATACGTGGATATGGTATATGTGATTCGCGCCATACACAAGCCTGGGACTGACGTAGCTACGCCATTTTTTGCCTTGGCATCTGTGCAATTACTTGGCAGGTGCATGACGCAGAAGAGATGGGTGATGAGCGATGGCAAACTTTAGCCCAATAAACACAAATTTCACCCACCAAACAGTGATAATAACATGTAAAAATGGTATAAAACTATCACAAACATGTATATGAACATTTTCCACCAATTAAAACAATTTAACAACAATTTAAGGTAGGTTAATTTCTCAAATTCCATGATTTTCATATAAAACTCAAATTTTGATATTCATCCCAAAAATCATCACTGTAAATTCAATACTTGGCCAAATCACTTCATTCAAATTACGTTATGCTCGTTTCTTAATGAACTAACATAATCAAGTTTTAATTTACAATTTCACATACTAATTGGCCACTACAATTGATACTTTTCATGAACCATATGAAAATACATATACTGACATTATTTTCTTCCCTCTTCATCGGCTAATTTAGCATATAAATTTCTTATTTTAAACATAACTCTAGCATCATAAGCATGTATCATCACAATTACCAAGTATATATCCATAATTCATCAATTTTGATTTCACAGAACACAAACAAACCATGCCGTGAAATCATATATATATATATATATATATATATATATAATTAGGGAAAATACATTCAATTAGTGTGATCCACTGAATTAGTTTTGAAATCCTTAAGCTTCCTCTAAATCTCTCTCAAGTTTCACTGTCAAGCTGAATCAAACTCTCTGAACTCTCTTCTCAATATAGCCAAATACCAAGTCACGTAGCACTTAAACGCAAAGAAAAAAATTGATAACCTTAATAATCCTAATAACTAACATTAGTTAAAAGAAACGTATATATTATAAATATATTATATTTATTATTTTAATTTAATTTATTTAATTCAAAAATTAGAAATCCCAAAAGCCATAAGGTTTGTTAGGCAAAACCCTTTAAATTTTAAAGAATTAATATACTTAAGCCTTGATTGGCAAAAACTAAATTAAACTCCCTTACTTTTATTTTAATAAACAATTTAGTTTATAATTTATAATTACATCTTATTTATTTGGATTTAAATCCAATATTAATTAAATAAATTAATTATACATGCTATATTCTAATTAAATAAAATCATCACAACAATATATACAATTTTATTTAGTAATTTAATATACAATTTAAATTATTAAATCATCACAACAATATAACCTCTCATGTTATATTACACTCTCTAAATTATAAATTAATTTAATTTAGATTATTATCTAATAATTTAGATTCATTAATATTTATTAACAATCATCATATCAATAAAATATATATTTCATCAATTTCAACAATAGACACATCAAATAAATATTTATATTACTCAATAAATATTTATATTACAATTTAAACTTTCGGATCGCTACACCAATCCCTTTATAAACTGGTATTGCAGCTCCACTTATTGACCGAATGTGCTGACTTAGAGCTGTAGTGCCACTCCAAGGCTTAATCTTGGTGCTGCAGCGCCACTTCCGGTTCCCAAGTAGAAAAGAGCTAGTTTGACCTAGCTAAAGCAGAAGCCACAGATATATACTTAGGGGTGATGAGTGAGATTTATACCCGCGAATTGGATACTTTATGGCTTAAATAGTTTCCTGATCTTCGTAGATTTTATATAGTTTTATATGATTATAGTGTTATTATGATTAACCAACGTATTGTAGGGCTTAACAGGACTTTTCTAGCTTTCAAGGGACAAAACGGACAAATTTCATACACTGGCGTTGCGGCGCCAATGCCAAGCCTTGTGCTCGCGCCGCAGCGCCACCCTCTTGTCTTACTAATGTCATCCCGGCGCTGCAATGCCATGGTTCCTTCATTGACTCGCGCTGTAGCACGAGCTCTGATAAGTGGTATTTTTACCTACTTATTGAATACCAATTCATGCGAATTGTGTGACGCCCCCAAATCCAGGTTCTCTAACCTCAGATTCAGTGCTCACGATCCTATCATCATCATAAGCATTCTATAACTATTTTGAAATAATAAACATACATTGTTCATTATACAAAAGTCTCAAAATATGGTCCCAAGGTCTCTCTAACCTTAACTTTAAATACACCATTCATAATACAAATAGTTTACTCAAGAAATTCCATTAGATAATAACTAATTTAACATTCATTCTAAAATTACTCTCGGATCTTGCCCTTGCCCTTGTCCTTCGCATTAGATCCTTGGGCTTAAGCGAAAATAGAGGTCATGATATAGCAAGAGTAAGCAACTAATTTTCTTCACAAGTTTATAAAGACAAAGGAGATATATCATGACTTAGAAAGAAATATTGCCTTGATGTTCAACAATAATATAAGATTGTGAAGGAACATGAATTAATAATCAACAATTGAATATTCGATAATTGAATAACATGGCCGAAAGTGGTTTTGAATAACCATGAACATTTGCCAAGGTGCTCGATGATTTAAGCTGGACCTTTTAATAAGTTTTGGTATTGAGGGATCGACCTTTCATACCCCGTGATTTATGCATAAACACTTAATAATCCGACATTGATATCATGCCTTAATCAAATTTGTTCATTTCTCGGTCAAGAGTTCTTACCATATCAATTAATAAGAACGGTTATTTAAAATCCATTTGATTTAACAAATTTAGACATGCTTGATCTAGGCGATACAATTAATAGATCTATCCATAAACAGTTCATAAATGAAGAACTTTAATTTAATTCACGATTCGATGCCCGATGAAGCTGAATTCAATTGCACAAAGTGCAATTTCAATAATCAATAAAGGCGTGAATAATCATCAATAATTATTCACTAATATGCTTTGAAAATAATAACTCAAGTTGAGTTAGGAAACTTTCCTCGATCGAAGATTACTGACTCTGAAATAAATTTCTATCCACTATGTAGTTAAAATATCTTCCTTTGAGAGACCTATAATTAGTCTTTCAATTAGTCATTACATAACATCCATTATGTAATCACATAGATATCATACATTCTGATAAGTTCTTATAAACATTATCATATACAGATATAGTGTTATTAACGACTACCTTTAATTCACATAATATTATTAACTTAGATAATATTAATTCACTTTCTAGTATTATTGGTTCACTAATAATACTTTAAATCATTACTAACATTTTATTCACTTACTAATATTATTAATCATTTAATAATATTTTATCCCTTACTAATATTATTAATCATTTAATAATATTTTATTCACTTACTAATATTATTAATCATTTAATAATATTTTATTTAATCTCGAATATTATTATTTAATAATAATACTCTAATCTAATATTTTTATTTACATAACAACATCATATTATAATATTATTAGTATTATAATAATATTCCAATGATTTATTAAATTAATAAATAATTTATTCTAATTATTCATCCTTTAATAACCTCTTATTTAATATCCATAAAAGGTCATAAGTAATATTTATTATTATAAATTACCAAAATGCCCTAAGATAGTCATGATATAATATATTATGAGCATTCAAGCATAAAAATCATATTTTTCTCATTAAAGGCATCATTTAACTATTTATTTCCTTTTATTCATAACCTAATCATTTTTAGGAAAAATAGCAAACTGATTCCAAAAATTTTCAGCTTCTGGATTTTAACAGAATATGAACCAGCAATGATCCTCTAATTTTTCTAGAATTTTAGAAAATGATTTACTATTTTTAAAGTGCTCAAAACACTCAAATCTTGTTCTATTTTTAAAAAATTGAGTTTTGCTCAGAAAAATCTGAAATTTTCAGGGTATGCTCTCTTAACATATATGAAGCTACTGTAAATATTTTGGAATTTTCCAGTGTATACACAATGATATATTCGTAGGATAATATTTATGGAGTCCTTTACGGAAATAGTCATTACGCACAATATATAACTCGAAACGTGTCCGTTCTTTTTCCTACGCGTAGATAACTTCATAAGGTACCTCTGTAATATTTTTCCAGATTTTTATAAGACAAGGAACTAGCCGAAACAGCCTCATGAAAAACAAGTCAGTAGCTGATTTTGGATTTCAAGGCTTTTAGCATATAAAGTGGACTGTTTTGGGAAAAATAATCTTAAAGGTTCCAAAACATGCTAGATTTGTGATCTACCACTTGGGTTTACTAGATAACTCATGTATCTAGCACCCCCCTTTGACGGATCATAATTCCAAGTTGTAGAACTTGAGTTACACAAGATTTAGTGGGAGAAAACAAGAGTTTTCACCTTGGAGAACATATGCTCATTTTCTTCCTCTAAGCCTTAGATCCAACACTCAAGATACTTAGTTCCATGCATGATGGTATGTATAACTAGTGTATCTTGAGTAGTTATCTATAACCCATCAAAACTCAAGCTATCAAAACAAGGTAAGAGAAGAAGATGAAGGTACATTATACCTTGACTTAGTGGCTACCTTCCTTGATTTTCCAAAGTAACTAATAAACTTAGGGGGCATAAACCACTAGAACTCCTATAATTCTTCTTCCTATGGCTGAAATTCTCTCTTTCTTTTCTCTCTTTGAAGTTGGCTAGCACTGGGGAGCAAGAGGTAGAAGAAGAAGATGAAGAAGATGGAGAGAAAATGAGATGTTGGAAGAATGAGATGTGAATTCAAAATGTAATGGGCAATTCATTATTAATTCTCCCACAATCATTTTGTTGCCCATTAGGTAAAACACTTTGTTTATTACTTACCTTAGGTTAAACATGATTAAATGTGCATAATGGAGTGGCAACCAATGGGAGCCTTACAACATTGTCCTTATGTTTATTCATGTCTACTAATGGACAAGCTAGATTAATTATTCCACTTAGGATCCTCATAATATCCACCATTTAGCTTTTATTTTAAATGCCCAATTTTGATTAATCAAATGTCTAGAATACCCCCAATCAAGTGGGCTAAGTATTGGATTACAATTTATTTTCCTTGGGCTTTTCTTTTAATTGATTTGGGCTAGATAAAACATAGTCCAACAATTTTAATAATGTTACCCAATTTGATAATTTAGGGCTTTCATCTCCAATCATATGAAGTTTAATTACTTATACATATGATTTTATCTCATAACCTAATTAGATTTATAAAATTAGGTTTAAAATTATTAGTCACTTGAAATACTAAGTTTACCCACTTAAGTTAGTATCGTATAAAATACTAACTTTTCGTGTTACCATAACCCTTAGGTTATTTAATATCCTTACCTAATGTATAATTAGGTCACAAGACTTTCATTTTAATGAAATCCATAAATGTATGTATCCATATATAATACAAAGTTTAAAAAAAAATGTACATACATACAGGGTGACTTAAGATTCACGGTTATTACAAATTGTGTCCTTCTCAAGTACATTTTATTGTGTTTTAGTTGCATTTCATGTTATTTTGCATTGCATTTACTTAAAACTCCTTTTTTATGAATAAGTCTTTGGAATCGACTTAATTTTGGTGATATTAGAGGCACGAGGCTAAGGGATGCGTGAAGGTGAGGCACTGACGTTGATGTGCATGGCATGGAGGTACAATGAAGCATGGAGACCAAACATGGAAGAAATTTCAAGTGTGTTAACCCTCACAACACCTGTTTACTATTCATTACGCTTAATAATTCACAACATGTCATTTTCATAGTTTACTAATCATTTAAAACTTTGAATTTACTAACCACATAATACAACTATGTTTTAACCTTGTTGTTACGTGTTTGACATGCTAACACATCATTAGTCCAATGTATAAGGGTATAACAAAATCATGGTAGTGAGACTTGATTAATCTGTGGACATGGTATGTGTGATTCGCCATACACAAGCACTGGGGATGCGTGCAGCTGCGCATTTTTGCCTTTGGCATATTGCACATTTCTTGTGCAGACTTGATGATGACATAAAGATGGGTGATGAATAAGAGCGACTTTAGCCCAATAAACACAAATTTCACCCACCAAAGCGTTGATAATAACATGTAAAAAATGGTATAAAACTATCACAAACATGTATATGAACATTTTCCACCAATTAAAACAATTTAACAACAATTTAAGGTAGGTTAATTTCTCAAATTCCATGATTTTCATATAAAACTCAAATTTTGATATTCATCCCAAAAATCATCACTGTAAATTCAATACTTGGCCAAATCACTTCATTCAAATTACGTTATGCTCGTTTCTTAATGAACTAACATAATCAAGTTTCAATTTACAATTTCACATACTAATTGGCCACTACAATTGATACTTTTCATGAACCATATGAAAATACATATACTGACATTATTTTCTTCCTACTGTCAATGAATTTAGCATATAAATTTCTTATTTTAAACATAACTCTAGCATCATAAGCATGTATCATCACAATTACCAAGTATATATCCATAATTCATCAATTTTGATTTCAAAGAACACAAACAAACCATCTTGGTGAAATCATATATATATATATATATATATATATATATATATATATATATATATATATATATATATATATAATTAGGGAAAATACATTCAATTAGTGTGATCCACTGAATTAGTTTTGAAATCCTTAAGCTTCCTCTCAATCTCTCTCAAGTTTCACTGTCAAGCTCTATCAAACTCTCTGAACTCTCTTCTCAATATAGCCAAATACCAAGTCACATAGCACTTAAGCGCAAAGAAAAAAATTGATAACCTTAATAATCCTAATAACTAACATTAGTTAAAAGAAACGTATATATTATAAATATATTATATTTATTATTTTAATTTAATTTATTTAATTCAAAAATTAGAAATCCCAAAAGCCATAAGGTTTGTTAGGCAAAACCCTTTAAATTTTAAAGAATTAATATACTTAAGCCTTGATTGGCAAAAACTAAATTAAACTCCCTTACTTTTATTTTAATAAACAATTTAGTTTATAATTTATAATTACATCTTATTTATTTGGATTTCCAAATCCAATATTAATTAAATAAATTAATTATACATGCTATATTCTAATTAAATAAAATCATCACAACAATATATACAATTTTAATTAATAATTTAATATATAATTTAAATTATTAAATCATCACAACAATATAACCTCTCATGTTATATTACACTCTCTAAATTATAAATTAATTTAATTTAGAATATTATCTAATAATTTAGATTCATTAATATTTATTAACAATCATCATATCAATAAAATATATATTTCATCAATTTCAACAATAGACACATCAAATAAATATTTATATTACTCAATAAATATTTATATTACAATTTAAACTTTGGATCGCTACACCAATCCCTTTATAAAGCTGGTATTGCGGCTCCACTTATTAATGAATGTCTTGACTTAGAGTTTGTAAGCGCCACTCAGGAAGGCTTAATCTTGGTCTTTGCAGGCGCCACTTCAGGTTCCCAAGTAGAAAATTTGGTTTTGACCTAGCTAAGCGGAAGCCACGAGATATATACTTAGGGGTGATGAGTGGGATTTATACCATGAATTGGATACTTTATGGCTTAAATAGTTTCACGATCTTCGTAGATTTTATATAGTTTTATATGATTATAGTGTTATTATGATTAACCGACGTATTGTAGGGCTTAACAGGACTTTTCTAGCTTTTCGAGGACAAAAGCGGACAAATTTCATACTTTGGCGTTCTTGGCGCCAATGCCAAACCTTATCGTGGCTGCATGACACCACCCTCTTGTCTTCTTAATGTCATCCCTGTATTTGCAATGCCATGGTTCCTTCATTGACTTCATGTTGTGCTTACGAGCTACGGTAAGTGGTATTTTTACCTACTTATTGAATACCAATTCATGGGAATTGTGTCCTTCTCAAGTACATTTTATTGTGTTTTAGTTGCATTTCATGTTATTTTGCATTGCATTTACTTAAAACTCCTTTTTATGAATAAGTGCTGGAATCGGCTTAATTTTGGTGATATTAGAGGGCACGAGGCTAAGGGATGCGTGAAGGCGAGGCACAAGCAGTGATGTGCATGGCATGGAGGTACAATGAAGCATGGAGACCAAACATGGAAGAAATTTCAAGTGTGTTAACCCTCACAACACCTGTTTACTATTCATTACGCTTAATAATTCACAACATGTCATTTTCATAGTTTACTAATCATTTAAAACTTTGAATTTACTAACCACATAATACAACTATGTTTTAACCTTGTTGTTACGTGTTTGACATGCTAACACATCATTAGTCCAATGTATAAGGGTATAACAAAATCATGTGAGCAATGAGACTTGATGTCTGTGGACATGGTATATGTGTGATTCTTACATACACAAACACAGGGGACACGTAAATTGCATTTTTTTTGCCTTAACACTTGTAAGACATGCAATTGCTTGTAGATTGCCAGACGATGATAAAGATGGCTGATGAATAGTAGCCGACTTTAGCCCAATAAACACAAATTTCACCCACCAAACAGTGATAATAACATGTAAAAATGGTATAAAACTATCACAAACATGTATATGAACATTTTCCACCAATTAAAACAATTTAACAACAATTTAAGGTAGGTTAATTTCTCAAATTCCATGATTTTCATATAAAACTCAAATTTTGATATTCATCCCAAAAATCATCACTGTAAATTCAATACTTGGCCAAATCACTTCATTCAAATTACGTTATGCTCGTTTCTTAATGAACTAACATAATCAAGTTTTAATTTACAATTTCACATACTAATTGGCCACTACAATTGATACTTTTCATGAACCATATGAAAATACATATACTGACATTATTTTGTTCCTACTGTCAATGAATTTAGCATATAAATTTCTTATTTTAAACATAACTCTAGCATCATAAGCATGTATCATCACAATTACCAAGTATATATCCATAATTCATCAATTTTGATTTCAAAGAACACAAACAAACCATGTGAAGTGAAATCATATATATATATATATATATATATATATATATATATATATATATATATATATATATATATATATATAATTAGGGAAAATACATTCAATTAGTGTGATCCACTTTGAATTAGTTTTGAAATCCTTAAGCTTCCTCTCAATCTCTCTCAAGTTTCTTTGTCAAGCTCTATCAAACTCTAAGCAACTCTCTTCTCAATATAGCCAAATACCAAGTCACGTAGCACTTTAAGCATAAAGAAAAAATTGATAACCTTAATAATCCTAATAACTAACATTAGTTAAAAAAAGCGTATATATTATAAATATATTATATTTATTATTTTAATTTAATTTATTTAATTCAAAATTAGAAATCCCAAAAGCCATATAAGGTTTGTTAGCAAAACCCTTTAAATTTTAAAGAATTAATATACTTAAGCCTTGATTGGCAAAAAACTAAATTAAACTCCTTACTTTTATTTTAATAAATAATTTAGTTTATAATTTATAATTACATCTTATTTATTTGGATTTCCAAATCCAATATTAATTAAATAAATTAATTATACATGCTATATTCTAATTAAATAAAATCATCACAACAATATATACAATTTTATTTAATAATTTAATATATAATTTAAATTATTAAATCATCACAACAATATAACCTCTCATATTTATATTACACTCTAAATTATAAATTAATTTAATTTAGATTATTATCTAATAATTTAGATTCATTAATATTTATTAACAATCATCATATCAATAAAATATATATTTCATCAATTTCAACAATAGACACATCAAATAAATATTTATATTACTCAATAAATATTTATATTACAATTTAAACTTTAGGTTCATTACACCAATCCCTTTATAAGCTGGTATTGCGGCTCCACTTATTGGCCGAATGTCTTTGACTTAGAAGCTATAAGCGCCACTCCAAGGCTTAATCTTGAGTGCTTTGCCTTCCTTAGGTTCCCAGTAGAAAAATTTGGTTTTGACCTAGCTAAAGCAGAAGCCACAGATATATACTTAGGGGTGATGAGTGGGATTTATACCCGCGAATTGGATACTTTATGGCTTAAATAGTTTCCTGATCTTCGTAAATTTTATATAGTTTTATATGATTATAGTGTTATTATGATTAACCGACGTATTGTAGGGCTTAACAGGACTTTTCTAGCTTTCAAGGGACAAAACGGACAAATTTCATACACTGGCGTTGCGGCGCCAATGCCAAGCCTTGTGCTCGCACCGCAGCGCCACCCTCTTGTCTTACTAATGTCATCCCGGCGCTGCAATGCCATGGTTCCTTCATTGATTTCATGTTTGTATACGAGCTCGATAAGTGGTATTTTACCTACTTATTGAATACCGATTCATGCAATAATTGTGTCCTTCTCAAGTACATTTTATTATGTTTTTAGTTGCATTTCATGTTATTTTGCATTGCATTTACTTAAAACTCCTTTTTATGAATAAGTGCTAGAATCGGCTTAATTTTGGTGATATTAGAGGGCACGAGGCTAAGGGATGCGTGAAGGCGAGGCACAAGCAGTGATGTGAATGGCATGGAGGTACAATGAAGCATGGAGACCAAACATGGAAGAAGATCAAGCATGAAAGAGCAAGTAGTAGTAGCAATGACATGACAACGATGAAAGCAGAACCCAGAACATGGTGAAGAAAGCAGCCTTGTTGCGCAGAAAGCTTTCAGGGGCGTGGGACATCAAGAAGAACCTTGAACATGCAATCTTCTTTGGCCCCGTGATTTTGTTTAATTTTAATTTTAATTAAATGAGTTGTAATTGGTTTTAAAAAATGATTCTGACGGGTGTCAGAAAAGGGGATTGATACTTTGAGCGTATTTTATACATCATAACTAGGGTTTACACCTTGGGAGAGATTCCAATGTAGAACGAAGCCAAAACGTCTACTTCTCCAATTCTTCTTGGGATTCTCTGTCATTGTGGATTTTTATTATTATTTACTAGATTTCTACGAGGATTTAATCGTTGATCATTGGTTTTTATTCAACAATTGTGTTTGATCGTTCTATCATTCATATTTCAATTATTTGCTTATTAATCATGTTTAACGTTGATCCCATAATGGCTTTTAGTTCAGACATGAACTAAACTCCATTATGGGATTCTAAGGATTTTAATATGTAGTTTGGTTGCACGGTTAAATGTTAGGGTTGTTTTGCATATTTTATGGGAATTCTATCGTGATTGTTTTACATGTATGAATTCCTGATCACCATTCGTCTCAGTATTTGTATGTAATTGACAATGAACATGCAAGTATGGATTGTAATCATGATAGCATACGAATATGGGGTTGTTATATATGGCTTGCGTATTTTATGAACCAGATAAACATATATTGTTTCACCGTATGAGCTAGAGTAAGGGCTTGTGCTTAAAATAAATATAATTGCAATTTCACATAAACAAGTAGTGATTTTGGTTGTGTTGATGATTACATAGAGTCTATCATCTGTGGATGCTGTGTAAGTAGGTTATAGTGCATTGAAAAATGGTTATAACTCTACTCGTGCTCTTGGCTATTTTCCTATGATATGTGAACATTTCTTGCATGATAATGGCGATGAGATGAAATATTAAATGAAGTTAGGGTCCCATTATTTCCAGTTTATATTTATTCCATTATTATTCTTATTTTTAGTTGTTAGTACAATTTGTTCAATTTAACAATTCTAGTTATTAGTTTAAGCATATAAATATAGTGAGTTAATTAATGCATACTAGTTTAAATTTAACAAATTTCTTTGTGGGATCGATACTCTACTTACTCTGTATTACTTATTGACGCATGTATGCTTGCATGAGTTAGAGCTCTTTTATTAGGACTGTAAAAGAGGCAACAAATTTTTGGCGCCGTTGTCGGGGAAAGGCGTTGAATTTAAATAATTATCATTAGTTTAAAGCTATATTGTATGACTTAGACAATTCTTATCGTTTCTCATTTCTATTTTTGTTTCGTTTTTTTTTTTCGTTTCAGGTACTTGTGGATTTTTTAGCACACGCGATCATCCAACTCAGAACTAACACCAGCGCAAGATAACATAAACGGAAGAGGTTGGAAAGCGAGTGTGCGGAGAAATTTGCAAGCTCAGTTAGATAGTACAACATCCAAAATGGCGGAAGAACAAAGACTTGAGCAAAGAGAAGAGCATCGGGCTCAAGGAGTACTCCATGCCAAACATAAATGGACTACAATCGAGCATAGTCGGACTAAGCGATATGACTAATACCTTTGAGATTAAACCGGGCACTATTCGGATGGTGCAAAACTTCGATTCGATTTGGGTCTTCGCACTGGATGATCCGAATGAACACTTATTGAGCTTCATCGAGATTTGTGATACATTCGGATACAATGGTGTAACGGAGGATGCCATTAGACTACGGCTATTTCCATTTTCATTGAGAGATAAGGCTAGAAGTTGGCTACATTCTTTCTTTGTCGGTCAATCACTACATGGGAGGATTTAGTACGTAAATTCTTAGCTAAGTTCTTTTCAATGGCTAAGGCTGCAAAGATGAGGGCGACTATCTCTCGATTCGAGCAACAACAAGGTGAGTCCTTATATGAGGCATGGGAAGCGATACAAAGAGATGCTCAGAAATGTACGCATCACGATATGCAGATTGGATGGTGATCAACTCCTTCTATAATGGTTTGGGATGGCGGTCGAGGCCGATTGTGGATCTTGACCAAGAGAGGCGTTATGGGCAAAGAGCTATGATGAGGCCTATACACTTATCGAGACTATGGCTACGCAAATGACTATCGAGAATCCTACATTTCGGATGCCCGCATTGAGGTTGTAGGTGTGTTGGAGGTAGATGCGATTACGGTTTGCAAAGACAGATGGCGACTATGGCTAAGAAGATAGATACTTTGGCAGAGAGCAAAATGAAAACAGTTGCCTTCGTTTGTGAGATTTGTTCGGGGTCACACTCTACGGATCAATGTGCTATTAGCTCAGAGTCGGTACAATATGTGAGTAACTACAGAAGAGACCAAGGTCAATTCCAGAACACACACCACCCCAACAACCGAAATCATCCGAACTTTAGTTGGTCGAACAATCAAGGACAACAGTAGAACCAGTTTCAGCCGAATCATCAATTTCAGTCACAGTCATCTTAGCCACAGTTTACACCAAAACCACCGTTTCCACCAGGATTCTCTCATCAATAACAACATCACACTCCAGCTACACCACAGCCAGAAAAGAAATCAGAGATGGAGGAAATGATGTTGAAATACATGGCAAATACTGAGGTTATGATCAAAAGCCAAGCAGTGGATATTAAGAATTTGGAGACTCAAATGGGGCAAATGGCAAGCATGCTTAACAATAGACCCCAAGGTTCATTGCTAAGTAACACAGAGACAAATCCTAGAAGAGACGGGAAGGAGCAGTGTCAAGCGATCACATTGAGATCAGGAAAAGATTTGACAGATCTAAGTCAGCGCTGGCGCTTGATGATAGTCTTAAGGAGGTTGCATGACCAGCATGGCAGAAAGCAGTGTTGAAGAGGAAGAAAATCTGGAAAATTCTGAGGTTCAGCCGGATGAGCAAGACAAAGCAAATTCAGAAGATAAGGTCAAGAGTCCAGTACAACCAATTCACCCTCAAGTACCATATTCGCAGAGGTTAGTTAAGCAAAAAGAAGACAAACAGTTCAGCAAGTTTCTGGAGGTATTCAAAAAGCTGCAGATCAATATACCTTTCGCCGAGACATTGGAACAAATGCCAAGCTACACAAAGTTCATGAAAGGTGTATTGTCAAGGAAGAGAAGATTAGATGAGTTTGAAATGGTAGCCTTGACCGAGGAATGTAGTGCAGTGCTCCAACGCAAACTACCTCCAAAGCTGAAAGATCCGGGCAGCTTCACAATTCCGTGCACAATTGGGAAGATGAACTTTAGTAAGTGTTTATGTGATTTGGGGGCAAGTATAAACTTGATGCCCCTATAAGTGTTCAATCAGTTGGGACTGCTGGCTCCAAGGCCGACGAACATATCACTATAGCTAGCTGACAGATCCATCACATATCCATGGGGAATTGTTAAAGATGTGTTGGTTAAGATGGACAAGTTCATTTTTCCAGCTGACTTTATCATCCTAGATTTTGAAGAGGACAAGAGTATACCGATCATACTGGGGAGACCATTCTTAGCCACAGGCAGGGCTTCGATAGATGTACAAAAAGGGGAACTCATTATGAGCGTACATGATCAGGAGGTCACGCTCAATGTCTTTAAGGCAATAAAGTTCCCAACAGACGAAGAAGAATGCTTTTTGGTTGATTTGGTGGACCGGGACCTAAATGATGAGGTACAAAAATTGAGGAATTATGAACCGATGAGGTGTGTAACGGGAAAAAGTTCAGAGTTGAAGGTAGAGCCGTTGATGAAGGCCAAAGTCACTAAATTCTAGGGTGCGGTGGACAACAAGGAAGGCACCTCAATTCCTGACGTGACGTAAGATTCAGAGATAGTCAAGCTAATTGACTATAACTTAGCGCTGGATGGGAGGCAACCCATTATTTCTACCCTATTGATTTTTTTATTTATTCATTTGGAATTCTTTTAATAAGTTCTATGTCATTCATTTTTCTTACTAGGCTATTAGATTTTCATGCTTAAGTGCATAGCAAGAACTGCTGTGCGAATATTTGCAAGATGGTAGCACTATGAAGCCACTAAGTTATGTCTTAACAATGTGCATTAATGTCCATGCAGGAACCATCATTGGAACGACCAACATTCTACAAATCTCGCGCCCGCGCGACCCATGTAATACGAACTCGCGCACCCACGCGCCAAGTCAATCAGAACGACCAACATTCTACAAAATCCAAGGCGCAAAATTGATACATTCTCGCATACGGCATGCGTGACACCAAATCAAGGCAGATCTGAACATTTTAAAATAGAGTTGTGGACCATTTGGACTCTTATTTGCGATAATAGCAGACACAAAACTCTCTCACTCCCCATAACTCACATCTCTATCTCTCTATCAGTTACAGATTGAAGCTGTATATCTCTCCATCAAATCTCCACGATTCTCTCCACGTCCCAAGCTCAACCCACGCTCTCATCCACTCTATAAAGCTAGGGTTCCCAATTAGGTTGGCAGAAATAAGTGTGAAAGTTATCAACTCACAAATTCTCATTCTCTCTTAGTAAGTTCATCTGCATTCTCAATCAATTATCTACAAATGGGTCCGAAGAGAGCGCGACCATCTTCATCTTCCTCATCCTCCTCCAGCAGTCACGAGGAGGACATTGTCGACCACACCAAGTTCTTATATTTGGAAGCCCAGTAGGAGTACTACCGAATCGTAGAAAAAACATTCATCAAGGAAAGAGGATTCAAACCAGAAGGCCAGGATGGACAGCTGTGTGCCATGATCCAGGAACGAGGCTGGGGTGGACTAACTGCATCTCTCACGCCCATTCCGATGAGCATAGTCCGAGAATTTTATGCCAATGCCAAAGTCACCATGAACAATACCTCTATAGTTCGTGGTGTCGAGATAGAATACAGACCTTCTTCCATTAGAACCGTCCTGAAAATCACCGCAACACCACCAAGAGGGGCTGCCAATTGGATCACAGGAGCACATCAGGAAACAGACTTGGAGCGTGTCATTGCAGAGTTGTGCATACCAGGCACGAAGTGGACTTACAAAGTTGGCACGACCCAGCCTCGCATATTCCTAGCAGTTGCTGCAATGAATCGTCACGCCGTGGAACGTGGAACACATTCATCTGCCAAGTTATTGCCTTCATCGCACCAGCACGAGATCACGGCGGAAAGGGCCATAATACTGTGGGGCATAATTAAGGGCCATAATCTGAAGGGAACTACCACTGGGAGCATTCCACATGCTTCAGTGGTAGCCATGCTATGTGCGCATCAGGGGTGCAATTGGGGTAATGAACAAATGCAATATCCAAGCTAGGACATCACCCATGCCACCATCGCTAAATTTGAGGACTGGGCAGGTGGTGAGCCACACCCGCGCGGACAAGGATTTATTCTCCGGCCCACATTCCCAGAGCCATCGCAGCAGCCCCCTCAAACAGATGAAGTAGGCCCATCCACCCGAGCACACACCATTCCTAGCGATCGCCAGCTCCGAAGGTTGGAGCGCAAAGTGGACGCAATGTATGACAATTTTAGAACGTTTGCTACGGGACTCACAAGGGCCATGGCCGAAGCCTTCGCGCAGCAAGGAACAATGCTAGAGTGGCCTCGGTTTGGAACAGCGATGCTATATCCACCACTGATTCACCACAGGAGGGTGGTCAAGCCGATCATTGGGGAGTTTTCATACCCTTTACCTTCATTCAATGGGGACATTGAATATTATAAGTTGGGGGTATTGGGGGTTATAGCGTAGTAGTTTAGTTTTATTTAATTGTTGCATATTTAGTTTAATTTTGCTTGTTTATGTGTTAGATAAAATTTTGCAGAATTTTTTTAATTTTTATTCATTTATTGATTGTGTTAGTATGTTTTAGTTGCATGTCTCACACAAATTCTTGCTTTATAGAAATTCTTGCCTAGCCAATGATGATAGTGAATTGTGAAGGATTTTAGAGTATGTTGGATAGCATGAGTTGAGATACAATGTTTTACGCGATGAGATTCATGTTGTTGTTTACATGCTTTAGGTTTGCACGAACGTGTTCACAATCACTTGTAGGTTTAAGAAATGTATGTTGTATTGCTCGATAGAACATGTAGTTTTAAAAAGAGAAACATGTGAAAAAGTGCTCTTAGACTGTATGAAACATTGACATGCAAAATTTTGGGAAAACATGGGTATGCTATGTGAAAAAAAAAGAAGAAAAAAATAGAAAAGGAAAAGAAAAATAGCAATAAACACCGCGGAAAAGTGCGAAAACTGCCCTCGTGAGTAGTAATAAAGCAATAAACCCATTGTTGAACCTTAGTCTGTGCTGATATATTGAAATAGTCAATGTGGCATGATTATACATGAGCCTTGATTTAGACTATAATTTTCTGTTTGGAGCAATGTAGCATACGTATTCTTTGCTTAGATCAAGTTTTGGTAAACACCACACACACACACACACACACACACAATATCTCTATAGCATATATGAATTATTTTAGTGTATGACATTATACCTATAGTTTGGTTTGAAATTATATTCTTGGATCTCGATAATTCACTGAGGTAATTTGGGTTGAATTTTTGTTATGGCTGGGATTATGTGAGACTAGTTTGCATCATAAAGTAGTTGTATAGTTTTGTAGTTGCATTTTCATTGTTCATTAGTATGCATTGCTTGAGGGCAAACAACAGTTCAAGTTTGGGGTATTTGATAAGTGGTATTTTTACATACTTATTGAATACCAATTCATGCGAATTGTGTCCTTTTCAAGTACATTTTATTGTGTTTTAGTTGCATTTCATGTTATTTTGCATTGCATTTACTTAAAACTCCTTTTTATGAATAAGTGCTGGAATCGGCTTAATTTTGGTGATATTAGAGGGCACGAGGCTAAGGGATGCGTGAAGGCGAGGCACAAGCGGTGATGTGCATGGCATGGAGGTACAATGAAGCATGGAGACCAAACATGGAAGAAGATCAAGCATGAAAGAGCAAGTAAGTAGTAAAGTGACATGACAACAGAGAAAGCAGAACCGAACTTGATGTGGAAGTAGGGCAGCGCAGCCATGTGAGAAGAACCAGGGGGGCGTGGGACATCTAGAAGGAGCACGAAGTCATGCGTAGCGATCTTTGGCTAATGATTTTGTTTAATTTTAATTTTAATTAAATGAGTTGTAATTGGTTTTAAAAAATGATTCTGATGGGTGTTAGAAAAGGGGATTGATACTTGGAGCGTATTTTACACATCATAACTAGGGTTTACACCTTGGGAGAGATTCCAACGTAGAACGAAGCCAAAACGTCTACTTCTCCAATTATTCTTGGATTTTTATTATTGTTTACTGGATTTCAATGAGGATTTAATCGTTGATCATTGGTTTTTATTCAGCAATTGGGTTTAATCGTTCTATCTTTCATATTTCAATTGTTTACTTATTGATCATGTTTAGCGTTGATCCCATAATGGCTTTTGGTTCAGACATGAACTAAACTCCATTATGGGATTCTAACGTATTTTAATATGTAGTTTGGTTGCACGCTTAAATGCTAGGGTTGTTTTGCATATTATATGGGAATTCTATCGTGATTGTTTTACATGTATGAATGCCTGATCACCATTCGTCTCAATATTTGTATGGAACTGACAATGAACATGCAAGTATGGATTATAATCATGATAGTATACGAATATGGGGCTGTTATATATGGCTTGCGTATTTTGTGAACCAGATAGACATATACTGTTTCACCGTATGAGCTAGAGTAAGGGCTTGTGCTTAAAATCAATATAATTGCAATTTCACATAGACATATAGTGATTTTGGTTGTGTTGATGATTACATAGAGTCTATCATCTGTGGATGCTATGTAAGTAGGTTATAATGCATTGAAAAATGGTTATAATTCTATTCGTGCTCTTGGCTATTTTCCTATGATATGTGAACATTTCTTGTATGATAGTGGCGATGAGATGAAATATTAAATGAAGTTAGGGTCCCATTATTTCCAGTTTATATTTATTCCATTATTATTCTTATTTTTAGTTGTTAGTATAATTAGTTCAATTCAACAATTCTAGTTATTAGTTTAAGCATATAAATATAGTGAGTTAATTGATGCATAATAGTTTAAATTTAACAACTTTCTCTGTGGGATCGATACTCTACTTACTCTGTATTACTTATTGACGCATGTATGCTTGCATGAGTTAGAGCTCTTTTATTAGGACTGTAAAAGAGGCAACGAGCTCTTGTGTTTTCAAGTCGACGTGTAATCATTGCGATTACCACCCATAAGTCTATTACTGCCGCTTGACAATGAGCTCCAATGCCCAGGCAAAGAAGGGCTTGGTTTGACCTAGCTAAAGAAGGAAACAAATATATATATATATATATATATATATATATATATCAAGCAAGCCTCTACATCATAGGATAGATTAGCTTAGCATAGAATAGTTTTCTTCCTCTTTTATTTTCTCTCTCTATTTCTTAGATAATGTCTGTAAATATAGATTAGGTATATTAGGGAGAAGTCTGGGATTTCCTTGGAGCATCAAGAGCAGTGAGTTACACGAATTGGAAAGCTTAATTTGAGCTGAATGCTTGGAGACTGAAGGGCCTTGACAGAGTTTCCTTTTATCTATTTATTTCCTCTGATTTTGTAATCCATTAATGTAAGACCCCAACTTTTATGAATAAAGATGAATTTTCTATAAATATTATTTTTGAATATTATGGAGTGAATTTGATATAATGTTATAGTTGTGGGTAATATTTATAAATTTTGCAAAGTACGCAAGTTGTTATATTATATTCGATTGGTCGGGGAATATTTGTTTTAATAGGGAATATTCATACGATGGCACAATCATTGGTGGACCCCACAACAGAATTATTGTCGGATTGAGAAAATATCAAAAATATCTTTTTATAAAAATAATGGCAAAAGTTTTACCGAATTAATTTATTGAAATATACAGTGGTAAAAGTGCAAAGAATACGCATGGTTGCATAAGTAGCACACAATATTGATTATTGATGCTTTACGTGAGAAGTCACTCAGCTTTGTTCAATTATTGCTCTACGTGAATTGTTTGCATAGTATCTCCGTTATTTGATTCAATTATTGTCGATATTTTATATTATTAAATCAATAATTGAGACGATACAGTTATTCATATTATTATTTATAATATTGACGATGTCTAGAAAGTTTTGTTGAGGAGAGGTTTGGTCACCTAATTGTGCGCCAATAGGGAGAAATCCTTATTGGAAAGCCCCCTCTTTCCTGGGAATGATCTGGTTGTTAAATATTGCAAATAATAATAATGATGAATAAATGTTGTTAAAAATAATGAGGGGATTTTTATGAAGTATTTATAGACCTCTATTTACCCATTTTTTAAAATAATCGGTAAAAAGTTATTCAGTATATTTTTTATATTATAAGGGTGGGGCCACATATGGGGGCCACAAGCGTGTGAATTATGAAACTGAAATGGAAATGGGGGGGTGAAGGTTACGGGGGATTGAGGTATATATATATATATATATATATATATATATATATATATATATATATTATAATAAGTTTTGTTTTATTTGATTATAAATAGAATATATTATATTTTATTTAAAGGTTTCTTTTTATTAGAATATTTTATTGCATAGTGTTGCATAGTAAATCAAAATTTTCAAACGTTTCAGCCGAACGAATTCACCCGTGAATTCATTATGTGCGTCCGTGATTAAAATTTTCAAATAGTATCCTTTCCATTCTCCTATAAATAGGATGCTTAGTTAGAATTGAAAATTACACCAGAATCAGAGAATTCTTCTTCCATAATATTGAGCGTATTTCTTTCAAGTTTTAGAAAGCTTTGAGCGTAGAAAATAGTGAAAGTTTTCTTCAAGAATATCCCCGCCCTACCAGTCTGAATACTCTTCTTTTTAAGGTAAGCGATGTTATTTTTGTTCAATATTCATATGAAATAATATTTTCTTCCATACTCTGTAGTATGTAAGTAATATTATTTCATTTCAGATTTCAAATTCTATACTCATTTTGTTAAGTTTTGGGCTTCTATACTCCATGAAATTAATAGAATATCCTTGATATTTGCGCTTCATCCAGTATCTTTTCATGAAAATATTATTCTGAGCATTCTTGATAAGTTTTAACTTTTTTCATGTCGGAGTACTAATCATGGGGTTACTATTCTCGAAGTTACTATTCACGAGGTACTATTCACAAGGTTACTATTCACCCGGGGTACTATACATGACAAAAATTGATTTCTTTTTGGTCCAAATCATTTTTGATACAATATTATTCTTGAATTTTACTCCACAAAGTAGTATCATGTTTATAATTTGGACATTATTAAATTCTGTATAAATTAAATTATAAATCTTTAAAAATTTATCCTTTGCTTTCTTTTAATTGAATTCTTATATCATTGTCATCATCCTCATGCTTATATTGTTATGAAAGTCATCTTTGGGCCGTAGTGCATAAATGGACTTGGTATGATTATGACCAGGGATTATTCGGTATAATCATGACCGTAATGTTACAAATTATGTGGTAAAAGTCATCATTGACCCGTAGTGCATTGAAGGACAGTTGTTGGCATGATCATGACTATTGATGAAAACACGAATATCCTTGGCTGTAGTGCATGGATAATTCATGGTCGTGATACTAATGAATATCCTTGGCGGTAGTACAGGGATGATTCGATGATGTGAATTATTTATTAAGCTGAGTCTCAGCAATAAAATTGATGATAAATTCTTTTAAATCATAGAAGATAGTAGATATCATGCTCTATTTGACTCTTCTAATGGATTGCTTGTTCCGCTGCTGTTAAACTTGATGTCTATTGTATTCTATCAGTTTAACATTGTTGAAGGCTAACGATAATTTATTATGCATTATCTTAGTCATAATATTTCTTACTGAGCTAGTTGAGCTCACCCTTTGCTTTTATTATTCTCTTCAGGTAATGAGAATATAGCTGGGACTAGTCGGGGAACGGAGTGACGGTCCAAATGTTTGCATTAGTAGTCCTCACTATTCTGTAAAATAGTGTGATAATAAATGTATTGAGGACTTATTTTGAGTTTGAATCATTGTGCAGAAAGATGATTTGTATTAAAACTCACAACTCATGTTGTATATTTAAGTTTGTATTTGTATTTTGTACCATGTATTTGGCGACTCAGAATGGGTGATGTATACTTATTTTGGGGGCATCACAGTTGGTATCAAAGCTTAGGGATATGATCCCTGGCTAAGATGTGAGACAAGAACTAGGAGGGGAGAGACGGGAAATTCCTTCGCTATTATGACCTACCTAAGTTTATTTGTTATTTAATTGGTCGTCAGAATATAGGGATAATATGTGGTGTGTCAATTAACCCTTGTTTTATGGAAGTATTTGAAAATGACATCTGAGAATGTTGAGAATAGCAATGGAGCACAGGAGACCGTTGGGTCGCCACAGATCAATACCCAGGATAATGTGCAACAGGAAGACAATAATCCTCTAGTAAATAACAACAATGATCAAATGATGAATGATGGAATGTTCAGAGGCTTTATGCAGTTCATGCAACATCAGGCGAGAGCAGCTCCTGTCCAAAATGCTGGTGGAAACACTGGCAAGTCTCAGACGGTCACCGCTAAGCAGTTCAAGGAGCTGGGACCACCGGACTTTTTGGGAGAGCCAAAACCACTTAAGGCGGAGATGTGGATAAAGCAGATCATCAAGATATTTGATGTCTTGGGATGCTCCGAGGAGAAAAAGATTCCCTTTGCCACCTTCATGTTGGGAGGAGAGGAAGATTACTAGTGGGAATCTATAAAGCGTACCCAGCCTGCCGCACTCAAAATATCTTGGGAAAAGTTCCAAGAACTATTCAACGATAAGTACTTTCCCAAAAGTATTCATCACATGAAAGAGGTAGAGTTTATCAAGTTGGAACAAAACAATATGACCGTGTCGCAGTATGAAGCCAAGTTTGCCGAGTTGTCCCGGTTTACGTCCCACTTAGTTGATAACGAGGAAAGAATAACGCGGATGTTTCTAAGAGGTTTGAAACCCGAGATACGTCAATACCTTATCTCTCATAAACTATGTTTGTATTCAGATGTTGTAAATATGGCTCAGTTATTGGAGCGCGATAATGAGTTAACCCAACCAAGAGAGAGCAGCCGACAAGTTGATAATACTAGTGGTAACAGTCATCGAAGCGGTGACAACAAACGTGGAGGGAATCAACATGCCAGAAATGGTAATTACTTCGATGGTAATCATGGCTAAGACAATAAAAGTAGACATTTTAAGAAGAGGAGATTCAACAATGATGGAAAGACGTCAGCACTAGCACCCATTGTTAAGGAAGGAGAACGACCACCTATCATATCCTTCAAATGCGGAGGGGAAGAATATATCAGTCCAAACTGTGCGCAACAGTCCAAAACGTGTTGCAATTATGGAAGAGAAGGTCACCTAGCTCGATTTTGTCATTCAGGGAAGCCAAGTACAGCTGGGATGGAGGTACCAAAGGTCATTCTAGAAAAGTCAAAACCAGTAGTTCAAGGGAGAGCATTTGTTGTGACCTCCCAGAAAGCAAGGAACCCGAATGAGGTCATCACGGGTAAGCTAATCATAAACTCTAGTGAAGTATATACCTTATTTGGTACCGGTTCTACCCATTCTTTTATTTCTCCTACTAGTGCTCAACGTTTAAATTTGACTTCGGAGAAATTAGACTTTGACTTATCTGTTGAAACTCTGTTGGGAGAAACCTTCATTACATCCACTGTTTATAAGTCTTGTTTGGTTCAAATCGGTACCCTCACATTACCTGTAGATCTTATTTCATTGAAAATACTTGCATATGATGTAATTCCAGGGATTAATTGTTAACTACTCATAATGCAAAAATTAATTATTTTTGTAAAGTTTTTAGCTTTCATATTCCTAACCAACCTATTATGTGAATTCAAGCAACCAAACCACTAAAATCAATCACTGTCATCTCAAGCCATAAAGCTATTATTTTATTGAAAAATGGATGTCAAGCTTTTTTAGCTCATGTCACAGATTTAAACAAAAATACATCAGTTTTGAATGATATTTCTATTGTTAATAAATTTCCTGACGTATTCCCTGAAGAACTTCCTGGCCTACCCCCAGAGCATGAAATTGAATTTTATATCGACCTTGAATCCGGTACAAAACCCATTTCCAAAGCCGCATATCGAATGGCTCCTATTGAACTTCAAGAGTTAAAGACCCAACTGCAAGAATTGTTAGACATCGGTTTCATTCGTCCTAGTACTTCTCCTTGGGGTGCTCATGTTCTATTCGTAAAGAAGAAAGATGGAAGTATGCGACTTTGTATTGATTATCGGGAGTTGAACCATGTCACTGTGAAAAATAGATACTCGTTTCCTCGTATTGATGACCTGTTTGACCAGTTACAAGGCGCCAAATTCTTTTCAAAGATCAATCTTCGTTCTTGATATCATCAGTTAAATATTAAAACCGATGACATTCCAAAGACGGCTTTCAGAACTCGGTACAGGCATTATGAATTCATAGTCATGTCTTTTGGATTGACTAATGCTCATGTTGCCTTCATGGATATGATGAACCGAGTATTCAAGGAATAATTGGATCACTTTGTGGTCGTCTTTATTGATGACATCCTCATTTACTCCAAAAGCTGTGAAGATCATGAACAACACTTGAGGCTGATACTCCAAAAGCTTCGTGAGAACAAGTTGTATGCCAAGTTGAAGAAATGCGAGTTCTGGCTTGAGGAAGTAGCATTTCTTGGGCACGTGATATCCAATCACAGAAAATCTGTTGACTCGGCAAAGATTGAAGTAATTCAAAGCTGGGAGCAACCTAAATTAGTGACCGAAGTACGTAGCTTTCTCGGCTTAAATGGTTATTATCAGAGATTCGTAGAAGGGTTTTCTCGAATCGCTACTTTATTAACTCAGCTAATTCAAAAAGTGTAACAATCTCAAATTTCAAATATTTATGTAATTATCTAAATATTTATTTGAGGTGTTTATTGTTGAATAAATATTTTAATTGATGTTAATATGGTATAATTATTAAATTAAATAAATATTTTAACTGATGTTGATGTGATTATTGTTATTGAATATTTATGAATTAAATTTATAATTTGAGAATTGTAATATAACATGAGATGTTATATTGTTGTTTCAATTTAATAATTTAAGGTGGTATATTAAATTATTAAATAAAATTATAATATTTATTTAAGTGGAGTATTTATTTAAAATATACTATGTATAATTATGTTATTTGATTAGTGTTGGATATGGAAATCCAAATAAATAGTATCACGATTATAATTATAAACTAAAGTGTTTATTAAAATAATTAAAAAGGGTTTAATTTAGTTTTTTTTTCCAAACAAGGCTTAAGTATTTTAATTCTTTAAAATTGAAATGGTTTGCCAAACAAGCCTTATTGCTTTTGATATTTCTAATTTTTGAAATTAAATAAAATAAACAAAATAAATATAATATATTTATAATATATCGTTTATTTTTGTAAATGTTATTATATTTATGTGTATTAAGGTGTATCAGTTTCTTTTGTTTGGCGCTTACTATTGGGATTTTGGTTTTTACGCTTAAGTTGAGTACGTGTTGTGATAATTGAGAACTACGATAAAATTGAGAAAGAAGTTTGAGAGAATTTGAGGGAGATTAATCTGCAGAATTAGCAAAGATTGTATTAGCAAATTGAAGGTATGTTCATAATCTTAGTATTATATATACATGTGTGTTCGAGGATATGTTTTACGTCATATATGTTCTATTCTCTCAGAATCTAAATTCTCTTGGCTTGTTGTAGAAACCGAGTTGTTGAAATTTATATGTAAGTTATAATACTAGAGTTTATGCTTGAACTAGAATTCGTATGCTAATTATAGTTAATAGTAGAAAACTTTTGTCAGTATATATGTTTTCATATGTAGCTATGTAAGTATCAATTTTAGTGGCCGATTAGTATGTGAAATTATAAATTGAAGCTTATATATAGTAGTTCATTGAGATACGAGCAAAACGTAATTTGAATGGAGTGCTTTGGTCAAGTAATGAATTCACAGTGATGAATTTTGTAAAGGATATCAAGAAAATGGAGTTTTTCATGAAAACATGAAAATTGAGAAATTAAAATAGTTTTAGTTGATGTTAAATTGTGCTAAATGGTTGAATATGTTAGCAATTATGTTTATGATAGTTGTATATTTATTTTACATGTTATTATCTCTATTCGATGGGTGAAATTTGTGTTTGTTGGGCTAAAGTCGGCTACTGTTCATTAGCCTTCTCTGCATCTGTCATGAAGCACCGGACAAGCTGCGCTTGGTGGTACGAGGCAAAAATGGTAGAATAGGTTCTGAACCAAGCACAACTCACGGGGTCCCAAGTCTTTGTATATATGCAATTGCATATACTCTAGTTTGAGATATTGACTTACATTCTCGCTCTGAGACTTGGCATAGCAACATAACATGGGTTAGGGTTGTGTTAGCATGTCAAATGAGTAATGATAAGGGTAACATAACATAGTGAATTGTGGTTAGTAAGTTCAAAGTTGCAAAAATGATTAGTAAATCGAGAACGCGTTATGTGATAACTTAGTATACACAATGAACATTAGATAGGTGTTGCGAAGTATAACACTTGAAATTCCTGATATTTGTATAGTAGCATAAGACTTGTGCTAAAATGATAAGTTTAGCAAGAAATGTACATGTTATGGTAAGTTAGAATATCTAATAGGTATTGTGGTTCTAAACCTATGTGTAGGATATTGGAGTACGTGAATTGTAATTGTATAGCTTATGCAAGAGGCAAGTTCCCTAACCTTTGCTACTTTATGATCCAGCAAGGTTACTTTTCACTGTTATGTTATGCTTATGCAAATTCTCTATCTCTAATCTTTTGTTTAATGATTTTTTGTCATGCAAGTTCTTTAACTCTCATTTATTGTGGAGCAAGTTAGTTAATCTTTGTTTCTTTATTCTAATCGAGATTACCTTGGTTATTCAAAGTCTATAATTTTATTGTAGAAAGTGTGTTTATTCAGCTACTAATAACTATTGTTTGATCTTCGTTCTTCAATATCATTGTACTATCTTACATTATTGTACCGAACTCTAAGTTGCTTAGCGATTCTTTACCAATTCAACTAATCCTTAGTTGATGAATGTTCTAAACTCTAAATTAGCCTTGAAGTCAACCCAAACCAAACTTCCTTTGGTTTATTTATGTACTTACACACCTTTGAAAGTATGATGTTGATGATAACATTTATTCAATTTAGAAATTGTTAATACTCTAACTCTTATTGATTCATCGATATACCTTGTTCATGAAGATAATTGTAACCAAACCCTTGAATAGTTATTGGTTCCTGTCTGATTCAACCAGTACTTGGTTGATGATCGTTCTAAAAATCTAGACTTCCTTTGAAGTTAATTCCCAACAAAACTTCCTTTGGTTCGGAACCTGATAATCTAAGCTGAGATGAACAACCCTATATTAGGGGATTATTTTAAAGCTACGCAATAGCATTAAAATGTTTGCTCAATACATAGTACAAAGGGCTGATCACCTGGAGTACGGAATGATGGTCCATATAATCGTTTAGACTGTTAAAGGTTACAGTAGAAACACCTGTGAACCTAGGACATAGATGATGATTATAGTCTTTTAGACTGTTAAAGGTTAAAGTAGAAATACTTGAAAACCTAGAATAGAGTTCGTGGTCTTGTGACCCTCAGTGTGTTCTTTGATGTTGTTATCTATTGTTAACTTAAATGTTCATTATTCCTTTGAACTCATAGCTGTTGAATTAAAGTTTCTTTTTCCGGTAAGAATACTTTACCATTGAAAGCTCAGTTAATTGTCATTCATAAAACATTATTGTATATTATCCTTCTTGTGGGTAATTGTTTGCTCACTCTTGCACAAAATAATGTAGATGAAGTTACGAAGTTTGAAGAGCTTTCTTCAAATAAGGGCAAGGACAAAGTGTTTGATTAGACGGCAACGTTTAATGTATCTTTTATTTTTGAAGCTTATGTAATAGGTTTAATTATGATCATGTTTTAATTTTCCGCTGATGATTGTAATAAAGGTTAGATGATCTCGGATTTATTTTAGATGATGTAACCCTTTAATGGGAGATTAATTGTTTAAACTTTTGAGTTTAATTATATCCTTTGTTTATGGGTAGTTAGTTATGATTTATTTGGACAGTGAACACCAAATCTGTGGAATTAAAGTGCCCGGATTTGGGGGTGTCACAAGTTGGTATCAAAGCTTTAGGCTATGAAACTTAGGTGGGGAAACCTTAGGCTATAACCTTCTAGGAGATCGAAAATATAGAGGTGATAAACTCTTATCGAGTTCTAAGGAATGAATTGAGGAAATTCATTGAAGATAAAATGATAATAGACTTTATGTGTTTATGTGTTAATGACTTATGTGCTCGCAAGTACTTAGGAGTAGCTAGTATTATACACATTAAGTTGTGGGATTGCTAAAACTTTGTTGTCAGAATGACTGTTGAAGGAAGATAGGGATTAGGATCCCTGAGAAGTTCATACAGTCTGGGTATGGTTTGTATTGGGAAAGCCATACCTGTTGTTTTCTGTTGTAACACTTGGGTATGAGCTTGAGTTTGAATGCGAGGATAAATTTTAGGTGAACAAGGTGAAGGATGAGTACGAGGAGGGGGACTTCTCAAATGAAGCGTATGGTCATAACATTGAGTTATAAAAGAAGGTCAAGAAATTAGAAGGTCAAGCCGTAAAGCACCAAGCCACGTTAGCGCAAGATGATGTCGCGACTCAAGACCTTACTGCACAATTTGCAGATGTAGAGCGTATACTAGCTCAGTTATAGTATTAAAGAGGATAGTTATTAGCTAGGAATGAGATTGCACAGGAATGACTGGGGAAAGAAGTCAGCAAAGCGTGCGAGAGCTGAAGACGCATGGGTGAAGACTTCTAAATGCATGGATCGTGTTGAAGACAAGTCAAAGAGTGCCAAGCGAATGATGAAACTTAGAATTTAATCTTCCAATCTCCTGACGATTCGTATCGTGTAGCAAGAGCGCAATGAAGTTGTACAACGTAGAATGTTCTTGTAGATTACAAGAAAAATAATAAGATGATATATAAATCACGATGAAAATTAATAAAATGTAAATTCTGACTTTTGAAATAAATGGTGGGATATGATGAAGTAATCCTAAAATTTTATTATTACAGGAATAAATAGCAGTGAGGTTATTTTGTGATGTGGTGATGTAATAAATGAATAAATACATCGTTGTTTATTAAGATATATTTTGTATTGTTTAAAAGTGGTTGAGATAAGTTTGAAAATTTTAAGGTATGGATGAACGATGATCTAATAGTTCGAGTTTTAAACAGTAAGATGCCGCCTAGAAGGAGACAACATCGTCAACAGAGCCCCAATGAATATGCATACAATAGGGAAGCTAACGCAAATCCAGTGCCACAATTGGTGAATTTTCTGGTGTCAGCACTGGCAAATAAACTGAATTTTTGGCTATGTAATCAAATATCGATGTTCCAACCAAATTCGTTTACAACAGGGTTGGAGAGAACAATTGATGTAGATGGGGATGATAATACGCTGGCATACAATTAAGAGCAGAGGGGAAGGAAGAGTGAAGATGATAAGGTGGATGGTAGCTATACTTGTAACGTTCGAAAAAGAAAGTGGGACAATAATATTAATTTGAAAAAATGAGGAAGGAAGGAAAAGAAGAAGGTGGATGCGTGTAGCAACTGCAGAAAGAAACATGTAGGTGTTTGTTTGAAGGGAAAAAGGGTGTGCTTTAATTATGGTTTGAAGGGCCACATTGCACCAAAGTGTTCAAGACCGAGGAAGGGAGCCTGCTTCACGTGTGGATCGAAGGAGCACTCGGCTCGAGGGTGCCCAAAGAAAGCGGTAGGAAAAGAAAGTGGAAGCAAAGGGAGCAGTGGCAAACTAGTTATTGTAGAATCAGCTCCGTCGAGTCGACCAACAGAACAACCAATCAACATGACGATCCAGGACGTAATGCAAGGTATGGTTCCAATCAGTTATCTATACGGCAGCGTGTTATTTAATTCAAGTGCCACTTGTTAATTTATGTCTGATGAATTTGTTTAGAAACTAGATTCGCTTCGGGAAGAGTTAGACTATTCCCTAAATATAGAAAGTGTGAATAATGATTCCTTTTAAGTTGATGTGTAGAATTTCTGTATTGGTATTAAAGGCCACGTGATGTCAATGGATTTATTCCCGGTTTGATTTGTGAAACTTTGAGGTTGTTAGACTATGTGGTTATGGGTCATTGTCAAATAAAGTGCATAAACCTTAAGACTCTGAGGAAGTTAAAGGTAGTATTTTATTCTTTTAGTTGGAAGATGTTTGTACGGTAGAGTTATCTATCGATGCTGTAAAATAAGAAGTTATTAAGAAAATATCGTGAGGGATACGCGAAGTTCAATATAGTCACTTCGTTAGCTAACTTAACGAGAAAATCGGTGGAATTTATATGGGCAAGAAATTATAGAGTGAATTTTCATGAATTGAAAAAAAAAATTAATATGGCACCTGTGATGTCTCTATCGGATAATACAGGAACTTTGTGTTGTATAGCGACGCATTATACAATATATGAGGTTGTGTGTTTAGGCAAAACGACAGGGTCATTTTATATGCATCGAGTAAGTTAAAATTTTTATATGAAAGGATATCCGACTTACGATTTTGAACTAGAGCTAATAGTGGATGCCCTGAGGATTTAACGATATTATTTTTGGGTAGTAGTTATTTTTGTTAACTGTGCAATATGGGTTCATAATAGAAATGACAAATTTTTGGTAGGAGGTAAGATATATGAAAAGTCAGAGGAGAAGCTATTCAGATGGAAAATTGTACAGCTTTGTTGGATAGAGTAAAGGAAGAGTAGCTCCAAGATGAGGGTGTCAAATTCAAAATCGATACTGATGGATAGTTGAAAGTAGAAGGAAGAAACTGGGTGTCACTAATACCATGAATTGAAAATGAAGTTTTGCATAAAATTTATATGTTGAATTAACTAGGGAAGCATTTAATATATATATATATATATATATATATATATATATATATATATATATATATATATATTGCCTTCAATAATACTAATGGTGGCAAGATATGGAGATATATTATAAAGTATGTCGAACTTAGCATATTACCTATCGAGCAGGTGTGTGAAGTTGTATGTTAAAGAAATTGTTTCAAGGCACGGTGTTTTAGTGTTAATTGCACCGAACCGAGAATCACGATTTACATCGAATTTTTAGAAGGTTTGCAAGAACGTGTGGAACACAATTAAAAATAAGTATGTCATATCGCTTGCAAATCGATTTCCAAACTAAAAGGAAATCCAGACATCAAAAGACGTGCTAAGCGCACGAGGAGTTTTCGATAATGTCATACAAGGAGTCCGCATTGAGCAAGTTATGGGCAAGTTAAGAATAAGTTAAGAGTAAGGTAATGTTAGGTGGGATTTGAATTGAGGACTCATATAGTAACTAATTCATACAAAATTTTGTATGGGCAGAGGTTTTGTGCATATACTTGGTTTATCACATTGATAATCATTGGAATATCGGTATCGCGCTATCCATGTGTATGTGGTGGAAAGGTGATTCTTTTCTCATATATATATTTGATAGTTAGATGATATTAGGATTAGGTTCGGTTCTTAAAACTACAGCATGAAGTAAGTTCGTGACTCATAATCATATGGTATGTTTTGAATCCCTCAGCGAATGGACGCCTATGGTCTGACTAGGATAAGTTCCTAAACTAATATGATTATGGCAAGTTCCTGAATTTCCAAAGTGTGGTAAGTTTGACGAACTATATGGGGTATAAATCGGTTATAGTATAGGAAGCGTGGAAGAATTGAAAAGATGGTTTTGAGGTAGCCTTACCTCTACAGTTAGAGCGTGTTTGTAAAGTTTGTTTTGTGTTTCGGTGATATAATTGAACAAGCCCGACTGCAATCATGTGATGGTTACGAACCGTTATAGTTGTCCTACTAGGAAATTACTATTCAGCTAGTCGACAAAAAAGAACAAATGCTCAGGGATAAGGTGATACCTTCTATGAAGGTGATATGGAGGTACCACAATGTCGAAGAGGCTACGTGGGAACTCGAAGCTGAAATGATGAAGAATTACCCTGTGTTATTTGTGTAGTCTGTGTCTTCGATTCTGGGGACATAATCTTTTTAAGGAGGGAAGAATGTGACTATTTAATTGTTTGAGTTGTGATTCTAGGGACATAATCCTTGTAAGGAGGGAAGGATGTAACAATCCAGAATTTCAAATTTAAATTTTAAACATTTATTGAATTATCTAAATATTTATTTGAGGTGTTTATTGTTGAATAAATATTTTAATTGATGTTAATATGGTATATTATTAAATTAAATAAATATTTTAAGCGATGTTGATGTGATTATTGTTATTGAATATTTATGAATTAAATTTATAATTTGAGAATTGTAATATAACATGAGATGTTATATTGTTGTTTCAATTTAATAATTTAAGGTGGTATATTAAATTATTAAATAAAATTATAATATTTATTTAAGTGGAGTATTTATTTAAAATACAGTATGTATATTTATGTTATTTGATTAGTGTTGGATATGGAAATCCAAATAAATAGTATGCGATTATAATTATAAACTAAAGTGTTTATTAAAATAATTAAAAAGGGTTTAATTTAGCGTTTTTTTGCCAAACAAGGCTTAAGTATTTTAATTCTTTCAAATTTAAATGGTTTGCCAAACAAGCCTTATGGCTTTTGATATTTCTAATTTTTGAAATTAAATAAAATAAACAAAATAAATAAAATAATAAATATAATATATTTATAATATATACGTTTATTTTTGTAACTGTTATTATATTTATGCGTATTAAGGTGTATCAGTTTCTTTTGTTTGCCCTTATTATTCAGTTTGGTTTTTACGCTTAAGTTGGTCTGTGTTGTGATACTGAGAACTCTGATAAAATTGAGAAAGAAGTTTGAGAGAATTTGAGGGAGATTAGTCTGCAATTAGCAAAGATTGTATTAGCAAATTGAAGGTATGTTCATAATCTTAGTATTGCATATACATGTGTGTTCAGATATGTTTTACGTCATATATGTTCTATTCTCTGTAAATCTAAATTCTCTTGGCTTGTTGTAGAAACCGAGTTGTTGAAATTTATATGTAAGTTATAATACTAGAGTTTATTCTTGAACTAGAATTCGTATGCTAATTACAGTTAATAGTAGAAAACTTTTGTCAGTATATATGTTTTCATATATAGCTATGTAAGTATCAATTTTAGTGGCTAATTAGTATGTGAAATTATAAATTGAAGCTTGTATATATTAGTTCATTGAGATACGAGCAAAACGTAATTTGAATGGAGTGCTTTGGTCAAGTAATGAATTCACAGTGATGAATTTTGTAAAGGATGTCAAGAAAATGGAGTTTTTCATGAAAATATGAAAATTGAGAAATTAAAATAGTTTTAGTTGATGTTAAATTGTGCTAAATGGTTGAATATGTTAGCAATTATGTTTATGATAGTTGTATATTTATTTTACATGTTATTATCTCTGTTCGATGGGTGAAATTTGTGTTTGTTGGGTTAAAAAGTGAACTCATCGTTCATTAGCCTTCTCAGATCTGTCTATCGAAAGCACACGGACAATCACACGGTCTCAAGCCTTTTGTATGGAAGCGGTTTGTGCCATAACCTGGTTTGAGATACTGACTTCTGCTGCTGCTGCAGACTTGGAATAGCAACATAACATGGATTAGGGTTTTGTTAGCATGTCAAATGAGTAATGATAAGGGTAACATAACATAGTGAATTGTGGTTAGTAAGTTCAAAGTTGCAAAAATGATTAGTAAATCGAGAACGCGTTATGTGATAACTTAGTATACACAATGAACATTAGATAGGTGTTGCGAAGTATAACACTTGAAATTCCTGATATTTGTATAGTAGCATAAGACTTGTGCTAAAATGATAAGTTTAGCAAGAAATGTACATGTTATGGTATGTTAGCATATCTAATAGGTATTGTGGTTCTAAACCTATGTGTAGGATATTGGAGTACGTGAATTGTAATTGTATAGCTTACGCAAGAGGCAAGTTCCCTAACCTTTGCTACTTTATGATCCAACAAGGTTACTTTTCACTGTTATGTTATGCTTATGCAAATTCTCTATCTCTAATCTTTTGTTTAACGATTTTTTGTCATTCAAGTTCTTTAACTCTCATTTATTGTGGAGCAAGTTAATTAATCTTTGTTTCTTTATTCCAATCGAGATTACCTTAGTTTTTCAAAGTCTATAATTTTATTGTAGGAAGTGTGTTTATTCAGCTACTAATAACTGTTGTTTGATCTCTGTTCTTCAATATCATTGTACTATCTTACATTATTGTACCGAACTCTAAGTTGCTTAGCAATTCTTTACCAATTCAACTAATCCTTAGTTGATGAATGTTCTAAACTCTAAATTACCCTTGAAGTCAACCCAAACCAAACTTCCTTTGGTTTGTTTATGTACTCACACACCTTTGAAAGTATGATGTTGATGATAACATTTATTCAATTTAGAAATTGTTAATACTCTAACTCTTATTGATTCATCGATATACCTTGTTCATAAAGATAATTGTAATTAAACCCTTGAATAGTTATTGGTTCCTGTCTAATTCAACCAGTACTTGGTTGATGATCGTTCTAAAAATCTAGACTTCCTTTGAAGTTAATTCCCAACAAAACTTCCTTTGGTTCGGAACCTGATAATCTAAGCTGAGATGAACAACCCTATATCAGGGGATTATTTTAAAGCTACGCAATAGCGTTAAAATGTTTGCGTAATACATAGTACAAAGGGCTAATCATCTGGAGTACGGAATGATGGTCCATATAGTCATTTAGACTGTTAAAGGTTACAATAGAAACACCTGTGAACCTAGGACATAGATGATGATTATATTCTTTTAGACTGTTAAAGGTTAAAGTAGAAATACTTGAAAACCTATAATAGAGTTCGTGGTCTTGTGACCCTCAATGTATTCTTTGATGTTGTTATATATTGTTAACTTAAATGTTCATTATTCCTTTGAACTCATAGTTGTTGAATTAAAGTTTCTTGTTCCAGTAAGAATACTTTACCATTGAAAGCTCAGTTAATTGTCATTCATAAAACATTATT
This sequence comes from Panax ginseng, assembly GCA_020205605.1. NCBI lineage: Eukaryota > Viridiplantae > Streptophyta > Magnoliopsida > Apiales > Araliaceae > Panax > Panax ginseng. The sequence goes on along the minus strand of CM035131.1, from coordinate 118,250,462 downwards.
GTATATTATCCTTCTTGTGGGCAATTGTTTGCTCACTCTTGCACAAAACAATGTAGATGAAGTTACGAAGTTTGAAGAGCTTTCTTCAAGTAAGGGCAAGGACAAAGTGCTTGATTAGATGATAACATTTAATGTATCTTTTATTTATGAAGCTTATGTAATAGGTTTAATTATGATCATGTTTTAATTTTTCGCTGATGATTGTAATAAAGGTTAGATGACCTCGGATTTATTTTAGATGATGTAACCCTTTAATGGGAGAAAAATTGTTTAAACTTTTGAGTTTAATTATATCATTTGTTTGTGGGTAGTTAGTTATGATTTATTTGGACAGTGAACAACAAATATGTTGATTTGAAGTGCCCAAATTTGGGGGTGTCACAGAAAGAAGAAGAGTTTTCAAGAACTCAAGAGAAGACTCATTTCAGCACCTGTTCTGACAATACCATCTGGCTCGGAGGGATTTGTCATCTACAGTGATGCTTCGGGCAAAGGGTTAGGATGTGTTCTCATGCAACATGGGAAATTCATAGCCTATGCCTTTCGACTACTCAAAGAATATAAGAGGAATTATCCTACTCATGATCTAGAGTTGGCAGCTATTGTCTTCGCACTTAAAATTTGGAGGTATTCCCTGTATGGGGAGAAAGTGGAGATCTATGCAGATCATAAAAGCCTCAAATATTTCTTCACTCAAAAAGAACTCAACATGCGATAACGACGTTAGCTTGAACTGTTAAAAGATTATAATCATACCATTCAATACCATCCTGGAAAAGCGAACGTAGTAGCTGACGCATTGAGTAGAAGATCATATACAGGTACGAGTGCGATATTGTCAACGTAAAGGCCCATTTTGTTTGACTTGCAAAGGATGGAGATAGAGTTAAAGACTCCAGGGACCCACGTGATGATGGCAAACATACGAGTAGAACCGACTTTAATCAATAAAGTTAAAGTTGCTCAAGTTAAAAACCTAGAGCTGATGCATATGAAGAAGAAAGTGCAAGAAGGTGCTATCCCGGAAGTAAGAATCGATGAAGAAGGAATACTACGAGTCAACTCTAGACTTTGTGTTCCTAACGATTCTGACTTAAAGTATAAAATCATGATGAAGGCGCACAACACACCGTTTGCAATCAATCTGGGAGTACTAAAATGTATCATGATCTTCGACATACATTTTGGTGGGGCAATATGAAGAGGGAGATAGCGGAGTTTATCTTAAGGTGTTTAACTTGTCAACGAGTCAAGGCAGAGCATCAAGTGCCAAAAGGTCCATTGCAACCACTTGAAATTCCAGAATGGAAGTGGGAGCACATTACCATGGATTTTATTACTGGTCTTCCTAAGGTTTCTCAAGGCATAGATGCAATTTGGGTCATTGTTGATAGATTGACCAAGTCTGCTCATTTTTTATCTATACGAGAAACTTATACACTTGAACATTTTTCTTGTATGTACATAAACGACATTGTAAGACTGCATGGTATGCCAGTATCCATAGTTTCTGATCGAGACCCAAGATTCTCACGATTTTGGGTTAGTTTGCAAAAGGCTATGGGCACAGATTTGCAATTTAGTTCGGTGTATCATCCTCAAATAGACTGGCAGTCGAAGAGGACTATTCAAACTCTTGAGGATCTATTAAGACTTTATGTCCTTGACTTCAAAGGAAGTTGGAACAAGTTCTTACCATTGGTGGAATTTTCCTACAACAACAGTTATTAAGCAAGTATAGGCATGGCTCCATTTGAGGCGTTGTATGGAAGAAAGTGTCGTTCTCCAGTATGCTGGGATAAGGTGGGTGAAGCAACGTTGTTGTGACCGGAGTTGATACATATGACTACGAAAAAGATTCAAATGATCCGATAACGTATAAAAACCTCACAAGACCGACAAAAGAGTTATGCTGATCTTCATCGAAAGGACATGGAATTCGATATTGGAGATCATGTGTTGTTACGTGTTGCTCCATGGAAAGGAGTTACGAGATTTGGAAAGAGAGGAAAGCTCAATCCTCGATTCATTGGCCCATTTTTAATCCTCGATCAAGTAGGAACTGTAGCCTATAGACTCGCTTTACTGCCAAATATGTCTCGTGTTCATAACATTTTTCATATATCCATGTTACGTAAATATGTGAAAGACCCGAACCACATTATTGAGTTAGAACCGAACAAAATAGCGGAAGATTTAACGTATGAAGAGGTTCCTATTAAAATTTTGGATAAGAAGGAACATATTCTACGCTCCAAGGTTATACCTCAAGTCAAAGTTTTGTGGAGAAACCACGATGTTGAGGAAATGACCTGGGAGTTAGAATCTGAAATGAGATCAAGGTATCCTCACCTCTTATTATCATACAGAGATGTGTCTAGGAGTTGGTATGCATGATCACGAAAAAAGATTCAAATGATCCGGCAATGTATAAAAACCTCACAAGATCTTCATCGAATGTACGCGAAATTCAATGTTGGAGAACATGTGTTGTTACGTGTTGCTCCATGGAAAGGAGTTACAAGATTTGGAAAGAGAGGAAAACTTAATCCTCGATTCATTGGCCCATTTGAAATCCTTGACCGAGTAGGAACTGTGGCCTATAGACTCGCTTTACCACCAAGTATGTCTCGTATTCATAACATTTTTCACATATCCATGTTACGTAAATATGTGGAAGACCCGAACCACATTATTGAGTTAGAACCGAACAAAATAGCGGAAGATTTAACGTATGAAGAGGTTCCTATTAAAATTTTGGATAAGAAGGAACATATTCTACGCTCCAAGGTTATACCTCAAGTCAAAGTTTTGTGGAGAAACCACGATGTTGAGAAAATGACCTGGGAGTTAGAATCTGAAATGAGATCAAGGTATCCTCACCTCTTCGTCATACCAGATATGTAACCTAATTTCGAGGGCAAAATTTCATAAGAAGGGGAGGTTGTAAGACCCCAACTTTTATGAATAAATATGAATTTTCTATAAATATCATTTTTGAATATTATGGAGTGAATTTGATATAATGTTATAGTTGTGGGTAATATTTATAAATTTTGCAAAGTATGCAAGTTGTTATATTATATTCGATTGGTCGGGGAATATTCATTTTAACAGGGAATATTCATATGACGAAACAATCATTGGTGGACCCCACAATAGAATTATTGTCGGATTGAGAAAACGATAAAAATATCTTTTTTATAAAAATAACGGCAAAAGTTTTACCGTTAACTATTGAAATACTCGGTGGTAAAAGTACAATAATACGCGTGGTTGTATAGTAGCACACGATATTGATTATTGATGCTTACGTGAGAAGTCACTAAGTTTTGTTCAATTATTGCTACAGTAATTGATGCATAGTATCTCACGTTATTTGATTCAATTATTGTCGATATTTTATATATTATTAAATAAATAATTGAGACGATACAGTTATTCATATTATTATTTACAATATTGACGATGTCTAGAAAGTTACATCAAGGAGAGGTTTGGTCACCTAATTCAATGGCGCAATCAGGAGAAATCCTTATTGGAAAGCCCCCTTTTTCAGGAATAACTGGTTGTTAAATATTGCGAATAATAATAATGATGAATAAATGTTGTTAAAATATTGAGGGATTTTATAAAGTATTTATGGACCTCCATTTACCCCTTTTTAAAATAATCCAGAAAACGTTATTAAATTATATTTTTATATTATAAGGGTGGGGCCATATGTGGGGCCGGCGTGTGAATTATGGCTGAAATGGAATTGGGGGGTGAAGGTTATGGGGATTGAGGGAGTATATATATATATATATATATATATATATATATATATATATATATATATATATATATATATATATATATATATATATACTCACGTTATTTGATTCAATTATTGTCGATATTTTATATATTATTAAATAAATAATTGAGGCGATACGATTTATTCATATTATTATTTACAATAATCGACGATGTCTAGAAAGTTCATCAAGGAGAGGTTTGGTCACCTAATTGCGCGCATAATAGGGAGAAATCCTTATTGGAAAGCCCCCTCTTTCCTGGGAATAATCTGGTTGTTAAATATTGCGAATAATAATAATGATGAATAAATGTTGTTAAAAATATTGAGGGATTTTTATAAAGTATTTATGGACCTCCATTTACCCCTTTTTTAAAATAATCGGTAAAAAGTTATTCAGTATATTTTTTATATTATAAGGGTGGGGCCATATGTGGGGCCCGTGTGTGAATTATAAACCGAAATGGAATTGGGGGGTGAAGGTTACACAGGGATTGAGGTATATATATATATATATATATATATATATATATATATATATATATATATATATATATATATATATATATATATACTCACGTTATTTGATTCAATTATTGTCGATATTTTATATATTATTAAATAAATAATTGAGACGATACAGTTATTCATATTATTATTTACAATATTGACGATGTCTAGAAAGTTCTGTCAAGGAGAGGTTTGGTCACCTAATTGCGCGCCAATAGGGAGAAATCCTTATTGGAAAGCCCCCTCTTTTCTGGGAATAATCTGGTTGTTAAATATTGCGAATAATAATAATGATGAATAAATGTTGTTAAAAATATTGAGGGGAATTTTATAAAGTATTTATGGACCTCCATTTACCCCTTTTTTAAAATAATCGGTAAAAAGTTATTCAGTATATTTTTTATATTATAAGGGTGGGGCCATATGTGGGGCCCGCGTGTGAATTATGAAACTGAAATAGAATTGGGGCCATATATATATTATAATAAGTTTTGATTAATTTGATTATAAATAGAATATATTATATTTTATTTAAAGTTTTCATTTTATTAGAATATTTTATTGTATAGTGTTGCATAGTAAATCAAAATCTTACTAGAGGCTTTGGAAGAAGCCTACTTGCTAAAATCAGTGGATGTGGAAAATATTCAACATCTAGTTGATCACATTTTCAATAATAATGTAATATCTTTCACTGATGATGACATACCGCCCAAAGGGACTGGTCATTGCAAGTCGTTGCACATTGTGGTTTTTTCCTCCGGATATATGCTAGCTGGAGTCTTGATAGATGGAGGTACATCTCTGAATATATGTCATTATGCCACTTTAGTGAAGATGAACGTCAACCTCAAATGGATCCGAAGCAGCCATATGGTTATTAAAGCTTTAGACGGATCCCGCCGAAATTCAGTCGAAGAGATTGAACTACGAATTGAGATTGGTCCCCATACATTCTGCATATCTTTTCATGTGCTCAAGATAGATTTAGGATATAACCTGTTATTTGGGAGACCATGGATCCACATGGCTGGAGCTGTCCCTTCGACCCTTCATCAACAACTCAAGTACATTATCAACAACAACTTAGTCACTGTTAATGTTGAGCCGAAATGTCCTGAACTGGGTGACATACCACTCATCAGCTTCAATTCAGAAGTTGAACCGGTCGATTTAAACACCCTGGAAGTGAGCAACACGCAATACCATCCTATTGGGATGCCACTTCCCGTACCCAAGATTTTTGTCTAAGTAATGTCGGCTACTCAAGAAATGATATCATTGGGTCATCATCCTGGACAAGGGCTGGGTAAAAATCATTCGGGCATTAAGTACCCAATTCAAGTGTCTAGTCAAACCAGGACAGCCGGACTAGGCTAATCTGCCAGTTCTAGTCATAGGAATCCTCACAAGCACAAGCAGATTCCTCAAGCCTCCGCCACACGACGATTATCTCCACCTGCAAATCCTGAGCCTATACAGTCTCCGATAAAAGTGCCAGCCAACGTAATGGCTATGTTATTTCCCAAACAGATACCGGTTAAAGCAAAAGAGGTCCTGATTCCTGATGCCGAAGTGGAAGAGAGGGAACGAAGACGTAAACAAGACATCGCCATGATGACGTCAGGCATACGTATCATTGTCCATGATGAGCATACAAACAGATATACCCCAGACGATGATTGCCCAGATGTTATGGTCATCATTCGGGAGAAGGAGGACGATGACATCCCCTCCATCACTAAAGTCCATCAGCACTTTACCCTTAACAATTGGAATAGCACTCCATGCATTGGTCGACAAGGGTAAAACGGGCAGAAAATCCCTCTGCCCTGTAGATATCATTAACTGCTTGCTTTTGTATAGTATTAGCAGTTGTTTTGTTAGTACATGTTAACTTTTATATGATTAAATAGTTTCATATATTAAGTGAAAGAATATTTTATTTCAGGACTCTGAATTTAGATGTGCATGTACTTGCTGATGAGGTGCCTTTTCTCCACAAGGACGGTAACTTTGATGAAAAGTTGAACTCAGACTTGATGGAAATACAAGAGGACATTGATATACCTCAGGAGATCAAAGAATGGGTCAAAGACAAACCTAAACCCAACCTTGATCAAACCATTTCTTTCAATCTCGGAACCTTAGAAAGCCCTAAGATAATCCAGATTGGTTCAGACCTCTTTCCAAACCAAAGGAATGACATTGTTACGCTATTAACCGAATTCCAGGATGTATTTGCATGGTCTCATGAAGACATGGTGGGTTTGTCCACTGACATTGTCCTTCATTGCCTTCCCATTAAAGAGGGATTCAAGCCAGTCAGGCAAAAGCTTAGGCGATTAAAAACTGAGTGGAGTTTAAAGGTTAAGGAAGAAATTGTGAAACAATTTCAAGTGGGCATCATCATAGTGTCTACATACCCTGAATGGCTATCAAACATAGTCCCCATGCCTAAACCAGGAGGAAAGGTGCGAGTTTGAACAAAGCTTTCCTTAAGGATAGCTTTCCTGTGCCATTTATCCACATTCTCATTGACAATATTGCTCAATACGGCATGTACTGCTTTGTGGATTGCTTCATGGGGTATCATCAAATCATGGTTACTGAAGAGGATCATGACAAAACTGCTTTCATCATGCCTTAGGGAGCCTTTTGTTATAGATGGTTGTCATTCGGCCTAATCAATGCCGGAGCAACCTACCATCGAGCTATGATGGCTCTTTTCCATGATTTAATGTACAAAGAGATATAGATCTACGTGGATGACATCATTGTCAAGTCCCGAAGGGAAGAAGACCATTTAGACCATCTCAGAAAGCTCTTCAACAGGTTGCGTAAGTACAACTTGAAGTTGAATCCAGCCAAGTGCACCTTTGGTGTTAAATCAGGCAAGTTGCTAGGAATTCTAGTCAGCCGCAGAAGGATTGAGCTGGATCCCGCTAAAATCCAGGCCATCAAGGAAATACCCATTCCTCAGATAGAGAAGGAAATACGGGGATTTTTGGGAAGAATCAACTTCGTTAGCAGGTTCATTTCTCAACTTACAGCAACCTGTGAGCCTATCTTCAAATTGCTAAGAAAGAACTCCTCCATGAAATGGAACGATGAGTGTTAAAAAGCCTTCCTTATAATCAAAGAGCAACTGGTTAACGCTCCTGTTTTGGTACTTCCCAAGGATGATGTTCCCCTATTCATGTACCTGTCCATTAATGACAATGCCATGGGCTGCATGTTGGGGCAGAAAGACGATAGAGGCCAAGAGTGAGCTATACATTACCTCAGCAAAAGATTTAGCAGCAATGAACACAAGTACACTCTGATTGAGAAGACTTGTTGTTCTTTAGCATGGGCTTCCATGAGCTTACAACATTACCTTCATGGTCACACAACCCATCTCATATCCCGCGTGGATGCTCTTAAGTACGTGTTTAGTAAACCCATACTGAATTGTCGGCTGTCCATATGGTAGTTGATCCTACAGCAATTTGACATCGTCTATGTGATAGAAAAGTCTATCAAAGGTCAAGGAATTATGAATCAAACGACCGCCGCACCAGCAGGGGATTACAAACCCTTGGAAACATACTTCCCCGATGAAGGGGTAATGAAAGTTCAGCAATACCATCAATAAGATACATGTCGTACGTGGAGAATATATTTCGATGGAGCTGTTAACATGGAAGGTTTTGGAGTTGGAGCAGTTCTAATATCCGGTACGGGGGAGCAGTATCTCATCGCCGTCAAATTGTAGTTTGTCAGTACCAACAACACAGCTGAGTATGAAGGCTGTATCATGAGGCTAAAACTTTCCCGTTTAATGGGCATCAGGCGGTTAACTGTCTTTTGGGATTCAGAGTTGGTAGTCAGACAATCCATGAGAATCTATCAAACCAAAGAGCTACATTTGCTGCCTTACCATCGGCAAGTTTTACAGATGGCTTCGGAGTTCAAAGAGATATCCTTTATACACATTCCTCGTAACAGGAATGATTTTGCGGATGCGCTAGCAACTTTGGCCTCCTTGATTCACATACCAGACAAGGAAAACATGTCAATCATCACATTGGCCCTACAAAAGGCACTAACCTATGGGAACTATGTTGGAGAAGTATCGGATGAGCTACCTCCCATCCAACACCCTTGGTATCAACACATCAAGGAGTACTTACGGGATGGATCTACACCCGCTAAGGTGTGCCCGACTGAAAGAAGGCGGATCCATCAACTTGCTATGAAATTTTACCTGAGCGGAGATGCACTCTACAAAAGAGATGCGAGATTAGGTCTCCTTAGATGTCTGTACAAGGACCAAGCTCAGAGACTCATGGATGAGATCCATGGTGGAGTATGTGGCCCACACATGAGTGGCCGCCTACTTTTTAAGAAGATCCTCAGAATAGGGCATTACTAGCTTACTTTGAAAGCTGACTATGATGATCACGTCAAAAGGTGCTATCAATGCCAAATTTATGGGAATGTTATCCACTCCCCTCCAAGGGAACTCCACAATATGAATTCGCCTTGGCCCTTCTCAATTTGGGGAATGGACGTGATCGGGCCCATCGAGCCCAAAGCCAGTAATGGGCATCATTTTATTTTCACCATGATTGACTACTTTACCAAATGGGTAGAAGCAGCATCCTTCCCCAGGGTTACCAAAGAAGTCATCATTTCTTTCATTAGAAACAATGTCATTTGTCGATATGGAAAACCAGAGGTAATTGTATTAGACAATGCTAAGAATCTCAACAACAAAATGATGGAGGAGTTATGCAGTAAATTCCACATCAAACACCTTAACTCCGTCATCTACTGTCCAAAGATGAATGGTGCTGTTGAGGTGGCTAATAAAAACATTAAGAAGATCATGCAAAAGATGTCCACCAATCACAAAGGATGGCCTAATTTATTGGCTCTGACTTTATTAGCCTACATAACATCAATGCGCACTTCCACTAGGGCAAGCCCCTATTCATTAGCCTATGGGATGGAAGTAGTGCTCCCCATAGAGGTGGAAATGGAATCTCTCAGAGTGTTGATAGACGCTCAGCTGGATGAAGACCAATGGGTACAAGACATGTATCACCAATTGTCTCTAATAGACGAAAGGCAAACCGTGGCTATCTTCTACTGTCAGTTATATCAACAAAGGATCGCCAAATCCTACAACATAAAAGTCCAGCTACAACAGTTTAAATAACATGACTTGGTTCTAAAGAAGATCATTGACAACCAAGATCAGTCCAAGGGAAAATTCACTCCAAACTGGGAAGGCCCGTTTGTTGTCAAGGAGGTATTGATAGGAGGCGCTCTTAGACTACAGGAAATGGATGGCGATGAATTTCCGCAGCTTATCAACTCGGACACTGTGAAACGGTACTATGTATGAGGTTACCAGCAAGCAAACATCCTAGCGTTGGATCATCAGATCACCAATCATTTCAGGTTCTTTAACCCTTACTACACACAACCTTTCCTTTTTACCCATCTGCCCCATCAGGGAAAAATACACTTCTCAAGCCAGCAGCCTGGTTTCATTTCATTACACATCTTACACAATTGTGGTTATCCCACCAGGGATTGAACCTTTCACACCCGCAGTTTTTCCTGAACATGGGATCAAACTTTTCTACCCCTGGAGTTTGTCCTAAACATGGGATCAAACTTTTCTACGCCCGCAGTTTATCCTGTACATGGGATCAAATTTTTTTTGCTGCAAATCGTCCTGAAGGAACTACGTCGACCTGATCTCCTTGATAGCCAGGAGTACTTAGGCAGCCATATTCTATATGGCCCGGTCGCAATAAAAAAAAGAAAAAAATTTCTACCCTTTCTCTACATAAACAAAAACAACATACAAAAACATTTCAACACCCTTCTTCATCAATAAAGCTTCTACACCCATTTACACCTTTCACATTCAGTGTTGAACCTCTTACACTAGGTTCGAACTACGCAGATCTGATCTTCTCTTCAATAGGAGTACGTAGGCAGCCGTTTATGGTTCGGTCTAAGCCCCTACCAAAATACAAATACTTGTCAACGGTACTGGGATCAAACTTCAATCCACCACATTTCATCGGCTTTAGACCAAAGGGATGGAACTACCTAACCTCCCCCTAAATGGGAGATCCGGCGACCATCTAAGTTGCGGTTGTGCCTCAAAGAGCAACACCAATCCATAAGAGATGGAATTAACTTTGCTACTCTTAAATAGGAGTACTGGCGACTATCTGTGGTGCGGTCAATCTCAGAGAGGAAAAGCCACACTCCTCTCCACATCTACATACAGAAACCAGTCCCAAGACACTAAAGATGGTAGGGATACACACAGATCAATGATCCATTCTGAAAGTTCTTGCGACGTCTCAATGTCCATATAGTAAGGATGAGTTCAAAAAGCATCAAGATCACAAGCCCTGAAGAAACAAGCAAATATCAAGGCACAACTGAAAGGGGAGTAAATCAAAATATATTTTCCTGCCATATATAATAATGTTTGATATATACATATGTGTTGTACATGACAAAATGGCTAAGCTAGTATGTGCAGGAAAATAAATGTCTATCTACGGATCTGTGTGTATGCAGACTATCAGATCTAACATAGCATCCCTCTCCGAAGAAAGAGGTAATGCTGCAAGCTCATACCCAATGGTATCTACACGAGCTAGTAGATCCGAGGCCAACTGCATGGTGGCATGATGTTCATCAATGTATGCACTCATATCGGCAAGGATGCCAGTCGTAAGGGATCTCACTGAAGTACTATCTGTGATGGCCACATCCCATACAGATAAAGCAACATCCCGCTCTACAATCAATGCATCTCTGGATGATCTGGCCTTATCTCTCTCTAATAGAGCGGCGTCTCTCCCATCAAGAGCTGTCAACATCAAGGCCCTATCCTGATCTCTCTCAAAGGTCATCAGATGTAGACTCTGCTCTAGATACTGTGTTGAATGCTGAATCACAGTAGCACTCATAGTAGGAGAATCCATCACAACTGCTGGTAACCTAGTAGACAAATCATCCTTGATGGGAATATAAGTCTCCTCCATAGGCTCCCCATCGTCGGAATCAATCTCCTGCACTGTGGATACTGCCATAGTTAATGTCGTCTTTGTCTCCATCCATGTGGAATACTCTACAGAACAACTCGGATGGCTGACAGAAAACTCAGCTAGCTCACGCTGATCCCAATAGGCATATAACCTAGATCTATCCTCTGCTGATAAGTGGCGAGAAGCTAAGCGCTGACTCAATGCCCCCTCAAAAGGACGGAAGTCCTGGAACTGGTCAAACTGACACATCATGGACAGTGGGTGGTAAGTAGTCATGCCCCTCAAACCAGCTAGAGGGAGATAATCCATGCTCGGAGCATGGGTGATGAAGCTGTAGGGTGAGTTAAGCCCTATACACGGCAATATATCAAACGGATCTCCGATCCCTGCCAAGAAAACGAACCAAGATGCAGGATCTGTTCACTCCGCAGGCTGAAAGGAGTGCAACATAGCTATCTCATGGGTGAAATAATACACGTGTCGTCTGAAAGTGCCAATCGATCTCAAGTGTGACATAAACCACGCATACAACATGACCGAACTACCTGTGAATACCCCTACAGGGTAAGTGCTGCAATACATGGCTGACCTCAGCGTCTCTATGATGATCATCGGTACAATGGTATGACCCTCCTCTAGATCTCTCACTGCCATGATAACGCCAATATCTAGCTCATCCATGTATCGTGGAATGTATACATACGAAAATACGCACAATTGCAAGACATCTACTCTGGCCAGACCCCAATGATCCTCCGGTGTGGTGAAATCTCCAGAGTGTTGTGTATAACTATCCTTAAAGCCAAATCTATCAAATAAAAAATGTTGGGATATCACATGGCCGGATGTGAACTCATCTTGTACAACTCTACGCCTCAGCCCAGTGAGAGTTATGAACTGTTAGCTTATGTCGCCAATGGCCATATGCATGCAAGGTCTGTCTAAAGGAAGCGCCGTCAACCGTGCATACTCCTCTAGAGTAGGAGTCAACTCGTGGATGCCAAACCGAAAGACCTGCCTCTCTGGTATCTAGTGCTCCAACATGCCCTCCACAAAGCCTGCGGGAACCTGAAATTTCAAGAGGGTCATAGAATGCTGCACTAGCTGATCTACAGTCACCCTTGCTGATGGTGACATACCATCATACCATAACCTCAGGCATGAGGCCACCAATACTGGTGGGGTATGATCAATATAGCTAACTATCGAAGAAGACATCTATACGGGCCGTGTCATAAGACCATCCAAGGGTCAATGTTGAATATCTTTGGACATACATATATATGCATAACATAATACATGCATGATAAACAATAGATGGCAATATGATATAGGAAATGGAAAGCTGTACATACATTCCTAAGTATATCATCATCTAATACATCTCTGTACAGCTAAAATACAGGGAAATGGGGGCAAAAATGCCCTACATCGAACAGAGGCCTATCAAAAGATATAGCGAGAATGGGGCAAAGTTACCCGGTGTCTAATAAAAGCCTATCAAAAGAAATAATGAGAATGCACATCAGAAGAAGACAATGGTGTCAATGTCTACATCATCAATCATGTCCACCTTATGTAACTCCTCCTGAGTCACTAGATCTCTATCCACAGGGATGTCAGGCCTATAAAAAGGAGGATCTGCACCACCAAAGCCATATGGGTCACCTGAGGGGCCAGCGCCAGAGCTGAAAGGATCAAAAGTATCTGCCTCTAAAGGATCTCTGACCAATTACCAGATAAAAAAATGTGCCTGGTCCAATTACCGGGTCAAACTGTCAATCTGTGTCAAATGAGTTGGATCTCGGACACAGGCTAACAAATCCATCATCATCACGGATCCAGGAACCATATCCCCCATGAACTTAGTGGCACGGGTCTGGGCTCCAATGGTACGAGGGAACCACCAATGCTGGATTATCTCCTGAGTGCATAGACCCTCTGACAATGCAAAACCGTCAACACCCAACAATGGGATATCAATGACGGTTGACTGCAAAATAGGCTAATAACGCCTGGCAGGAGGCAAGATCGGTATACGAATCTCTCATGTGGTGCTCCTGATAGCACGCTCTCCTAAATAGAGCTCCAATCCTCCATTAGTAAAGAGAGGAATCTTACAGGTTGAAATCACGTACTCAACACCAGTCGGATACCCATCCTCAAATCTAATGGCTAAGTGCTCCCCGGAATAGGGAATCTATGTGATGACATCAGTTATTAACAACTCCACCCAGAAAAGAAATGAGTGAAACCACAAAGAATGAAGGGACCTCTCGCTTTAGTATGGAATGATGCCATCTCCATCCTTGTGGATAGGTATCCAAGCCTAGCACACTCACAGGATGCAAACATAGGAACCTCTCATAGGCCCAGAATTGCCAATACAAAGGCAAACATCTACTGTCAGTCAACATTCTTAACCTGTACATGGGAAATTACAAGAGAAATACTAACCAGCAGAAACGGGTAGAATCCTAGCCAAGCCTTGGTCAAGCCCTGTGAGCGCATGCGCATTCCCCTGAGGAAATAGGCGAAGGTGTAGGAGCCCTAATCATACTCCCCAATATGGTCCATGTGTCGAGTGGCGCTGATCAAAGCGAAGGACGCTGTAGAAGAGTTATCAGCTATGAATCAGCCCCTAATGATCATCAGGAATAATCACCGAAGAATGCGATCCCTGACTCTCACATCAGTGGGTATGGGCTCACTCAATAGCCCACTCATAGCATCCACGCTCAAAGGACCTGTACGTACAGTTCTTGCCTTGAGTGCCTCTACCGGAACTCCTAGCAAGGATCTGATGACAGTCGGGGTAATATCCGCCGTACAAGGAACTGGTGCTCCTCCAAACTCCATACCTGTGATAAACTGCCAATCCATCAACGTCATCATCACCTCACAGTCCAACAAATGGAGTGACTGAGTCTGGTGAAAACAGCACTCAGACAATGCCCTGAGGAAACACCAGGGACAACGGCGGGGAAGGATGAAAAAGAACGCCCCAAATCCCCAGTCATGTACAATCGCTCTATAGTCATTATGCAGAGCCTGGTACATAGAGTTGATGTTGAACCAGTTCCCTAGAGGCTATGTAAAGCCGAGAACCTACATCAAATGCAGATCAACATCAGAATCCTTTACACCTCATCAATAGGAAAGAAGGAAGATTAAGATCTAACTTTATACCTCGTTTGCATACAAGTAAACTGAAGGGTGTCGACTCAAATCACCCAGAAGCTCTAGGTTCACCACCTGAATACTCAGGAGGTCCCTACAGGGAACATGTGTAGCAGGAGCGGGGGCCTCAACCTGTAAATCCTCCTCCTCGTCTTCGATGTCCGGCACATCAACCTGGACTGGACGTATCACCGCCTCCACCAAACGACGAGGTTGTCTAACAGAACGGGGTCGAGGAACTTCAGAAGCCCTCCTCTATACACCAGAAGTAGTCCTGTGGGAACTACTCGGCTGATCTAGATCCATATATCTGGATAACAAGTCTCCAAATTACCTCAGAAAAGGTATGGTAAATTCTAACCTAGAGCTTTTCAAAATGCATTTTATGACTATATGCATGCATGCATTATTTTAACATACGTCTACAGTAGAGTTAAAAATGCATGACTACCCAATGCCTAAATTTTGGAAAATTTTTGACATAGCCCCCTTTGTAAATAGGACTATCCACATGCACATAGGCATGACTAGTTGGCCATTCAGTAGCACACCTACCCACAGTCATATACATCCTACATGCATTAATACATCATAGTAAAAAATCTTTAAGTGGAGTCAAATTACCAGGATTATTTTACTTTTCCACCTTTACTCATTTGTCCTCAAATAGGATAAGAAATGGCAGTATAAGGTGCCAATTTGACTGTTTCAAAAGTCAAATTTTTTCATATCATTATGTTCAACATGGTTTAATACTAACATTTTTCTATGTTGAATATTTTTTATCAAGTTATTTCAGCATGCATGTGCACTACTATGTGTTTAGATGCATTTCATATAATAAGTCATTTTTCAACGGATAAAAACTGGAAAAGAATACATGCATATGTTACCAGGACAGTGTAGAACACTTCTACGGTGACAGAATTTGCAGAAGATCGCCCGAACTCAATAGATCTGAAGAAAAGCTCTCGAATTTCCTTCGCGGTGCAACTTGAAAATGACTTATGAAAGCAACCTGCAGGCATTATATAGCCACGGTTGGCCGCAAGTCCACCTGCGGCTGCTGCAGGTGTACCTGCGGCACTCCTACATGGGTCCCACCCCTCCGGCTCGGTCCAGTTTGAGTTACAAAGGAGGTCTCACAAGCTAAAAAGGCCAAATCAGGAATAAAAATGCTACGCGATTGAACAGAATAGCCTGAAATCCTGGTTTTCACAAGTCTAACGATGATTTTACAAGTTACTCATTGGTCTTCGCCCAAACATAGGGTTCACTACACCAATGATTTCTGCTTTTGCAAAATCATGCTCGGCAATGCCCCACACAGGTCTGATGCCGTCAAATGCAGGGTCGTCACCCTGATATCCACGGGGATCCCCGACGGGGGTTACAATGCAACTCATCAATTGATGTATATGTCAATAAAGGTCAAACAACTTTGACATTATCTTAACTAATGGCAAGTAAATCCATCGAAGCATCAGAAGCCATTCGATGATTTCATCTATTGGTACACGCATCAATAGGAATCCCCGACGGGGGTTACAATGCAACTCATCCATT
The DNA here is from genome assembly GCA_020205605.1 of Panax ginseng. Taxonomy (NCBI): domain Eukaryota; kingdom Viridiplantae; phylum Streptophyta; class Magnoliopsida; order Apiales; family Araliaceae; genus Panax; species Panax ginseng. Next base: position 118,234,337 of record CM035131.1, on the reverse strand, counting down.
GATGTACATGTCAATGATGGTCAAATAACTTTAACTTTATGTTAACCGATGGTAAGTAAATCCATCGAAGCATCGGAAGCCATTCGATGATTTCATCTATTGGTGCACGTATCCACAGGAATCCCCGACGGGGGTTACAACGCAACTCATCCATTGATGTACATGTCAATGAAGGTCAAACAACTTTGACATTATCTTAACCGATGGCAAGTAAATCCATCGAAGCATCGGAAGCCATTTGATGATTTCATCTATTGGTGCACGTATCCACAAGGATCCCTGGCGAGGGTTACAACGCAACTCATCCGTTGATGCACACATCAATGAAGGTCAAGAAACCTTGACAGTTTTCCCATCAGGGATATTACCCGGTGATGTACATGTCAGCGAAGGTCAGGCAACCCTAACGATACATATTGTTGGCAGTAATGCCAACAGAACATTGGTATGTCCTGGCGACACAAACCAGGGAAGACCATCCTCATCGGGGAGGACCAATGATAGAATATGTTATACACATCCTCAAACAGATAACACAGATCCCCATAAAGTCTCTTGCACATGAGAGATATATCTTCAGTGGACAGTATGTATCAAGGATTCAAGATTTTGGTGATAACCCCAACGTCAATAATCCTAGAGATTCCTGGTAGCTGTGGATCACACGTCTATGACAGTTCATTAGGCTGCTTATTTATTGTCGTCCCCGGTAGAAGCAACAGGGAGCCGACAATCTTCCCATCATGTTGGAGAACAATCAAACAAAACACATGCATCATACATTTGCATCATGTTGCTACACATGGCATCATATTTATCTTGTTGCATTTCAAGTGTCTAGGATTCTTTATCCTATCCATGACAGTGCATTGCATGAATATGATAAAGAGGGGCATCTGTACACACTCAAAATTTTTTGTACACCTATTACTAACATTTCAGGAAGGCAGAATCGTCTTTCAGAGATAACCCTGAAAGACAGTTCATATTCATCCCGGAAATACCACCGGAGGTTCAGTCCATCTCAAAAAACACACCGGGAGTAGCATTTCCAACCTCGGAGATAACCCCGAGGATAGTAGTGTAAATACCGGAAATTCCACCGGAGAAGGTCGATTCATCTTGGAGATAACCAGAGATGTTGGGGTCTCGATCCTTAAATAACACCGGGAAAGATAATGTCAACCTTGGAGATAACCCCAAGGAGTGCAGTTACAGTTCCGGTGATAACCCCGGAAATGCTTGTTTCAAATGCATGCAGCTTCAACCTCAAAACTCACACCGAGACACTCAATACAAGACCCGGAGATAACCCCAGGAAGATAGGCACACCTCAGAGATGACCCTGAGGACCTTCAACACATACAGCAGTCCAATCTCAGAGATAACCCTGAGCAACGTTTGCTTTATCAGCCCAAATCGGAGATAACCCCGATGAGGGGCAAAATTATCATTTTGCCACCTCGACCCCACATTGCGCTGTCTCAACATTTCATACATACATACACAAAAATTTCCCACAAGAACCAAGGAGTTGCAATCCCGAGTGACTACTACGCGAGGCAGCACACCGGATAGAATTTGAAGCTCAAAGAGATAGGACATGGTTCCATTTTCCTGACTTTGAACAACCTCTAATCCCATGTCATTATGTAGCTCTCGACAAAAGTATGCCGAAATAGGTCTTATACAACTCAATCGGATGCTCAGATTGACGTTCCAGAAGCTCGAGCAGATATTGTAGTGAATGAGGGCACATACTTGAGACAGACAGGACACGGACTCGGGACACCGGCGTATGCATGAAATACATCTGCGCATTACTGCAGTACATCTCTTGGTGCTTAGGTAAATACTGCTGGCTCCCCTCTATAAATAGAGGGCTAGGGGTGGCCATTTTATAAGAGAAAAAGGCGAGGAAGCCCAGTTAAATTTGCTCTGTACACACCCCATAGTGAGTGCTTTCTCATTTTAAACACTTGTTAGCTCATATATAGCTATATTTTTACCGGCGGGAGCCAAGTGTTCATCCACTTAAAGTCATAGAAGTCTTCTTTGGCAGCCCACTGTAAGCCTTCTTACACATTATAAAGCCTTTCTTTTCATCTTTGCACACAATCTTCTTCACATTGAAAGTCGTGTTGCGTGTGTATGCCCGGACTTTGGTTCGTGGTTTCCATTTTTGTCTATATATATATATATATATATATATATATATATATAAGCAATAAATGCTCCAGACATAAGTCTAGGCTCAATCGAGGCATAACTCGATAATGTTAGTCCATATATATATATATATATATATATATATATATATATATATATATATATATATATAATAATAACGCTCCCTTACTTTGTTAAATCATGGACTTTTTTTTTTTTTTTTAAAAAACAAAAAAAGTTTAATATTTTATGGAATCGAAATTTTTTCATAATAATTATTTTTGATGTGATTTGGATACATTATAACAAAAGCAGTCATGCGATTAACATGCAATTTGTACGTATATATATTTTTGGTATAGGTATCCAAATCACGCCTAAAACATTATATTATAGAAAATTCCATTCTATAAAATATTAAAAAAATTAGTTGTTTTAAAAAAAGTAAAAAAAAAAGGTGTTTTTAATAAAGTAGGGAGCCCTCACCGACGGCTTACATATATATATATATATATATATATATATATATATATATATATATATATATATATATAAAATGTTGTCGAACTCATTCGATGAGCACTAATTTTACATCCGGTGCATTTACTGCTTTTATATATATATAGCGACAAATCGCCGAAATGATAAACCGAGCCGGGATTGATATATATCCTGCGCGTTTACCGCTTATATACATATATACATTCCGTCCCGCCTGGAGTTTACTTCGTGGTAGTTGATCGTTTTTACTGCTTTCTTTACATTTAGTCCCGCCTGGAGTTTACTTCGTGGTAGTTGATCGTTTTTACTGCTTTCTTTACATTTAGTCCCGCCTTGAGTTTACTTCGTGACGGTTGATCGCATTTATTGCTTTATGTACATTTCTGATCCCCCATGGAGATGTTTCGTGGTGGTTGATCATGTATATATATATATATATATATATATATATATATATATATATATATATAACGGCTTACTGCTTTTCATATAAACTACGGCATCATGCGAGCCTAGGAATCATGTGATCACAGATTCAGTCTACTAAATCTAGATTCGGTTCCCGTGATGAACATTTTCAGCTGTAAGCAGCTTGTAAATTATTCACGGTGTTTGAATTTCCTTAGATGGCTTTCATGCCTATGAGGAGTTCGATACTACTATATATTATATTCTCGATGATGCTTCGCATCTCAAAAATAAAAGCAACCAAGCCGAACATTTTAATAAAATGGAAGTATCAAAAGGTCTCAATTATTATTGAGCACAGGGTTTGAAAAACCTCTTTTACAAAACCTCATTGCTATATGTTGCTAAGACTAAATTTTTTATACAAATTCAAACCCTTTGTATATAGGTGTGAACGAGGCCTCGCACTACTTCCAAATAAAAGCACATTAACCCACCCACACACACACATTCATATAATAGTTTAATTGAAGAGTGGCGGTCACCGTGGCAACACGGATGTCGGGGGGTGCCTAACACCTTCCCTCCGCATAATCAAGCCCCTGAACCCAAATGAATCTCTTTTGGTTTCACAGGGACCCGTTTAGTAGTGTCACATCCTTTGGGTTAATGTGCAAACCTTTTCTCATTCGTTGGTGCAACCAGATTAAAATACTAATTGGCGACTCACATAATCAAATCACAACATATACATATCCGGACCTTTTTGACTTATTTTTTAAACAAACAACCCAATATTTTCTATACAAATAAATTAGAAATTTTGTATATATTTTTTTTATTATTAAAATAAATATGTGGATATATGTGCGTGTAATGTGTATATATATATATGTGATAAATAAAATTTATTTATTACATGAAATATTTACAAATAATTTTATTTTAGAATTATTGATTATTATAAATTATATTCTTATAATAATTAATTTTATAGTAAAAATATTTTTATTAATTATTTTCCATAAAAATATAATTATATATTATTTAAATAATATATGAAATGATTTTTTGAATAATTATAATAATTATTTTATTATATGAATTTTAGTACTGATTATTAAGTTAATTATTTTAACTTAATTAATAATATTATGTATGGAAGATAAATCAGATATGGAATCCAAACCCTAATTTTGGATTTTGATTAAGGCATGAGAATAATAATATAATATTAATTATATTTTGATTTTTCAGTGCTATAAATATGTGATGTATGTATACGTATTGATAATGGTTGGTCAATTATGGTGTATTACCAAACCTAGCAAATTTTTATAAACCCTAGTATTATTATTAAACCTAATTTTGAAGTCAAATGAGACTTTAAAATCTGTTTAAGTCAATGTGTTTATGTGTATGATGGATATTATAAAGATTTGATGCTAATTATGGAAAACCATAATTATTAAATTAAAACCCTAATTGTAAATTAAAACCCTAATTTGAAATTTATAAAGGAGTTTATGTTTAGATCAAAGAATTGTGTTAATGTGATTGATATCATGTATAGTAGATTTTTACTGCCAATTATGGAAAACCTAATTAGTAATCTAAAACCCTAATATCTAGAACCCTAATTTGGTAATTAGAAACCCTAATTGTAATTTGGTAACCCTAATTATCAAAATTATAAATTCTAATTGCTAAATTAGCAAGGTTAATTATAATTAGTGAATTTTAAACCCTAATGTTCCTGTATAATGTAATTAGAAAACTTACCTAATTAAGAAAACCCTAATTTGTAATTTTTAGAAATTAATTTTTATTTTAGAAACTAAAATTTTATATTTTTCAAACCCTAATTAGAAATCCTACAAAATTATATACTAAACCTTAGGGTTAAACCCTAAAGGTGAACCCTAAGGGTTTGTTAAGATTACACTTTTGCCATTAAATTTGCAAGCAAAATGACCAAAATACCCTTATGTGCATTCTTTATTAAGCTAACTTGTGTAAATTAGCTAAAAAATTAGTTGGTCAATAACTAAAGCAACTCCATTGACTTAAAATTTCCAGCAAACAACCTCTAGATCAGGCAATTCATGCATCTTAGACTTCTATAAATAGATTGGAAGAGAGAGAAATGGCATTGGTAGCTTATTTTGTGCACAACACTCAACCTAAGTCTCCCAAGTTCCACACCTCTGAAATTTTTTGCTAGATCAGTCCCCAAGACCAGCCCCACTAACATCTATATCAAATCAGAAAGATAGAAACAAGAATTGATCATAGAAGGTATAAAAACCCTAGCTATAATCTGATCTTTATCTGCATGTTAGATGCTAAATTTTTGTGTTAAACATATTATATATAGTGTATAATGATGATCTGGGTTGCTAGATGTTAGATCCATAACATCTAGAGGCTCGAATTTAAAGTTTTACAAAATTTGGAAAAAGTTCAAACTGTGGTCTGACAACGAATGTCAGTGGCCACAAATCTTTCTCTGTTAGGTGTTTTTGTTGTTTAATGCTTTGATTATGTAGTATGTTATGTGTTCTTTGATCTGGATCAAGAATTAGGCTTAGCTCTGGTCTAGATTGCAAGATATTGTTAGTCAAGGGTCGTTGACCGACCATGACTGGACAAAATCTGGGTAACCCAGATCTTGCCCGAGAAATGGTCCGACAAGTTTTTTTGACGCCTCGATCTTGTAAAGTTTTGTTGATTTGTGTTTGTTGTTGTGAACCATGTTATTAGTATGGTAGTTTTAACTACATGATCCATGCTCTTAGTACCTCTTTTATCAACAAACATACCGGAATGGGGGATAGTCAAGTAGAGGACGTTCACGGATGAAGTTTTACGGGTAACCCGAAAAGAAATGGCATGGCTTACAACATGGTTTGACCGAACAAGATTATCATTATTATGTTGTTGTTGTTATGTTAATGTTTTGTAATAGATCTATTAAGTTACATGATGGCTACAACGAAAAATTATATCACAAAAATATTACAAGAATAGCATGTAGTGGAAGCTGAAAAGTGGCACTCGATAGATCATTTCTTCATTTAGGTAACCCGAAATGAAGAAGAACGACCTCAACAACTACTTTGATTAATCGAGATCTCCTTTTGTTATGCATGTTATGCTATGATTTGTTGTTGGTTCATGTAGTATTACACTAGTACTACTATAATCGACACGAATCATGCCAATGAATCGATCGATCATATAATTAGATGTATGGTGAAACCTAGCATCCTGAGTTTTTGATGAAGAACATGAAGAACACCTATAGCGGCGGTTTACATCGTATATAGGTGGTCTTTAATGACGATTTTTTTATAAAAATTATATTTTTATTAAATAATTATAGAAAATTAGTTTTTAATTATTAAAAATACAAATTAAATTATTAAAAATTATTTTAAAGTCCAAAAATTAGTTTTTAATAATTTTTAATATATTTCATAAATAATTAATATTTTTGAAATATTAAAAGGTATTTAATTTATTTAATTATTATATTAAATAAATTATTTAAAAATGATTTTAATATTTGAAAAATCATTTAAAATTATATTATGATATAAGAAAATATTTTAAGTTATTTTTAATGACTTTTAATATTTTGTGATGAAATTCATTAATAAATTAATATTAATGATAATTAAGTTATTTAATAAATGAATTAAATAAATAAATTAAAAATGATTTTATTATATTAAAAATCATTTTAAATAATAATAAGGTATTTAAAAATATTTTAAGTTATAAAATATAACTTTCAATATTTAAAGGTAAATTTCATTAATTAATTATTATTAATGATATTAAAGTTATTTAATAATTATATTAAATAATTTAGTTTAAAAATGATTTTATTATTATAAAAATCATTTTAAATGAAAATAAAGTGTTTAAAGATATTTTAAGTTATAAAATATAACTTTTAATATTTAAAGGATAATTTCATTAATAATTTAATATTAATGATATTAATTTAATATTAATGATATTAAATTTATTTAATAATTATATTAAATAAATAGTTTAAAATGGTTTTATTAATTTAAAAATCATTTAAAAAGGATATAAATGAATTAAAAATATTTTAAGTTATACTTAATGACTTTTAATATTTTGATAAATAATACATTAATATTTTAATATTAATGGTAATTATTTAAAAATGATTTTAAATGTTTTAAAAATCATTTAAGGGTATATATAATACTTTAAAAATATTTTGAGTTATTATAAATAACTTTAATATTTTGGCAATGGTTTCATTAATAGTTTAATATTAATTAAATATTAATGATAATAGAATTATTTAATATTTAAATCATTTAATAATGATTAGATGTTTGAAAATTCATGATAAATTATAATAAATATTTTAAAATTATTATAAGTCATTTAAAAATAATATATTTGATAATTTACAGGATATTGAAGTTCTTAGAATAGAGTCTTAGACTCGATAATTACCGATAAAAGTTGTCGATATTGCGACATATTTTGAAAATTGATACGGACTTAGATATTTTGATTGTATTAATGTTTGTTTGTGATTGATATTTATTGAATATGTGTGACAATGTGATTAGGTTATGTCTTGATTGCTATAATAAGTAGTATTATGTGTTACGATATGTTATTCTAATCGGTAAAATGATCTTATTATTGATAGGTGGTGATTATATAAAAGATAAAACTAAGTTCTTGAATTATAAGCGCGTGCAGGAAAAGTATCCTACCTTTGCATTTTCTTTATGCGATGGACATGAGTAAGAAGTTTAGAATTATATTATTATTATTGTATTATTAACCTTATTATTATATATGTTATATCAGATCATTGATTATCAACATGTACTATATTGTAATTGAGATATATATATTATATTCGTTAATTTCTAAATATGGTTATTCAAGTGTCCCCACTTGATAATCATTATTAATTATATTTAATCATATATATATATATATATATATATATATATATATATATATATATATATATATATGATCCCTATTGATATATATACGATAACAAAAAGTCGTCTAAGCTATTTGACCGATTTAGACACAAATTTAGAAACATAGTTGAATATGATAAAACCTTTTTGTATCAATCAAATTGTTTTGGTTTGATTTCGACTAAGTATGAACATCCGAACATGGGAAAACTTTTATGCCCAAGGCGGACAGAGTGAACGATAATATCGTTCTTGCATGTAGTATTGATCAATCTGAGGCATAACAGTGAGTGATCACCCCCGTGCTTAAGTAAGTTATGACGGTTTTGCGGATGAAAGTTATTTAAACCTATTGAAAATTGAAAACAATGTTCATAGTATGTCACCTTAACCCTATTTATAGTCGATCGTAGTTTCAAAAATTTGATAGAGAGTTGTTATGTTATTATTATCGGTTGATTACTTCACAACTATTGATTTGTTGTAGAAGGGTAAGTACAAAAGAAAAACATTTAATCCTTTCAACTAATATTTATAATTATTATTACTTCTTTGGGCACTCAAATGCTCATCCTTGCTTAATTTAAATGTTTTCGACTAAATGTGAACAACTTTGAAGGCTCTGCTAAGAACAAGGAAAAGGAAAGGTTCTTTGAATGAATGCAATGTTATCTTATGTAATAGTTTGATATTATTAAGACAATGATGATATATATTATTATCTATCATGTTATGTAATGAATGTATTAAAGGTTACGTACTTGGGAGCTAGACTCGATAATTATGTAAATTAAGTTTAATAATTATATTATTATTATTATTATTAGTATTATTTCCGCTCATAGAAATGGTATCGTGAAGCACCTTAGGAGTTTGGGTTTCAAGTACGGATTTGGGGGCTTCTGAGGTTGGTATCGAGCTTAGGGTTAGAAACCTTAGGTGGGATAGACCTTAGGCTATAACCTTAGAAACGGAGAGGAAGCGTTGAAAATATAAATAACTCATATAGAGTTTAAAAAGAGATGAATTGGATAAATTCATCGTCAAACAAAATAAAAGATAACTTATATAAAACTATTATTTATTTGTGTGTATATACTATATGCTAATCAGGATAATTTATGTGTGTAGATGTCTGGTGGAAAAGGCTTGTTATATGCTTATAGCATGAAGAAGGATCAAATCCATACACCCGAGCTAATATCGAAGCCAATAGCTGAAATAGAGGCTCATGATGAAAATAACTCTGATGAGGTGGTTATTTTGGAAAATGTAGTACGAGATCCGGAGATGGTGGAGGTGACGGATAGTGATTGGACACTAAAGTTGAAGGTGATCAAGCATCAATAGAAGTGCGAGAATCGAGGAACAAGGTTTCTTCTCTGGAAAGGTTGTGGGAAATAGAAAAGGCATTAAATAGTCAAGCTGCGTCGAGCGTTAATAGAAACAATGGAAGAACAAGATAAGCTTAAAATCCAAATTGATGGGATGGGAGCCACAAGCAACACATCGTGTGTGAGCTCCCGAGCAATAAGGGAAAAGAAAGATAGAAGACCATGACTTAGGAAAATCCGATAAGAAGAAAGGAAAAGAATATGTTACCTTTGTGGCTATGAGGGACATACCACTCTTTATTGTCCGACTATAAACCGGTGCATGTTTTATTTGTGGGATGGAAGGTCATTCATCGGTGAAAGGTTGTCAAGAAAAAAGGCGTAGTGAATAGGTAGTATAGGTTACATTGTGTAGGTATGTTTAATGTAATATATATGATAAGTATATACATGTAATGTAATGTTCCCAACTTTTGTATTAGTCAAGGTTTGTAAATCCCGACTTTTGTAGTCACAAAGGGATGGTGATGTTTAAAAGCGGTATGTGTTATCTTTATGTAAAATATTAGTTAAATGAATATGAATCTAAGTTTGAGTAATGAAACAAGTTTAATATATTAAACTTATATGATAAGGTTTAGAATGTAAGTTAATAAAGTATAATTTATGGTTTTACTTAACTAGATAATGCCGCCAAGGCGTCAAAACTTCGAAACAAAAAGGCGAGAAGAATCATCGATAACGTTGAGGACAACAACAAAAGAGACCGTCAAACACTTTGCAAACATGGTAGCACAAGCTATGCACAAGGAATGCCGGTGCAGAGGAACCAGTAGGACAACCACTTAGCGAACTTTAAAGATTTCAAAATTTGTGGGACCATTTGGAATTTAAAGGTCTGTTGACCTGTTGAAGCCCAAACTTGGGTTAAAGAGATTGAAAAAGCATTTGTGATAGCTAGGGTGGTGAGGGGAAAAAGACCGCTTTTGCCACCTACTATATGATGAAGGGGAGGCAAATTTTTGGTGGGGAAAGCAAATCAGAGGCGAGGCGGGAGAAGGTGTAGTTACATGGGATAGGTTTAAGACTTTGTTTTTTGAAACTATTTTTTCATCTAGTATGCGAGGCTAGGATGGAGGTGAAATTTTTAGAGTTAAAAGTAGGAGAATATGACTATTGTCGAGATATCGCATAAAATTTAATGAGTTAGCTAGGTTTGCTCGCATCAAGTTGATCTGAGGCTAGGAAAGCTAGAAGGTTTGAGTTGGGATTAAAACCACGGCTCTATAACAAGGTGGCGGTGTTGCTGATTCCTACATTTGCGGCACTCATGGAAAAAGGCTATCATAATAGAGGGAGGAGTGAGGCCATGAGCCTCTACAACAAAGAGAGAAAGAAAGAACAAAGTAAGGTTGAAGGAGGTGGGAAGGCGGAAGTTAATAGTGGAAGTAAAAGTGGTAGTAGCAAAAGGAAGGGAGTTATTTTGGAAATGTCCGGGTAAAACAAGAAGGTGTGAAGAAAGCGAGGTGGTGCGGTGTAAGACTTGTGGAAAGAACCACTCTGGGGAATGTCGAAAAGGAAAAGTTTGTATGCTATAAGTGTGCAGGCGGGAGGGCCATATCTCTCCCAATTGCCCCAATCCTAGGATGAGCAAGTGGGTGTTTTACATGCGGGTCGATTGAGCACAAGGTGAAGGATTGTCAGAAAGAGGAGGGCGGAGAGGGGGAGTGTGAATCTTGGCAAAAGGCGGCGGGACTTTAGCAATCACGGGACCTCATCATCAAGCAAGCCAACAAAATCTCTACAAGAGGTCTCTGACACATGGTCCGGTCCGAGATACGGTGGTATTTGTAATGGAACTCGGTATTATTCAGTATAACTTTTATTTTATTATACATGATTTTCCTATATATATAGTAAATTATTTTATAAAGAAATTTTGAAGGAGGAATTTGAGTTCTTTTAGAAATCAAATTTCAGTTGAATCGAGATAAACAAGCTTTATGTGAATAGTTAAAGATCGATTCGATCAAATTGTTGATTGAGATCTACTTATAATGATTGTGTATGCTATGTACCCTTGTATGTATAGGTTTTAAAAAAGTGATTTAGGGGATGGAATCTTTATAAGGGAGGTGAATGTAACAACCGATATTTTCTATATAAATAAATCGAAATTTTGTGTATAATTTTTTTTTTTATTAAAATAAATATGGGGGAATATGTGCAAGATAATGTGTATATATATATTATGTGATAAATAAAAATATATTTATTACATGAATATTTACAAATAATTTTATTTTAGAATTATTGATTATTATAAATTATATTCTTATAATAATTAATTTTATAGTAGAAATGTTTTTATTAATTATTTTCCATGAAAATATAATTATATTATTTAAATAATATATGAAATGATTTTTAGAATAATTATAATAATTATTTTATTATATATGAATTTTAGTATAGATTATTAAGTTAATTATTTTAACTTAATTAATAATGTTATTTATAATGAGATAAATCAGATATGGAATCCAAACCCTAATTTTGGATTTTGATCAAGGAATGAGAATAATAATATAATATTAATTATATTTTGATTTTTTGATGCTATAAATATATGTCTTTATATATGCGTATTGATAATGGTTGGTCGATTATGGTGTATTATGACAAACCCTAGCAATATTTTATATAAACCCTAGTATTATTATTAAACCCTAATTTAGAAGTCAAATGAGACTTTAAAAAATGTTTAAGACAATTTGTTATATGTTATATGACGATTTATTATAAAGATAAAAGCCTAATTATTATGGAAAACCATAATTATAAATTAAAACCCTAATTTTGAAATTAGAAACCCTAATTTGAAACTTAAACCGAGTTTGTGATCGAGTCAGAAATTGTGTTAATGTGATTGATATCATGTATAGTAGATTTTTACAGCTAATGATGGAAAACCTAATTACTAATCTAAAACCCTAATATCTATAACCCTAATTTGGTAATTAGAAACCCTAATTATAATTTGGTAAACCTAATTATCAAAATTATAAACCCTAATTACTAAATTAACAAGGTTAATTATAATTAGTGAATTTTAAACCCTAATGTTCCTGTATAATGTAATTAGAAACCTAATCTAATTAAGAAAACCCTAATTACAAATTTTAGAAAACTAAATTTTTTTTTTTCAAACCTAATTACTAAATCTAAACAAATTCATTATTATCTTTAAACCTTAGGGTTAAACCCTAAGGGTTAAACCCTAAGGTTTTGATAAGATTACACTTTTGCCATTAAATTTCTAAGCAAAAGACTAAAATACCCTTATGTATTATATTATTTAAGATAACTTTATCAAAATTAGCTAAAATGGAGTTGGTGAACAACTTTTAACTTTTCCATTGACTTAAAATTTCCAATCACAAAATCCTACATATCAATACATGCATATCAACACTTTATATATATATAGATTGGGAGAGAGAAAATGATCATTATTTAGCTTATTTTGCACAAACACTCAACCTAACTCTCTCAAGCTCTAAAACCCACGAAAATTTTTTTTTAGTAGATGGGTCCCAAAACCAGCCCCACTAACATCTATATATCAAATCAAGAAAGCTAGAATCAAAATTGATCTTAGAAAGGTATAAAAACCCTAGCGATAAAATCGATCTTTGATGATGCATGTTAGATGTTATGATTTTTTGTTAAAACATGTTTATATAGTGTATAATGATGATCTGGGTTTGCTAGATGTTAGATCCATAACATCTAGAGGCTCGGATTTGAAGTTTTACAAAATCTGGAAAAAGTTCAAATTTTTGATGTACGACAATGAATGTAGGATGGCCACCAATCTTCGATCTGTTATATGTTTTTTGTTGTTTAAAGCTTTGATCTTGTAGTATGTTATGTGCTCTTTGATCTGGATCAAGAATCGAAAGCTTAGATCATGGTCTAGATTGCAAGATATTGTTGGTCAAAGTCGTTGATTGGCCGACCATGATGGAACATTTCTGGGTAACAGTAGAACTTTGCCACAAATGGTCGACAACTTATTTCGCTTTGATCTTTGTTTTTGTTGATTTGATGTTGTTGTTGTAATAAGTTTAGTATAGTATATAGTAGACTACTACATATTCATGCTCTTAGATACCTTTATATCAAATACAGTAGGATTTAATTTGATTTGGGGGATAGTCGAACCAAGCGAGAAAGATCACGGATGAGTTTTACGGGTAACCCGAAAAACTTGAAAGCGTGACTTTGACATGGTTTGACCGACATCTAGATCTCATGATTTTGTTGTTTTTATGTTAATGTTTTGTAATAGATCTATATTAAGTTACATTTGGCTACTGATCTGAAATCTTTAGATCAAAAAACATTACACTTAGAAAAAGCAAGTTGTGGAAGCCCAAAGTATGAGGCACGTCAATCTGTTTTCTTCATTTCGGGTAACCCGAAATGAAGAACAACTCAACATGACTACTTTGATTAATCGAGATCTCTCTTTGTTGTTGCATGTTATGATCATGTTTGTTGTTGGATCTTGTAGTATTACACTAACACTATAAGATCACATCATAATAAGTCTCCATGAAATCGATCATTGATTTAGATTTAAGTCTAGTCAAACTAACCCACTCCTCAAAAGCGACATGAATGTTACAGGTTTTGATGAAGAACATGAAGAACACCTATAGCGACAGTTTACATCGTTATATAGGTGATCTTTTAATGATAGTTTCTTTATAAAAATTATATTTTTATTAAATAATTATAGAAAATTAGTTTTTAATTATTAAAAATACAAATTAAATTATTAAAAATTATTTTAAAGTCAAAAATTAGTTTTTAATAATTTTTAATATATTTCATAAATAATTAATATTTTTGAAATATTAAAGGTATTTAATTTATTTAATTATTATATTAAATAAATTATTTAAAAATGATTTTAATATTTGAAAAATCATTTAAAATTATATTATATGGAATAAGAAAATATTTTAAGTTATTTTTAATGACTTTTAATATTTTGTGATGAAATTCATTAATAAATTAATATTAATGATAATTAAGTTATTTAATAAATGAATTAAATAAATAAATTAAAAATGATTTTATTATATTAAAAATCATTTTAAATAATAATAAGGTATTTAAAAATATTTTAAGTTATAAAATATAACTTTCAATATTTAAAGGTAAATTTCATTAATTAATTATTATTAATGATATTAAAGTTATTTAATAATTATATTAAATAATTTAGTTTAAAAATGATTTTATTATTATAAAAATCATTTTAAATGAAAATAAAGTGTTTAAAGATATTTTAAGTTATAAAATATAACTTTTAATATTTAAAGGATAATTTCATTAATAATTTAATATTAATGATATTAATTTAATATTAATGATATTAAATTTATTTAATAATTATATTAAATAAATAGTTTAAAAATGGTTTTATTAATTTAAAAATCATTTAAAGAGGATATAAATGAATTAAAAATATTTTAAGTTATACTTAATGACTTTTAATATTTTGAGGAATAGTACATTAATATTTAATATTAATGGTAATTATTTAAAAATGATTTTAAATGTTTTAAAAATCATTTAAGGTAATATTAATACTTTAAAAATATTTTGAGTTATTATAAATAACTTTAATATTTTGGCAATGGTTTCATTAATAGTTTAATATTAATTAAATATTAATGATAATAGAATTATTTAATATTTAAATCATTTAATAATGATTTAGTTGTTTGAAAATTTATGATAAATTATAATAAATGTTTTAAAATTATTATAAGTCATTTAAAAAAATAATGAGTGATAATTACAGATATTGAACTTTGAGAATAGAGTCTTAGACTCGATAATTACCGATAAAGTTATCGGTACAAGCGACATATTTGAAATTGATCCGGACTTAGATATTTTGATTTGTATTAATGTTTGTTTGTGATTCGATGATTGTTGAATATGTGTGACAATGTGATTAGGTTATGTCTTTTTGCGATAAGCGTTATTATATGTTACGATATGTTATTCTAATCGGTAAAATGATCTTATTGCGATAGGTGATTATATAAAAGATAAAACTAAGTTATGAATTGTAAGCGACGTACCATGCAAGTATCCTACCTTTGTATTTTCTTTATACAATGGACATGAGTAAGAAGTTTGAGAATTATATTATTATTGTACCGGATTATTAACCTATTGTTATATATGTTATATCGATCATTGATTATCAACATGGTACTATATTGTAATTTTAGATATATATATATATTATGTTCGTTAATTTCTAAATATGGTTATTCAAGTGTCCCCACTTGGATAATCATTGTATTTAATCACATGTTGATATATATATATATATATATATATATATATATATATATATATATATATATATATATATATATATAATATATAAGCTATTATGTATACTGATAATAGATCGTCAAGCTTATTTGACCCGGTACATTTAGAAATATTGTTGAATATGATAAAACCTTTTTGTATCCAATCAAATTGTTTTGGTTTGGATTCCCGACTAAGTATGAACATCCCGAACATGGGAAAACTTTTATGCGCCCAAGGCGGACAGAGTGAACGATAATATCGTTCTTGCATGTAGTATTGATCAATACAGGGCATAACGGGCTGATCACCCCCCGTGCCCGTAAGTTATGACGGTTTGCGGATGAAGTTCTGCTAAACCTATTTGAAAATTGAAAACAATGTTCATAGTATGTCACCTTAACCCTATTTATAGTCAGTACGTAGTTTCAAAAATTTGATAGAGAGTTGTTATGTTATTATTATCGGTTCAGATTACTTCACAACTATTGATTTGTTGTAGAAGGGTAGTACAAAGAAAACATTTAATCCTTTTCACTAATATTTATAATTGTTATTACTTCTTTGGGCACTCAAATGCTCATCCTTGCTTAATTTAAATGTTTTAGCTAAATGTGAACAACTTTGAAGGCTCTGCTAAGAACAAGGAAAAGGAAAGGTTACTGAATGAATGCAATGCTATCTTATGTAATAGTTTGATATTATTAAGACAATGATATATATTATCTATCATGTTATGAAATGAATGTATTAAAGGTTACGTACTTGGGAGCTAGACTCTGATAATCATGTAAATTAAGTTTAATAATTATATTATTGTTATTATTATTAGTATTATTCTGCTCATAGAAATGGTATCGTGAAGCACCGAGTTTGGGTTTCAAGTACCCAAATTTGGGGGCTTTACGCAAGGAGAAGGCGATGAGTCTCTCACAGTTGTTGAGGGAGACATCATGGTACAAACTATCCAACCGGTGGAGTCTGAAGTTAGAGAAAAGAGGATCAACAGTGGTTGTATAGTCAAGATTAATCAACAACCAGAAACCACACTCACGACTGTGGAAACCCTGGAGGGCCCACTAGCGCACAAAGAATGCTTTCAACTTAATGACAAAGGCGAATTAGTGGATAATTCCAATGGTAAAAGATTCTTTGTACCGATGGATGAAGACAAGGGGAATGGACAATCATCCATGTCGCCCAAAAATTTAAAGGAATTAACAAATAGGCGGCATGAAATAGTCATTTTTTTTATGAGATGGATTAAGCGACATCGGTATAGTCAAGCCAACGACTTTAAAACAAGCGCTTGGTAGGGAGGCACCCCCATCTCAGTATAAATTCTCTTTGTTTTTCTTTATTTATGTCTAGTTTACTTTGTGCCTATTCGCTTTAGTTGTTAACATAGCTGTCAGATTATGTATTAATGTTTTTGTGTCTATGATCTGTAGGCAGCATGTTTATTATGATATATTGTATGTACAATTGTAGAGTTACAATAGTTTTCATGTGGTTCTTAATAATGTATGTTTTCCTTTGTAGTGTAGTTTTTATCCTTGTCTTGGCATGTGTAGAAAATAGGTAAGAAAAACAATTATTGAAGGTGGTATTTGTAGCGCCAGATATTCTCTATCTTAGTCGCATCATGGCACCAGAATTCGCATTATGGCGCCCAGTAACAAGGGGAAGTCACGCCACAGGGCCACCAATGTTTAGAGCATACTGCTAACTCGCACCGCGACTCCAAGGAACAAAGCCATCTCGCGCCATAGCCCAATCCAATCTCCATTAACTCGAGTCGCGATCTTTGAGCAAACAAGAGCGGAGCGAGAATGCGGCGTAGTAGGCGGGTTTTTGTTTTTTAAAACTGACTAAAGCCATCAGTTTAGCCCATTACTCCCCTTTTCTCTCGGCATATCTCGACAGATAGTGATAGCTTACGCCTACCTAACCATCGCCCCTCCCATAAAATCCTAACAGTGATTGATTGCTTATCTCAAACCACCATAAAAAACTAAGAGACTCCATCAATTGCTTATCAGAGTTCGAGCCCACATGAGTTCTCACCTAGGGTTTTCCCACTCAAGGTAATTTTAGATTCCATTCAATTAGAAAAGTACTTTTCTCGAATTGTTGGGATTGCACACTCCTTGTTTGTTTGGGTGATTTCCACTGACGAAAATTGGGATAGAGAACTGTCAAGCAAGATCTGTCCAAGTGGGTTTTAAAAAGCGCACGCAAGGCGTTCGATAGATTGCTTGAACTAGAAATTGTTTGTTTCGGGTAGTTTTGTCATTTGAATTTATTGGGGTTAGTCTAGCCTGAGTTTGGGGGAGTTTTGAATTGGGTCTTCTATTTGTGTTCAAGTAGATTACTGTGAAATCTAAATGGCTTCAAAATGACAATGACTAAGCGTCGACGGGTTATCGTCTGCACCACCACCACTGGCTTGGTACAACACCAAGTTCATCAATGAAGCGGCATGGAAACGATACAAAAGCTCTTTTTTTGTACGAAATTTGATTCTTGAGCGGGGTTTGAGCTCGGACAAAAAGGATGGCAAGTTGGTGGCCATGATTGCAGAACACCATTGGATCCACTTCACAAGACCACCTGAATCAGCCATTGTATCTGTGGTCAGAGAGTTCTATGCTAATGCCAGTCTCGAAGGTCTGCGGTTGTTTTAAGTCGAGGTAGCTCAATTGGCGTTGGAAGTCGAGCCATTAATGCCTTTGTTTGCGGCACCCAACTATGAGGGCAGGGACTATATGGAGCCGAGACTCCGTAACTATAACCTCGAGGATATTATTAGGAGGCTCTGCAAGCCCAGGACTATATGGAAGACTAATGAATACACGGTTAAAAAGACCAATTTCCCATTTTCAGCACTCAGTCGTTATAGGAAGGCATGGTTCAGCTTTATATGTGACAACATGATCCCGACTCATCACTTGAATGACGTGACTAAGGATAGGGCGATTCTGTTATTCACCATTGTCACAAGTCTGCATGTGGATATTGGAGTTCTTATTCATGAGTCAATTCTGAAGGAGATCAAGAGTACCATCGTAGAAGGACTTCCACATCCATCCTTAATCACCCACTTGTGCAAGCAAGAAGGTATTCAATGGGGGTCAGAAGAGATAGCCTTGCCTCCCATGGCAGTCATTGACCATCAGACCATCTCACTCTATAATGTGTGGGACGGGGCAGATTCTTATGTCAGTGGCGAAGGATACGGGCCACCTACTGTGCCACCTCCTACAACAAGGCCCAAGCCCTCACAGCCTCCAGACACAGGCCCAGTTGCACAAGGACTACTGGCAGAGATCATGGCATCCCTCACCTTGTTGCATCAGAAGCACGGCGATCCGAGGCTCAAGGCGAGAGAGGCACATTATAGCGATGGCCTGTGAGGCAAGACATAGCGATGCGATGTCAGTGAAATTTGGTAAACACGATGCAGAGTATATACACCAATTATTATGGCGAGAATGATGAGTTCACGCCATACCAGTTCCTAGAGCCTCCTGTCTTCCCACCATACCCTCCACCATCACTACCCGCCAAAGCTGATGAGGACAATGCTGCTGCGGAGTGAGCAATCTTCAAGGAAGCCCTCTTGTATAGATTGATATATGTTTACCAATGACGGCATTGCTCACCTTAAGTTTGGGGGTGTTAGGGCCTATTATCTTTTTATTTTTGTCTACTGCCATGTTAGGTTGCATATTTAGTACTTTGCTTATGTTTTATTAGTATTGTAGTGCAGTCATTTTGAACTGCGATATTTTGTTTTGGGATTATTATTATGGATGCCATGAACTATTTTTGGTTATTATTTATGAATTCTTAGATTATTATCTGCATGATTGATTGGTTTATAGCCATCTTTTTGGGGCTTATACAAATTTATATGCTTGTGCCATGTTAATGGCCTTTTACCCTATTTTGAGCTATTATCATGCAAGGGTTTTATATACATTATTAATTTTTTATTGTGGCTAATGACAAGCGCCAAATGATTATGTCTCTCTTAGAGTCGTGTCAAGCATGTATGAACTAGGGGTTTGTTTAGTTGATAAGTTGAGACTATTATCAATACGTCCTTCTAGCAAGCACCGACCAACTATGTTAACTAGTTATTTTTTGAATTTAGTTCGCGTGTTTATTGCTTTAAGAGTTTGTTCACTCTTATAAACTTTCATTTTTACAAGGTAATAAAAGACTTAGACGTTTATACAGTTTTGGATCTTGGATTCGGGCATGTTGACATATAAAAAAAAGTAACAAAAGAATAAAAAGATAAGAAGATTGAATATCAAAAGTCTTATGGTGGGTCGAGATGGAGCGCAAAACGCACTCGCCCATAAACGCAGGACCGATATTGAGATGGAGCATAAAATGCACTCACCTAATAATCTTCGATTTTCGTAAAGTCTCATTTGGATTATGTTAATTACGTGGCCTTTGCTGCTCGAGTTATTAGATTATCATAGGGGTGTTCTACACCTAATGCCCTAAAGTCATCTGGCTTGAGAGTCATTGATCAAAAGGTCATTAATGGGTAGTTCTGATTAACCTAAGGTAATTAAGGACTGACTGAGTCAGATTTTACTTTCTTCATGCTAGAACTTTTTGATCCTTTCCTGTACTTATGTCTTATTATTAATGCTTGCTAAATGTTTAAGTTACGGAGTGTTCATATTAGTATTAACAATCGACTGTGTGAACTTATTTGAGCTATGATTAGTCAGGACGGTTGGTCTCCACACACACATAGAATGGATCCAATACAGTCTTATGCTTGAAATAGAATGAACCCTTACTCATGTTTATGTTTGCCTTAATCTCTGGGAGTAGCTATGATTGAGCTTTGTAGCCACGATACTAGTATATAGTTTTATATTTCTTTCGCGTGTTAATTTACTACTATTATTTTTATGTTAGACAGTTTGCTCGAGGACAAGCAAAGACTTAAGTTTGGGGGTATTTGATGAGTGGGATTTATACCCATGAATCAGATACTTTATGGCTTAACTAGTTGCCTGATCTTCGTAGATTTTATATAGTTTTATATGATTATAGTGTTATTATGCTTAATCGACATATTGCAAGGGTTTACATGACTTTTCTAGCTTTTAGGGGACAAGATTAATTGGAGGTAGAAGGGAGGTAATTCTTCCTTCATTGATTAACATCTAAAATATCTCCTCCATAGGTTGGCCCAGGTATGTAAATTCCCTTTGATTGGCAAAATCCGGATGGGCTTTAGCATTTGCTCTTTTTGCAACCTTATCCTCCATAGCTTCGCTTTCTAAAGGTGATGGTGGAGCATTCATAACAAAAAGAAAGAGATAGGCATGCTCCTGCCTGACTAATTGGCGTATGACTTGATGCTGATGGGTCACCAGTTCTACCAATTGCTCAAGTTGCTTGCAAAGAGCTTTCATCTTTTGTTCTATAGAAAATTAAAACTTTGTGTAATCCCATCTTTCAACACCGTCTTTGATGGTCTGGGATAATTCACCATTAAAATTGGAACTCTGTCCAGTGCTCCAACTGATCATGTTGACCTCTTCTTCTTTGTGTTGAGGAAGAGGGGTGTCTTGCACATGAGGTTGATCTGGTTTGGTAACCACGATCTCACCGTTGTCTATCAAATCTTGGATCTTATGTTTCAAGGCCCTACAATCTTGAGTATCATGTCTCGGTGCTCCGGCATGATAAGCACACTTCCGAGTAGCATTGAAACCCCTCCCATTAGGGTTAGCTGGTGGAAGAAGATGTGTAATTTTCTTTCGAGTAGTCAGAAGAGCAAGAATATTCTCGAGCAAGTCCCCTAAGGGTGTGAACGTTAGAGGTTGCTTTGCATCTCCACCTTTAGGCAATAGAGGATTTGAAGATTGTGCTTGGAAAGGGGAGTAGTTTCTCCTCTGTATAGGCATGTTCTGACTGCCTTTTTGACCATGTAGTATCAAGGAAACATCCTCCTCTCTTTTTTATGGACCCTTCTGGGGTTGTTTCCATAAGATCCGGATTAGATGTGCTCAGCAACTGCTTTAAGAGCGGCTAGGTCTTGAATCTTATAGGACTTCAATCCCATTCCAGCCATCTCTCCATGCTTGATCATTTCAGAGAATGGTTTACCAATACCAGCTAAGAATCTTTCATAGAAAGGAGCTTCCTGTATGTCTATAAAAGTCATGACCATTTCTAAATCTGTCATGGAAGTTATAACTTGAGCAGCAAGGCGCCTCCACCTTTGAGCATACTCTCTGAAAGACTCATTAGACTATTTCTTGACCTTGGTAATCTGGTACCGGTCAGGAGCCATATGAGATTCAAAACTGTATTGAGTGAGGAAGGTGTGCGCTAGCTCTTCCCAGCTATGGATCTTTGAGTTGTCTAATCTAGTATACCATGAACAGGCTTCTCCAGTCAGACTCTTCTAGAACAGCTACATTCTGAGCTTCTCATTTTCCGCATAAGATCCAAGTTCTCCAATGAGAACCTTCAAATGTGTGTAAGGATCACCTAATCCATCATACTTTTCAAAGTCATAAGTTTTGAATTACTCTGGATAATGAACACCAGGGAATATGCAAAGGTCAACATATGAAACACTTCCATGTGTTCCAATCCCTTTGAGAGCATGGATAGTTTCCTCCATTTGCAAATAATAATATTAATAACTCTGTCATCTCAATTATTGATTTAATAATATATAAAATATCGACAATAATTTAATCAAATAACGTGAGATACTATACAACAATTACTATAGCAATAATTGAACAAAACTGAGTGACTTCTCACGTAAGCATCAATAATCAATCTGTAGTGTTCTACTATGCAACCACAGCAGTATTCGCATTTTTTTACTAAAGAGTAGTTCAGCAGTTCTAACGGTAAAACTTTCGCCAAGTTATTTTCAAAAAATATTTTTGCCGTTTTCTCAATCCGAAAATAATTGCGTTGTGGGGTCCACCAATGATTGTGTCGTCGTACGAATATTCCCTGTTAAAACGAATATTCCCCGACCAATCGAATATTATATAACAACTTGCGTACTTTGCAACTGAGGTGTATGGATCTCCTTTGAGATGGGTGCTTTTAGGGTCTTTGTTGGTCGTATCCAACTGAGGTTCTAGATTTGTTTTATCCAAACCTTGTGCTCCTCCTTATGTAGAGGATTCTATATGTGTAGGCATCTTTGTATCCTGAGTAGACTGATGCAATTCCTTTAGCAGAATAGCCAAATTTGTAATTTTTTTACTCAATCCGTCAAATTCTTCTCGAAAGCTTGACATTAGGCCGGTGGGAAGAAGACATGATTGGTCGTAGGCTCGTGGCCTTTTTGGATTTTGTGAATGTAATGTGCCCAATTGTTTCCCTAAAAAGACTTATGTAGTTTAGTCTCGGGGATAATGTAAATGCTATTATGTATCCATTTTAGGAATATCATCCTGCAAAAACGGGCGTTATTTGATAGCATGTTATGTATACACAAATATTCTTCATATTTTCCATTACATAAGGATGAATATGGAATAAAATTACAAGTAAATATTTTTACAAGTAATTGAAAATGGAAAGCATGAAGAAACTTCCCTCCGCGTTTGGTTTATCAGAGGTTAACCTATCTTAGGGTTACTCTCGCGGCTTTTTGGCATGAAGGTCCCCAGATCATCGCAATCTACTTGACGAGAAGTTAATCTGGTCTTTCAAATGGAGGGAATCTGGGTGGTGCCTTTCTTGAGCCTTGTTGGAATTAGTCTCCCTACGAGTCCGGTAATCAAACACTGAAAAGATAGCCTCCTGGTGGAGGAACTACACAACATACATTCACATACAACGTGTCTCACCATTTATGAAAATGATGACATGTGCGAAGCACTAATATCATAGATAGATAAATTGCATTGCAGTAAGTAAAATGTATTCGTACACATTCATCATAAATGTAAATGCAACATTCACACACAAGCATATAACAGTTTTGAAAAGCTTGTAATAGCTGCTTAAGCCCTCTTACTGGAGTCCCCAGCAGAGTCGCCACTTGTCAACGTCAGGATTTTTATTTGTCGCTTTTCGTTACTTGTTCTTTGATGTTCTCATGTTAGGTGAGACTTGTTTGAAAAAACAAGTGAAAAAGGTCTGACATTTGTAATGTCGACGATTTGACTTTAAGAGTCGCCAGTTGGTGTTTTTAACTGGTTGCACTAACCTTATCCGAGAAAAGGTTTGCACATTGACCCAATGATGTAACACCGCTAAGCAGATGCAGTGAAATCGATATTCATTTGGGTTGAGGCTTGATTATATGGAGGGAGTTGTTAGGCACCCAGACATACGTGTTGCCACTGATATGTGCTACTTTTCATGAAATTGTTATATGAATGTGTGTGTGTGTGTGTGTGGATCAATGTGCAATTATTTGGAAGTAGTCGAGGCCTCGTTCGCACCTATATACAAAGGGTTTGAATTTATAGAAAAATTCAGTTTTAAGCAAGATATAGCAATGATGTTTTATAAAAGAGGTTTTTCAAATCATGTGCTCAATAGAATTTGAGACCTTTTCATACTTCCATTTTATTATTAAATATTCATCTTGATTGGTTTTATTTTCGATATGCGAGGCATCTTCGAGAAAATAATATACAGCAGTGCCGAACTCCTCATGGGCATTACAGTCATCCAAGGAAATTCAGACACCACAAATAATGTACAAGTTGCTTACAGCTGAAAATGTCCATCACGGGAACCGAATCTAGATTCAGTAAACTGAATCTTTGATCACATGATTCCTAGGCTCACATGATGTCGCAGTTTATATGAAAAGCAGTAAGCAGTTATATAAATAAAAGTTGTAAATATATATATACAGACATGATCAACCACCACGAAGCACCTCCATGGGGGATCAGAAATGTAAATATATAAAAGCGGTAAATATATATATGGACATGATCAACCACCATGAAGCACCTCCATGGGGGATCAGAAATGTTAATAAAGCTGTAAAAGATGATCAACCAGCATGAAGTAAACTCTAGGCGGGACTAAATGTAAATAAAGCAATAAAAGGCCTCGAAGTAAACTCCAGGCCTGACAGAAATATATATGTATATATAAGCGGTAAACGCACCAGATATAAAACCCAGGCTCATCGGATATGTCCGACAACAGTTTTTATATATATATATAAAAGCAAGTAAATGCTCCGGATATAAAATCCAGGCTCATCAGACAAAGTCTGGCAATAGTTTTTATATATATGTATATATATATATATATATATAAGCAAGTAAACGCTCCAGACATAAGTCTAGGATCAATCGAGGCATAACTCGATAATTTTAGTCCATATATAAATATATACATATATAAGTATATATATACAGACAGAAATTAAAACCACAGACCGAAGTCCGGGCATACGCACATAACATGACTCTCAATATGAAGAATAGTGTGTGCAAAGATGAAGAGAAAAGCTTTATAGAGTGTGAGAAGGCTTACAGTGGGCTGCCAAAGCAGGCTTCTATGACCGGTAAAAATATAGCTATATGTGAGCTAACAGGTGTTTAAAATGAGGAAACACTCAATATGGGGTGTGTACAACGCAAATTGGACAGGGCTTCCTCGCCTCTTTCTTTTTCTAATATTGCCACCCCAAGCCCTCTATTTATAGGGGGCATTTAGTGTGAGGAAGCCTCGGATGCACTGCTTGGTGCCCTTGAGAGACCCCAAAGCTCTGTGGGTCTCGCTTAGTCTTGAAATCACGTGCACTCGTGCATTGTGATATCCGCTCGAACTTGCAAAACTTCAATTCGAGCATCCGAATGAGGTGTACAAGACCTTCTTCGAACTACTTTTGTCGAGAGTTACGCAATGACTTGGGATTAGAGGTTGTAAGAAGTCAGAAAGAGGGGACCATGTCCATGGTCTTCAAGCTTCAAATTCTATCTGGTGTGCTGCCACGCGTAATAGTCACTCCGGATTGGAACTCCTTGGCTCTTGTGGGACATTGTTGTATGTATGTATGAAGTGTTGAGACGGCGCGCAGGGGTTGAGGTGGCAAGATGACAATTTGACTCCTCACCGGGGTTATCTCCGGTTTGAGCTGATTGCATACGTTACATCTGAGATTGGACTGCTGCAAGTGTTTGAATTCCGCAAGGTCATCTGTAAGTGTGCCTGTCTTCCTGGTGTTAGCTCCGGGTCTTAGGTATGAGTGCCTCGACAAGAAGTCTGAGATTGAAGCTGATCGCATGTATTTGAACAAGCATTCCCGGAGTTATCGCCGGAACTGTAACAACATTCCTTGGGGTTATATCCAAGGACGAAACTCGAGGTTATCTCTGAGGTTCGAATTGATATTCCCGGTGTGTGTTCCGGGTTGAGACTGAATTTCCGGTAGTATCCGGAATGGATGTGAGCTTTCTTGCACGGTTATCTCCGAAAGACGAATCTACTCTCCTGCAATGTTAGTAACAGGTGTGCAGAAAATTTCGAGTGTCTACAATTATAATTATTACTATTATTATAATAATTTTTTTTTATTATTATTATTTTTATTATTACTATTATTATAATTATCATTATAATAATAATAATAATTATTATTATTATTATTATTATTATTATTATTATTATTATCATTATTGTTATTTGATTTAGGCGGGAAAAGGAAAAGAGATGATGTTAATTATACCTATATGTGGTACTGTAGACTCAGTCATATTAATGAAACAAGATTATCCAAGTTATATAAGGGTGGACTCTTAGAGCTATCTGATTATGAATCATATCCAACTTATGAATCTTGTCTCATGGGAAAAATAACTAAATCTCCTTTTAGTGGAAAAAGAGAAAGAGTTACAGAGTTGTTAGTGTTGGTACACACAGATGTATGTGGAACTATGACAATGACTGCACGAAGAGGGTATTCTTATTTTATTACATTCACTGACGATAGAGTATGGAAGAAAATACTATACTCACATACTATAGAGTATGGAAGAAAATACTATTTCTACGAATACTGAAGAAAATAATATCCCTTACCTCAGAAGAAGACTGGATACTAGAATAGTGAGGTAGCAGACTTCTCTTCTTCTTTCTCTCTATAGCTTCTCCCTCTATAGCTTTTCTCTTTATAATTGCTCTTGTCAGTCTTAGTGAATTGATGAGAATGGAAGAAAAATGAGCTTCTATTTATAGAAAAATATAGTTTAGATAATTGCACGTTTTGGGGTTCGAAATATTACAGTATAATACCTTCATCTTTTTCTTTATTTTTAATTTAGTCCTGCAAGTATTATCAAACTTGCACCACCTCCCCTAATATTACATCATGTGAATCAATAGTACATTCATGTGAATCAATAGTTCTATACATGTGAAAAAAATAGTTACATTATAGTACCTTCATTTATACCTCCATTTTTAATTCAGTCATGCAAATATTATCAATCTTGCACCACCTCCCCTAATAGTACATGCATGTGAATCAATAGTACACACATGTGAACATATAGTTATAAGCAGGTTAATTAATAGCAATTAATTTCTCATTTATTCGATTAATTACCCGATTGGTCAATATAACCTCCACGAATCAATTATTATCGAAATAAATATCGATTTCCACTAACACTAATAATCCCAACATAATGGAACTATAAAATTCATCTTTAATCAACACGAACTTATTCATCATTAATATTATAACTCACAATATTTATGACCAGATCATTTCCGGGGAAAGAAGAACTTACAGATAAAGGATTTCTCCCTATTGAGTGCGCTTGATTAAGTAAGCAAACCTCTCACGCGGAACTTTCTAGACATCAATCAATATTGCAAATAATAATATGAATAACTTTGTCATCTCAATTATTGATTTAATAATATAGAATATTGATCTTTGTGACAATAATTGAATCAATAATATGAGAGATATTATCAAATTAATTCTTGTAGTAATAATTGAGTATAAGCGAGTGACTTCTCATGTAAGCATCAATAATCAATATATGTGTGCTACTATGCAACCACAGCGTATTCTTGTATTTTTTACCACCGGGTAGTTCAATAGTTTAACGGTAAAACTTTCGTAGTTATTTTTATAAAAGATAATTACATCGTTTTAACTACGACAATACTTGAATTAATGGGGTCCACCAATGATTGTTGCGTCGTCACGAATATTCTCCTATTTAAAATGAATATTCCCCGACCAATCGAATATTATATAACCACTTACTTACTTTGCAAATTTTTGTAAATATTACCCACAACTATAATATTATATCAAATCCACACCATAATATTCAAAAATATATTTCGAGAAAAATTATTCTTTATTCATAAAAGTTTGGGTCTTATAACCACCCATTCTTATGAAATTTCACCCTCGAAATTAGGGTACGTACCTGGTATGTCGAAGAGGTGAGGATACCTTGACTTCATTTCAGATTCTAACTCCCAGGTCATTTCCTCAACATCGTGGTTTCTCCACAAAACTTTGACTTGAGGTATAACTTTGGAGCGTAGAATATCATCCTTCTTATCCAAGATTTTAATAGGTACATCTTCATACGTTAAATCTTCCGCTATCTTGTCCGGTTCTAATTCAATAATGTGGTTTGGGTCTTTCACATATTTACGTAACATAGATATGTGAAAAACGTTATGAACACGAGACATACTTGGCGGTAAGGCGAGTCTATAGGCCATAGTTCCTACTCAATCGAGGATTATAAATGGGCAATTGAATCGAGGATTGAGCTTTCCTCTCTTTCCAAATCTCATAACTCCTTTCCATGGAGCAACACGTAACAACACATGATCTCCAATATTGAATTCCATGTCCTTTCGATGAAGATCAGCATAACTCTTTTATCGATCTTGTGAGGTTTTTATACATTGTCGGATTGTTTGAATCTTTTTCGTAGTCATACGTACCAACTCCGGTCCCAACAACATTGCTTCACCCACCTCATCCCAGCATATTGGAGAACGACACTTTCTTCCATACAACGCCTCAAATGGAGCCATGGTAATACTTGCTTGATAACTGTTGTTGTAGGAAAACTCCACCAATGGTAAGAAATTGTCCCAACTTCCTTTGAAGTCAAGGACATAGAGTCTTAATAAATCTTCAAGAGTTTGAATAGTCCTCTCCGACTTTCCGTCCATTTGAGGATGATATGCCGAACTAAATCATAAATCCATGCCCATAGCTTTTTGCAAACTAACCCAAAATCTTGAAGTGAATCTTGGGTCTCGATCAGAAACTATTGATACTGGCATACCATGCAATCTTAAAATCTTGTTTATGTAGATAAGAGCAAGACGTTCAAGTGTATAAGTTTCTCGTATCAGTAAGAAATGAGCAGACTTGGTCAATCTATCAACAATGACCCAAATCGCATCAATGCCTTGAGAAACCTTGGGAAGTCCAATAACAAAATCCATGGTAATGTGTTCCCACTTCCATTCTGGAATTTTAAGTGGTAGTAATGGACCTTATGGCACTTTATGCTCCGCCTTAACTCGTTGACAAGTTAGACACCTTGAGATAAACCCCGCTACCTCTCTCTTCATATTGCACCACCAAAATGTATGTCGAAGATCACGATACATTTTGGTACTTACAGGATGGATTGCAAATGGTGTGTTGTGCGCCTCCATCATGATTTTATACTTCAAGTCAGAATCGTTAGGAACACAAAGTCTAGAGTTAACTCAAAGTATTCCTTCTTCATCGATTCTTGCTTTCGGAATAACACCTTCTTGCACTTTCTTCCTCATACGCATCAGCTCCAGGAACTTTATCGATTAAAGTCGGTTCTACTCGTATATTCGCCATCATCACATGGGTCCCTGGAGTCTTTAACTCTATCTCCATCGTTTGTAAGTCATACAAAATGGGCCTTTGCGTTGACAATAACGCACTCGTACCCGCATATGATCTTCTACTAAATGCGTCAGCTACCACGTTTGCTTTTCCAAGATGGTATTGGATGGTATGATCATAATCTTTCAACAGTTCAAGACAACGTTGCTGTCGCATGTTGAGTTCCTTTTGAGTGAAGAAATATTTGAGGCTTTTATGATCCGTATAGATCTCCACCTTCTCTCCATACAGGTAATGCCTCCAAATCTTAAGCACAAAAACAACTTCTGCCAACTGTAGATCATGAGTATGATAATTCCTCTATATTCTTTGAGTTGTTGGGAGGCATAGGGTATGACTTTCCCATGTTGCATGAGAACACATCCTAAACCTTTGCCTGAAGCATCGCTATATATGACAAATCCTCACGAACGGATGGTATTATCGAGCAGTCTTTGAAATGAGTCTCTCTTGTGTTCTTGAAAACTCTTTTCACATTCCTCGTACAATCGAATTTTGTATCTTTTCGAGTCAATTGAGTTAATGGAGTAGCGATTCGAGAAAATCCTTCCACAAATCTCAGATAATAACCAAATTAAGCCCGGAAAGCTACGTCTTTCATCATCGACTTAAGTTGCTCCCAGCTTTGAATTGCTTCAATCTTTGTCGGGTCAACAGATATTCCATGATTTGATATCACGTGCCCAATGAATGCTACTTCCTCAAGCTAGAACTAGTATTTCTTTAACTTGGCATATAGTTTGTTTTCACGAAGCTTTTGGAGTATCAGCCTCAAGTGTTGCTCATGATCTTCACGGCTTTTGGAGTAAATGAGGATGTCATCAATAAAGATGACCACAAAGTGATCAAAATATTCCTTGAATAATCGGTTCATCATATCCATGAAGGCAGAAGTTGCATTAGCCAATCCAAAAAATATGACTAGGAATTCGTAATGCCCGTACCGAGTTCTGAAAGCAGTCTTTGGAATGTCATCAGTTTTAATCTTTAATTGATGATATCCAGAACAAAGATTAATCTTTGAAAAGAATTTGGTGCTTTATAACTGGTCAAACAGATCATCAATTTGAGGTAATGGGTACCTATTTTTGATGGTGACATGATTCAACTCCCGATAATCAATACAAAGTCGCATACTTCC
Organism: Panax ginseng; assembly: GCA_020205605.1. Taxonomy (NCBI): domain Eukaryota; kingdom Viridiplantae; phylum Streptophyta; class Magnoliopsida; order Apiales; family Araliaceae; genus Panax; species Panax ginseng. Next base: position 118,203,452 of record CM035131.1, on the reverse strand, counting down.
ATCTTTCTTCTTCACGAATAAAATAGGAGCACCCCAAGGAGATGTACTAGGATGAATGAAACCGATGTCTAACAATTTCACGTAGTTGGGTTTTTAACTCACGAAGTTCGATAGAGCCATTCGATATGGGGCTTTGGAAATGGGTTTTGTACCGGGTTCAAGGTCGACATAAAATTCAATTTCACGCTCTAAGGGTAGGCCAGGATGTTTTTCAGGGAATACGTCAGGAAATTAATTAACAATAGAAATATCATTCAAATCTGACGTATTTTTATTTAAATCCATGACATGGGCTAAGAAAGCGACATCCGTTTTTCCATAAACGAATAGCTTTATGGCTTGATATGATGATGATTGACTTTAGTGGTTTGGTTGCTTGAATTGCATAATAGGTTGGTTAGGAATATGAAAGCTAACCGCTTACGAAAACAATCGATTTTAGCATGATGCGTAGTTAACCAATCAATCCCTAAAATCACATCAAATGTAAGTATTTTCAAAGAGATAAGATCGGACAGTAACGCGCATGCGGTTATCGATTTGAATCAAACATGACTTATAAGCTTGATGGATGTAATGAAGGTTTCTCTAATGAGTTTCAACAGATAAATTAAAGTCTAATTTCTCCGGAGTTAAATTTAAACGTTGAGCGCAAGTAGGAGGAATAAAAGAATGAGTAGCACTACACCAAAAATGGCCTCTAGCGAAGGAAATTTTGTGAAGGAATTTATTCTTTCACATGAGGAGTTGTTTAGCAAAGGAACAGTGAAGGAAAAAAGTATAGTGATAATATAGTTATTAGCGAAAGAAACATCCTTCACAATTTATATTTTTTTCCTCGCAAAATTGGGGTGATAGAAAGATTTTTAGAGCCAATTTATGATGACAATTTGTGAGGAAAAAATATATTTAGTGAAGGAATTATTACTCACTATATATCATTATTCAGAAGTTTTTTGCGAGGGATAAAATTAGTCGCTATTTTGTTCTAAATAGAATTTTTAGAATTAGTTGTGGTGAATATAAATTGTAATATAAATACATTTAATTTTTTACAATAAAAATTATTTTTAATAATAATTTGAAGTAACTTACAATATCTATTATTTCTTTAATCAAAGTAAATAAAATTATAATAATTTAAACTTTGAAATTTCATAAATTGGCCATGAAAAAATAATAAGGCTCTTATGTGGAATAACTCACAAATGCTAAAAAAAAATACTCATTTATTCTTTAGTAAAAGTTAAGTATGAGTTTATTCTTAATTAATTTATGATATCATACAACTCAAATTCTAATGTAATTATTTTAAAAAATAGAATTTTATTCTTAATAATAAGTTTAAAATAATTTATAATATTAAAAGTTTTATTAATTAAAATATTAAGTTACAATAATTCAAAATTTAAAAATTATAAATTGACAATAAAAAAATTATAATAATTAAGACTCTTTTAATAGAATTGATCACAAATATGTTAAATTATTACTTTTCTGTTCTACAAAAGATTTATATTTCAGTTCATTATTAATTAATTTATAATATCTTAAAATTTAAATTTTTTTTTGAGCAGAGTTCCTAATTTAGGAGTTGTGTTCTTGGTCCGATCGAAAAGGAGTTTAATGTGAAACAAAGGCCAATTTAGGTTTCTCCTCCCCACCTTGGGGCAAAATTGATATACGGATGTTTCAATCAAGAGATCGCGAGTGCTTAAAGCCAAGAGAATAGAGAATTTGAGTGTTTCCCTGCCCGATTTCTTCATTTGATCACGAGTGCTTAAAGCTCTAGCGAGGAGTGATGACAACAGCTTACCCAATAGTAGAGCAGACGGCGGCGAGATACATAATGGAAATCCAGGCTCAGAAGAAGGTTTATTTAAACTACAACCACACGGATGCGTGCAAGTTCTCCAGGTGGAATGCTAGGTGAATTACTGTTACTCATCAGCTGAATTCCATAGTTTCTTTCTGCTAATTAATCGGATTGGGAGGGCGACTTATTTGATAAAAATAAGTTGATTCATGTTCTGAGAAGCTCTTGATTTTTGTTTAATATTGACTTAATAAGGTTTTAAGTCTACTGAGTTCAATTCTTGAGAGGGAATTTTATTTTTTACTTTTTAGTTAGCTTAGCTAAAGTTATTTTGTTTCGTTAGATAATCTAGAATTCACTTGTTGTGGCAGGGAGTCTTACCAGTTCATGTATGCAAGGCCATGGCAAAAAGTTGTAGATTTTTACTCGAATTTGGTGAAGAGTAACATATCTTTATCGAGAATATTTGGAACTGAGGTGGGTCATTGGCAAACATTATTATGTATTTAGTTTTTGGTTTTAGGAAAATTATGGCAATATATGGTCCTATTTGAGTTCTTAGATCACTTTTCCCCCCTTTCTTTATTTAGTTTAAAAATATTTCTAAACATGATTGGAATATTGTAATGAGCATTCTTAGACAATCAAAGGGAAAATTGCACAAATTTTTAAAGTAACCACTGATAGTATAAGCTCTCATTGATGCCTTGTTGGAATGGTGGATATCAATTAAATAAATTGATTGTAATTTCTGATAGGAAGGTTCTTTTTGTTATTTGTTTTGTACTGTTGGGACAAAATGAGATACATGTTCAAGGAAACGCAAAATCATAGCTAGATTGTACTAAACACAATGGGCATGTGCTCGATTTGTCAAGCAAGACCATGCAACAGGAGTTTTGGTCCAGTTCACCCTTCATAAATCCCAAGTAACAACCTTGATGAATGAAGACCAATGACTGCTAGCTACTTGTCATATTTACAATATTTGTTAGGATAGAGTGAATCACTATTCAATTGATCCATTCTATGTAGTGGCTGTTCGGAGTCAATGGTGAATCAAGATTCACTGTGGATTGTAGGCTACTAGTAGTGAATAGATATGATAATCGATGTGAATCGTAAATTCACAAGCCATCTGAATCTGGGCTAACCATCAGGCCTGTTTAAAATTAAAAAATATTCATTCTTTTTTTACTTTGTATTTCACAATATTTTCTCTCATTCTCTTGATCGTAAATAAAGTTCTTCAGGGCTTAAATATTCATTACTCACTCCATGTCTCTTGATTTTCTATTGATTTAGTGGTTTATTTATTCATCTCAAGACATCATAAAAGTTCCCCCCCCAAACCCCAACCCAAGGCTGAGTACCGAACAAATCTAAATGTCAGAAATAGTGGAATTTAGTCTTAAAGATGGATAATTCGACATGTATAAGCTATGTCAAAAGTGTCTAGAGGTGCTCCATTATTTTTGCATTTTGCTCTTTATGACATTTTAGAACATAAAACCTTGGTATGAACTTGGTTATCTTAGTGATTTAATACAGAACTTCTGTGATTATATCTTCACTTCAAAAGATTTTACAAGTTCTTATTATAATTATTTTCTGTTATTATTATCATGGACAAATTTCTTACAGACACGTTTTATTCATGATGATGCTGACATTCTAGAGGCTTCTGATGAATCTGAAATGGTGAGTTTTCCAACTAGCAAAAGGACTGGAAGGTGGGCAAGAGCAACATTTAAGATAGTCTTGTCATATAATGGAGGTTCCTTTGACTGGTGGCAGAAGCAGCCTGGCCTTAACACTGTTCAAGGGTAATTTTTGCCTGATTGTTAATGAACTATAAGTCAACATTCTACAATGTGCCTCAGAATAAAATCATAATATAATAATACTTCGCCTCCATTATTAGTGATACTTGGTCGTGAGTGGAATCTTTTAAATATTCGTTGGTCAAATACACATTGGTCACCTGATGTTACTTAACTCTATTATGGACAACATCTGAAAGAGTAGGTTTTATCTTCACTGGTATTTGAAATTAATTTACTTTTTGCTCTTGAAGATTTTTGTTTGTGTGATATTACTGTATAATTACTAAGACTTGTGCAAATGACTACAGTCTAAACTTTTTTTTTTTGTGCCTTTGATGGCTCTGGTGAACATAAACCTGCGCATATACTTTACACATAAATGCATATGGACAGTTCTAAGTTGGAAATTTTATTTTTTAACGTGAAATCGAGTCGCTAACTTAAACAATGTTAGAACTTCCTTGCTCAAGTTTCTGGCAGACTGGCACAATAATATAGTGACAGTACGAGGGGTTAATTTTTTGTTCTTATTCCTAGATTTGTTTGGCGTCTACTGTATTAGCTTCGTTGAAAGGTCTCTTGGAAAGTTCGTTGATAAAAAGAAGTTTGGATTGCTCAAGGACAAGGGTTTACCAATAGAAGGCTGTGCTATAGTTGCTGGTCATACTGACAAAGGGGTGACAGCTTTCAAACAAGTCTGTTCTTTCTGTATGTTATAAGTCACACTCACAATCCATTTTTTTATTATACGTACAAATTACAATACAGTCTTGTATGGTGGCCTTGCCTGCTTGTCATCATATTTTTGATCATTTTCGTCTTTACTTTATTTTATTTAATGGCAAGTCTGGACTGTATCCACAAAACTATGGAAACTATAATATAAAGTTTTGCCAATTTCTTGGTTTTTTCAAATACACTATTACATCTGTTCACAAACTGGCTATATATCTAGATACATGGAGAAAGGACGTTAAAGCTCAAGATATTGAAGAAGCCATCAATGATACAGCACCAGGAAAGCTCAGGGTCATATCTGTTTATGAGGTAATGCTTCCTCAATTTTTATGTCAAACAAGCACAATTATTCAAAACACTCCTAACTGGCCATGTTTATGTTCTATCCCCTTTTGGTGGTGAGACTTGCCTTCAAATGTTAAAATTGTCATCTTAATGGGCACACCCTCTTACATACTCTTTATGTACCATGGTGGTCTACTTCATCTTTCATGACAAACCAGACCTCTCTGCCACCACCTTCTCCTATCACTTTATCTGTGTTAGCAGGATAAAGAATTCTGGATGACTTAATACAGTAAGTAATGCTACATCCTCAGCTGCAGGAAAGGTGTCAATACCATCTGGTGTTGTTGCTGTAATTTTTCACAGTTTTGTATGTCACAATTCACTAACTTCCCTCTTGCATGCAAATGCATTAGAGCACCTAATGGTTTATACTCCTTTAGGTAATGTAATTCAATATGAACTGCTACCTTCAGTGGGGGGAGAACAAAGTTAATCTTCTTTGAGAAATGGGAAAAACTCACTGGGCGAGGGGCAAGAGGAGGAGTTAAGGGTGACAGTTGCTCATGTTCAATGGTGGGACGTTTGCCGAAGAACAGATTGGCCTGATAGAGAGGAATTCATATGCGGGAGTACTCTTGGCAGACAAGGTGCTGCAGAATTAGTGACGGATAATTCTGATTATGAAGATTATAATAGTGGGGAAAAGGATATGATGAAACCCCATGATCGATCCATTTCGTATATTTCAGATGCAGAGGTGCGGATGAGATCTGGAAGGAGACCAGTTTGGCAAAAGTCCAAGGTATTATGAAGATTATCCTTTGGCTTGATGTTTGAATTTAGATATTATTGTGACATGAGAATCAGGATAAATTGAATGATATAGCATAGAGAATTCTTAACAAGCCAACTGTTATCTGTAGTTTTCCATGCAGAATTCTCAGGTAAATGTGCTGTCATTCTCAAGTTAACATTACATGTTCAGTTGTCAATTTTTTTGTTCCAAAAAAAAAATCATCTATTTTGATTGTACTACCTCCGTTCCACTAAAAGAGTCATTTCCAAAATTTAGACATTTTTGTTCATAGGAGGAAAAACAAGATATGTAAGTTAATAAGAGAACATAAGGTGAACTGCAGATACAATGTCAGTGTCAACATTACATATAGATTATAGCAATCTTAGTAATTGGTTTCATTTGATATCACATTATATGCACTGAAGCATTGTAGACTTATCCTGGTATATTCACAGTTGAACTGTCAAAACATACCTCCTTTGAATAAGATTCAAGATATTGCTTTGAATAATGTAAATGATCTTTCTTTTGGCTTTCCTACCTCATTTCATCGTTTTAATTCATTAATATGTTCTTTTCATATTAGGAGTCCCGATGAATATTCTCTAACTTGTTCCTTTGATGGGACGGTGGTAATTTTCTATTTCAAGGTGAAGCGAACTTCGAGACTAGCGATTCAGAGTTGGATGAATTAAAAGAAATCGTTATGGTGATGTAAGAGGCGGGCAAATTTAGCGAGAAAGTCCCATACAATTGTTCTTGAAGAAGCATATGAAAGTGACCACAAGCAAAAAGAATCACCACATGTGTCCTACAAAAAACATGCCCATAAAATCTTATCTTGTCTGAGGATTGCAACAAAGGCTTCTAAATCTCGGTGTGGGTAGACAAAGAAATGTAGGGAGCGGTGGCGATGCCTTAAATAAGATGGCGATTCATCCAAAGTGGCTATTCCTATGAAGCGAGAGAGAATATTGACATACTACAATGGCGTAAAGAGGATAGTCCTGAAGTTATTGGAGTACCTTCCGGAAGGAAAATATATCCGGTGGTTCTCATTCTCAAGCCTTTTATTTTCCTTTAAATTCATCGAGCACAAGAAGGATGCTAAGGGGTCACATATATTGATGGTGTTGTTCAAGGAGTTCTTGTGAGGAGATCATTAGGTGGGAGCCCGGATATTGAGAGCGTTCGGGTGTCATTCTTACTGATGGCTATAAGCGAGAGTCTGGTAATTATAGTTTGTTAATTGTTTCTAAAATTCTAGTCTGGGAATGTAATGCCATTTATTATAGGTTAGGTTTTTGTTTCCTAGTTTTGTTAGGGGCTTTTAGTCTCACGGGAGAAGAAACTAATGTATTGATTTTAATGTATTATTTGTAATTTTTTGCAATTTTATATACAAACAAATTTATCAATAAATAAATAAATTTAATATTTCTTATAGAGATTAATAATAATAATAATAATAATAATAATACTAATAATAATAAAATATGAAATTCTTGATTTGAATATCAATTATAATTTTAATGAATTTTGATTATTTAGCAATTAATTTTTATTTACAAATTTATAATTTGTGAAGGATTACTTTCCTCACTAATTTGAAGATACATTCTCAATTTATAATTAGTGAAGGAAAATTTTCTCTCGTTAAATAAATTTGTTCTTCACAATATATTATTGTGAGGAATAAAATTATTCACTAATTTCAAATAGTCTTCTTAAAATATTATTTGTGAAGGAAACCAATCTTTCACTAAATAACAATATTTCATTACTAAATACAATTTGTGAATAAAAATTTATTCACAATATATCCTTCACAAAAAACATTTAGTCACTACTTAGCGAAGGATACCGATTCATGAGGAGGTCTAATGCGAGCACTCGTGTGAAGGAAATATTTCTTCGCAATAAATCACTTGTGAGTGATATAAGGCCTCTAGTGAAGGATTTGTCCTTCGCTAGGGGCCATTTTTGTTGTAGTGTAGAACCGGTATCAAATAAGATATAGACTTCGCTAGAGTTTATGATTAGCGTACCTGTGATCACCTCGTTCGGATTCCTTGCTTTTTGGGAGGTTACAACAAACGCTCTCCCTTGAACTACTGGTTTTGCCTTGTCTGGGACACCCTTTGATGCCTCCATCCTAGTTGGACTTGACTTTGGTGCACGACAAAATTAGGCTAGGTGACCTTCTCTTCCACAATTGTAACATGGTTTGGATTGCTGCGTACAGTTTGGACTGATGTGTCCCTCCCCTACCCATTTGTAACATACGACCGACGGTCGTTCTCCTTCCTTAACAACAGGTGCTGGTGCTAACGTCTTTCCATCATTATTGAATCTCCTCTTCTTGAAATTTCTATTTCTATCATCTTGGCCATGATTACCACCGAAGTGGTTACCATTTCTGGCATATTGATTCCCTCCATGTTTGTTGTCACTGCTTTGATGACTGCTACCACTGGTATTATCAATTTGTCGGATGCTCTTTCTTGGTTGGGTTGACTCATTATCGCACTCCAATAACTGAGCCATATTTACAACAACTGAATACAAACACAATTTATGAGAAATTAGGTATTGACGTATCTTGGGTTTCAAACCTCTTATAAACATCCGCGTCATTCTCTCCTCATTATCAACCAAGTGTGACGCAATCTGGGACAACTTTGGTCGGTGTTGTTGTTTACCTGAGGATTATTGTCTTCCTGTTGCACATTATCTTGGGTATTGATCGTTGGTGACTCAACGGTCTCATGTGCTTCATTGCTGATCTCAACATTTTTAGATGTCATTTTCAAACACTGCCACAAACCAAGGTTTAATTGACATGTCACATATTATCCCTATACTCTGACCGACCAATTAAATACCAAATAAACTTAGGTAGGTCATACTAGCGAAGGAATTCCCCGTCTCCCCCCTCCTAGTTCTTGTCTCACATCTCAGCCAGGTATCATATCCCTAAGCTTTGAAACCAACTGTGACGCACCCAAAATAGGTACACATCACCCATTCTGAGTCGCCAAAAACATGGTACAAAAAAAAAACAAATACAAACTTCTTTTATACAATACGACAACAACGTATCTGAGAGTTTTTACACGAATATTATCTCGTAGACAGTATTCAAACTCAAATGAAGTCCTCAATACATTTATTATCACACTATTTCATAGAATAGTGAGGACTACTAATGCAAACATCTGGACCGTCACTCCGTTCCCCGACTAGTCCCGGCTACGTTCTCATTTCCTAAAGAGAACAATGAAAGCAAAATGGTGAGCTCAACTAGCCTAGTAAGAAATATTATGACTAAGATAATGCATAATAAATTATCGTTAGCCTTCAACAGTGTTAAACTGATAAAATACAATAACTTCAAGTTTAACTATAGCGGAACAAGTAATCCATTAGAAGAGTCAAGTAGAGCATGATATATACTATCTTTTATGATTTAAAAAGTTTTTCATCCACTTTATCGCTGAGACTCAGCTTAATAAATAAACCACATCATCGAATCATCCTTGCACTACGAATCAAGGATATTCATATAATCATCGATGGTCATGATTATCTTAGAATAATCTCTGGTCATAATCATACCAACAATCTATCCATCAATGCTACTACAGACCAATGAGGACTTTTACCACATCATTTGTAACATTACGGGTCATGATTATACCGAATGATCCACAGTCATAATCATACCAATCAATAGTCCATCTATGCACGTAAGCAAAGATAACTTTCATCACAATATAAGCGTGAGGATGATGACAATGATATAAGCATTAATCAACGAAATCAAGGATAAATATTAAAGTCTTTAAATTTATCCGAGTTTAAAAATATCAAAATCGTCAACATGACATCTTTGCTTTGTGGAGTAAAATTCAAGAATAATATTCATGTATCAAAATAATTTGGATGAGAAAAAGAAATATATTTTTCGGGTGAATAGTACCCCGTAAATAGTACCCTGTGAATAGTACTTCAGGAATAGTACCTCGTGAGTAGTATCCCAGAATGAAAAGTGTCCCAAATATTCGAGTGAATAATATTCGTGTGAATAGTAACTGGGTGAATAGTAACCTATGCATAGTAACTCGTGAATAGTACTCCAGCATGAAAAGTGCCCTGAATACCCGAGTGAATATATTTGAGTGAATAGTAACTGGGTAAATAGTACCCATAAATAGTAACTCATGAATAGTATTCCAGCATGAAAAAATCAATAATTATCAAGAAAGCTAAGAATAATATTTCCATGAAAAGATACTGGATGAAGCGCAAATATCAAGAATATTCTACTAATTTCACAGAGTATAGAAGCAATACTTTAACAGAATGAGTGTAGAATTAGGAATACAAAACGAAATAATATTACTCACATACAACAGAGTATGGAAGAAAATATTATTTCTACGAATACTGAAAAAAATAATATCCCTTACCTCAGAAGAAGACTGGATACTAGAATAGTGAGGTAACAGACTTCTCTTCTTCTTTCTCTCTATAGCTTCTCTCTCTATAATTACTCTTGTGAGTCTTAGTGAATTGGTGAGAATGGAAGAAAAATGAGCTTTTATTTATAGGAAAATATAGTTTCGATAATTATATGTTTTGTGGCTCAAAATATTACAGTATACCTTTATCTTTTTCTTCATTTTTAATTTAGTCCTGCAAGTATTATCAAACTTTCACCACCTCCCCTAATAGTACATCATGTGAATCAATAGTACATTCATGTGAATCAATAGTTCTATACATGTGAAAAAAATAGTTATAGTAGTACCTTCATCTATACCTTCATTTTTAATTTAGTCATGCAAGTATTATCAATCTTGCACCACCTCCCCTAATAGTACATGCATGTAAATCAATAGTACACACATGTGAACAAATAATTATAAGCATGTGAATTAATAGCAATTAATTGCTCATTTATCTGATTAATTACCCGATTGTTCAATATAACCTCCAGAAATTAATTATTATCGAAATAAATATTGATTTCCACTAACACTAATAATCCCAACATAATGGAACTATCAAATTCATCTTTAATCAACATGAACTTATTCATCATTAATATTATAACTCATAATATTTAATAACCAGATCATTCCCAAGAAATAGGGGGCTTTCCGATAAGGAGTTCTCCCTATTGACGCGTAATTAGGTGACCAAACCTCTCCACGACAAAACTATCTAGACATCGTCAATATTATAAATAATAATATGAATAACTTTGTCATTTCAATTATGGATTTAATAATATAGAATATTGATACTGTGACAATAATTGAATCAATATGAGATATTATGCAGTAATTATTGTAGCAATAATTGAGTATAACTGAGTGACTTCTCACGTAAGCATCAATAATCAATACCGTGTGCTACTATGCAACCACGCGTATTACTGTACTTTTACCACAGTGTAGTTCAACAGTTTAACGGTAAAACTTTCATCGTTATTTTTATAAAAAGATAATTATGTCGTCTTCTATCTACGACAATACTTTCATTGTGGGGTCCACCAATGATTGTGCCGTCGTATGAATATTCCCTGTTTAAAACGAATATTCTCCGACCAATCGAATATTATATAACCACTTGCTTACTTTGAAAATTTTTGTAAATATTACCCACAACTATAACATTATATCAAATCCACACCATAATATTCAAAAATATATTTGGAGAAAAATTATTCTTTATTCATAAAATTTGGGGTCTTACAAGCCACATATTACAACACTTACCCTGCAGGGGTATTCACAGGAAGCTCGGTCATGTTGTACGTGTGGTTTATGTCACACTTAAGATCGATTGGCACTTTCCGACGGCATGGGTATTGTTTCACCCATGAGATAGCTATGTCGTACTCCTTTCAGCCTGCGGAGTGTACAGATCCTACATCTTGGTCCATTTTCCTGGCTGGGATCGGAGATCCATTTGATATATTACCGTGTTCAGGGCTCAGCTCACCCTGCAGCTTCGTCACTCATGCTCCGGGCACGGATTATCTCCCTCTAGCTAGTTTGAGGGGCATGACTACTTACCACCCATTGACTGTGATGTGTCAGTTTGACCAGTTCCAGGATTTCCATCCTTTTGAGAGGGCATTGAGTCAGCGTTTAGCTTCTCGCCACTTATCAGCAGAGGATAGATCCAGGTTATACGCCTATTGGGATCAGCGTAAGCTAGCTGCGTTTTCCATTAGCCACCCGGGTTGTTCTGTAGAGTATTCCTCATGGATGGCGACAGAGACGGCATTGACTATGACAGTATCCACAATGCAAGGGACTGATTCCGATGATGGGGAGCCTATGAAGGAGACTTATATGCCCACCGAGGAGGATTTGACTACCGGGTTTGTAAGACCCCAACTTTTATGAATAAAGATGAATTTTCTATAATTATCATTTTTTGAATATTATGGAATGAATTTGATATAATGTTATAGTTGTGGGTAATAGTTATAAATTTTACAAAATACGCAAGTTGTTATATAATATTCGATTGGTCGGGGAATATTCATTTTAACAGGGATTATTCGTACAACGGCACAATCATTGGTGGACCCCACAACGGAATTATTGTCGGATTGAGTAAACGACAAAAATATTTTATAAAAATAATGGCAGAAGTTTTATCGTTAACTATTGAAACACCCGGTGTTAAAAGTACAGGAATACGCATGGTTGAGATGCGAGACAAGAACTAGGAGGGGAGAGACGGGGAATTCCTTCACTAGTATGACCTACCTAAGTTTATTTGGCATTTAATTAGTTGGTCAGAGTATAGGGATAATATATTGCATGTCAATTAACCTTTATTTTGTGGCAGTATTTGAAAATGACATCCGAGAATGTTGAGATTAGCAATGCAGCACAGGAGACCGTTGAGTCTGCACAGATCAATAATCAGGATAATGTGCATCAGGAAGGCAACAATCCTCAGGTAAATAACAACACTGACCAGATGATGAATGATGGAATGTTCAGAGGCTTTATGCAATTCATGCAACTTCAGGCAAGAGCGGCTTCTGTACAAAATGCTGGTGGAAACACTAGCAACTCTCGGACGATCACCGCTAAAAAGTTCAAGGAACTGGGACCACCGGAGTTTTTTGGAGAGCCCAAACCACTTAAGGCGGATACGTGGATAAAGCAGATCTGCAAGATATTAGACGTCTTGGGATATTTCGAGGAGCAAAAGGTTCCCTTTGCCACCTTCAGGTTGCGTTCAGAGGCATATGACTGGTGGGAATTTGTAAAACGTACTCAACCTGCCGCACTAAAGATGACTTGGGAGAAGTTCCCAGAATTGTTCAACGACAAGTACTTTCCCGAAAGTATTCGTCACATGAAAGAGGTAGAGTTCATCAAGCTGGAGCAAAACAACATGACCGTGTCGAAGTACGAAGCAAAGTTTGCCGAGTTGTCCCGGTTTGCGTCCCATTTGGTTGATAATGAGGAGAGAATGACGCAAATGTTTCAAAGAGGTTTGAAACACGAGATACGTCAATATCTTATCTCTCATAAACTGTGTTTGTATTCAGATGTTGTTAATAGGGCTCAGTTATTGGAGTGCGATAATGAGTCAACCCAACCAAAATAGAGCAACCAGCAAAATGATAATACTAGTTATAGCAGTCATCGAAGCGGTGACAATAAGCGTGGAGGGAATCAACATGCCAGAAATGATAACCACTTCGGTGGTAATCATGGCCAAAACAATAAGAATGGACATTTCAAGAAGAGGAGATTCAACAATGATGGAAAGACGTCAACACCAGCACCCGTTGTTAAGGAAGGAGAACGACCACCTATCATATACTTCAAATGTAGAGGAGAGGGACACATCAGTCCAAACTACGCGATGCCATCCAAAGCATGTTACAATTATAGAAGAGAAGGTCACCTGGCCCGATTTTGTCATGCACCGAAGACAAGTCCAGCTGGGATGGAGGCATCAAAGGTCGTCCCAGACAAGACAAAATCAGTAGTTCAAGGGAGAGCGTTTGTCGTGACCTCCTAGAAAGAAAGGAACCCGAACGAGGTAATTACGGGTAAGCTTATCATAAACTCTAGCGAAGTATATACCTTATTTGATACCGGTTCTACCCATTCTTTTATTTCTCCTACTTGCGCTCAACGTTTAAATTTGACTCCGAAGAAATTGGACTTTGACTTATCTGTTGAAACTCCATTGGGAGAAACCTTCATTACATCCACTGTTTATAAGTCTTGTTTGGTTCAAATCGGTACCCTCACATTACCTGTCGATCTTATTTCATTGAAAATACTTGCATTTGACGTAATTCTAGGGATTGATTGGTTAACTACTCATCATGCAAAAATTGATTATTTTCGTAAGGTTTTTAGCTTTCATATTCCTAACCAACCTATTATGCGAATTCAAGCAACCAAACCATTAAAATCAATCACTGTCATCTCAAGCCATAAAGCTATTCGTTTATTGAAAAATGGATGTCAAGCTTTCTTAGCTTATGTTAAGGATCTAAACAAAAATACGTCAGTTTTGAATGATATTTCTATTGTTAATGAATTTCCTAACGTATTCCCTGAAGAACTTCATGGCCTACCTCCAGAGCGTGAAATTGAATTTTGTATTGACCTTGAACTCAGTACAAAACCTATTTCCAAAGCCCCATATCGAATGTCTCCTATTGAACTTCAGGAGTTAAAGACCCAACTGCAGGAATTGTTAGATATGGGTTTCATTCATCCTAGTACGTCTCCTTGGGGTGCTCCTGTTCTATTCGTGAAAAAGAAAGACGGGAGTATGCGACTTTGTATTGATTATCGGGAGTTGAATCATGTCACCATCAAAAATAGGTACCCATTGCCACGTATTGATGACTGTTTGACTAGTTGCAAGGCGCCAAATTCTTTTCAAAGATTGATCTTCGTTAGGATATCACCAATTGAAGATTAGAGCCGATGACATTCCAAAGGCGGCTTTTTCGAACTCTAGAATGCGAGCATTATGAATTTCTAGTCATGTCTTTTGGATTGACTAATGCTCCTACGCCTTCATGGATATGATGAACAAAGTATTCAAGGAATATTTGGATCACTTTGTGGTCGTCTTTATTGATGACATCCTTATTTATTCCAAAAGTCGTGAAGATCATGAGCAACATTTGAGGCTGATACTGGGTCTTCCTACAGTTTCTCAAGGCATCAATGCTATTTGGGTTATTATTGATAGATTAACCAAGTCGCTCATTTCTTGCGACGATCTGAGACTTATTCCTTGAACGTCTTGCTAGTATATATGTAAATGAGATTGTGAGGTTGCATGGCATGCCAGTATCCATAGTTTTGGATCGTGACCCAAGATTCACTTCAAGATTTTGGGTTAGCTTCAAAAAGCTATGGAGTGCAGATTCTGATCGATTCGACATACCATCCTCAAGCAGACGGACAATCAGAGAGGACTCTTGAAGATCTATTAAGACACAGTGTCCTAGACTTCAAGGGCAGTTGGGATAAGTATTTACCATTGGTGGAATTCTCCTACAACAACAGTTATCAGGCAAGTATAGGTGTGGCTCCATTTGAAGCATTATATGGACGAAAGTGTCGCTCTCCAATATGTTGGGATGAGGTGGGTGAAGCAACATTGTTGGGACCCGAGTTAGTACGTATGACTACCGAAAAGATCCAAATGATTCGACAACGTATATAAACGGCACAAGATCGACAAAAGAGTTATGCGGATCTTCATCGAAAGGACATGGAATTTAGTATAGGGGATCATGTATTGTTGCGAGTTGCTCCATGGAAGGGAGTTACAAGATTTGGGAAGAGAGGAAATCTCAATCCACGATTTATTGGTCCATTTCAAATTCTTGACCGAGTAGGAAATATAGCCTATAGACTCGCGTTACCTCCGAGTATGTCTCGTGTTCATAATGTGTTTCACATATCTGTACTTCGTAAATATGTGAAAGACCCAAACCACGTTATTGAGTTAGAATCGGATGAGATAGCCGAAGACTTAACGTATGAGGAGGTACCTGTCAAGATCTTGGATAGGAAGGAGCATGTCCTACGCACAAAGGTCATATCACAAGTTAAAGTTTTGTGGAGGAATCATGCTATAGAGGAGATGACCTGGGAATTGGAAACGGAAATGAAAGCGAGGTATCCTCACCTTTTCAAACACTGTGAATACGTCGTCAATTTCGAGGACAAAATTTCATAAGGAGGGAGGTTGTAAGACCCCAACTTATTATTAATGAAATTTAATTTTCTATTTATTATTTTGAAATAGTAAGGGTTGATTTGATTAATGTGGATAGTTATGGGTAAAATCACGCAAGTATTTCAAAATAAGCAAGTGGTTATAAAATATTCTTGTTATCGGGGAATATTCGTTTGGTCGTGGAATATTCTCTTCTTTGTCATTTGGGAATATTAAATGACGGCAGTAGCGATCTTTAATGGGCCCCATGAAAAGCGATTGGATGAAGAAAGCGCATAAAAATAAGTTGTTTAAAACTAACGGCGTGAAGTTATTCCAAGTATTATCTTGTTAAAATACTCGATTGGTTAAAACTCGGTGCTTTGCGGTATTGCACCAATTATTGATTCTTACGTTAGAAGGCACTACTCGATAATGGTTACGGTAATTCTTTATTCAAAGATTTTTTTATTGATTCAATAATTGCTGCGTTGATATTTTATATTCTTGTTGTTTTGATAATTGTCATTACGGTATTTTCCATTATCGAAGCAATAATTCATAGTATCCGAATAATATTATTAAATAACATTATTAGCAATGTCTAGAAAGTTCTGTCTAAGGAGAGGTTTGGTCACCTAATTGCGCGCTAGTAAGGATAAATTCTTATTGGAAAGCCCCCTCTTTCTTGGGAACTACTTGGTTGTCAATATTGTGATTCTGTAATATTATTTGTGAATAATTAATTATTGATTCATATGATGAGGAAAATATTGATTTTATGTGGATATAGATGGAAAAAAAATTTAATGTGACAATTGTTGAAAATTGAAATTTTATCTTTTTTTGATAAAATAATTCATTTAAATATATTATTATATTTTAATAATATAATAATGATGATATTTTTACGATGAATGTGAGATATATAAGTATATGTGGATGAGGATTATTTTTGTTACAAAAAATATTTAAAGCATGTTTTATGTGTCGGTGGACCCCATTTCTTGGTTGAAATTTGATTATAGCCTGTAAAATCGCCCGTTTATGGATTTCGGTCAATTGTTGTTTGGAATTTGGAAACACTTCCTTCTGCAAAGTTGTAGATAATGGAATTTTCTATAAAAACACGCGAGATTCAAATTTTCTGACAACAAGACTATTTATTGTGAATTATTGAAGTTCCGAAGCTCCGAAATAATTGATTTTTGGAAGTATAAAATATTTAAAATGACAAAAACGTTTTTTGTCATTATTGTGGGTCTTGTATGTGTTAGAAGTGTTTGAATTCAGATCTCTAAATGTGGGCGTAGGAATAAAAATTAATAAATTAATATTTTAATAAATTTTCTACTTTGGTGTTCTAAGCAATTTCCTATAAATAGGGTGCTTAGGTTAGAATTAAAAATCACACTAGAAACTGAAGTTTTCTCTCTCTATATTATCGAGCGTATTCTTGTGAGTATTTTGAGTATTGCTATACGGTGCAAGTTCAAGTCATAGCCTATATCAGGTGTTTTAATTTAAGTCTTGATCTTTCGAGGTAAGGATATTATTTTTTTAAAATGATATTATTTATTTTAATATCATTATGTCAAGTATTGATCTAAACTTTTAATCAAATTTGGAACTTTTAAGTGTCGGGGTTACTTATTCACGATATCTGACACTATTCACGAATCTGACACTATTCATGAAAGATAAAAATTTTCCTTTTCGTCTAAAATATCTATTCGGATATTAGCTTTGATTGTATCCATGTTTTGATCATTCTTGAATTTTACACCACTATGATTATTTTTGAGGTATTTTGGACATGGATAAAACAAAGTACGAATCCTTAATCCTTAATCCTTGTCATTTTGTTTCCTTTGGATTCGTTTCTTTAAAAATATTTTTCATCATCCTCGGTCTTAAATGATGATATTATTGAATATCTTTGGCATGTAGTGCAAAGATGAATGATTTCGATGAATATCTTTGGCCGTAGTGCAAAGATGAACAAGTGTTTAGATCAACATGACTAACCCGATGAAATATCTTTGGCACAGTAGTGCAAAGATGAATATTTGATTCCAAATATATATTGATTGATGTTACAGGGATAAAAGATAGATGATGAACTTTTAAATTCATACATAGAAGATAGTAGTTTGCATTCTCTACTTAACTTTTCTAATGAATTATTATTTCGGCTGCGAATATTGATTTAAAACTTGTTGTCTATTGTATTCTATTAGATTTTTCCCTGTTGAAGACTAACGATAATTTGTTGTATATTATCTTAGTCATAATATTCTTCTTGGACTAGTTGAGCTCACCCTTTTCCTTTTTGTTCCATTTTTCTTCTCGGGAGGCGAGAATATAGCGAGTATGCAGTCGGGATATGGAATGAAGGTTCTAGAGAGTTGTTTAGTAGTCCTCACCATTTTTGTAAAATAATGTATCAATAAATGTGATGAGGATTTATTTGAGTATAGATATTGTCTAGAAGATAATATTTGTATTCAAACTCACGCTTTTCTTGTTGTAATAATAAAGTTGTAGTTGTTTACGTACCATGTATTGACAACCTCGAATGGGTGATGTATACCTATTTTTGGGGCGCCACAGTTGATATCGAGCTTAGGGATATGATCTCTGGCGGAGATCGGGAATAGAACTAGGAGGGAGAGGCGAGTAAATCCTTTGCTAGTGTGTCCTACTAAGCTTATTTGTTAGTTGGTGATTATATAGGGATATTATGTGATATATTAATTTCCTTAATTAACCCTTGTTTTATGGCGTGATTTGAGAATGTTGGTGAGAATATTATAAAGTGGAAATGAGACAGTGGAGACGCCTTTGTACTCACCAACGAGGAGAACGCGATGCAAAGTCGACAATGTTCCTCCTGTGAACAACACCTTGGCGGATGATGAACGAGGGGATGTTTAGAAGCTTTTGCAGTTCATCCAAAATCGGAGACGAGGAAGACTCGTGTTCAAAATATGAGGAGGAAATGATAGCAATTCACGGGTTGTCACCGAAGCGGTTCAAAGAGTTGGGACCACCCGAATTTAAGGGAAAGCGGATCCGATCATTAGAAACATGGGTCAAGAAAATTACCAAGATATTCGATGTCTTGGGATGTACGGAGGAACAGAAGGTTCCATTCGCCACCTTTATGTTCCGTGGCGAGGCAGACTACTGGTGGGAGTCTGTGAAGCATACCCATCCAGCCGCACTTAGCATGTCTTGGGAGACATTTCAGAAACTATTTAATGACAAATACTTTCCTGAAAGTGTTCGTCATATGAAGGAAGTGGAGTTCATCAGATTAGAACAAAACAACATGACGGTGTCTCAGTACGAGGCAAAGTTTGCAGAGTTATCCAGGTTTGCACCTCATTCGGTGGAGAATGAGGAATGTATGACACAGATGTTTCTGAGAGGTTTGAAACCCGACATACGACAATATCTCATTTCTCATAAATTTTCTCTTTATTCAGATGTTGTAAACAGGGCTCAATTATTAGAGCGAGATAACGATTACAGTCAACCGAGGGACCACAATCAGGGTCATACCGGAGATAGCAGTCAACAAAACAACTAGGGAACTGGAGATAACAGTCAACAAAACCGAGGGACCACAATCAGGGGCGTCACAATGTTAATTTTCATTGTGATGCAAGTTCACGGCTTTACGCAGCCTCAAGGGAACTGGTTCATCATTCATTTTCTATACCAGACTCTTCACCTAGAGTACCGAGAGATTGTGAATGCTTGGGTTTTTGAGGCTTTCTTTTCCATTCTCCCCCATCATTGTCCCTAGGATTACCTCAAGATTTGTCTAAGCGATGGTTTCACCAGACTTAGTCTCTCCATTTGCTAGATTACGAGGTGATGACGACACCGATGGTTTAATGATTCATCACTAGGATGGAGTTTTCTGGGGCGCTAATGCCTTGTATGGTGACATTTCCCTCTCGTCATCAGATCCTCATGGCTCTGGTATTTCAAAGGTAGGACGGTCTGCATCTTTGGTCCTTCGAGTGTAGATGACATGAGTACGGCTTTGACTGAGCCATTACCCGATGATCAGAGAGTTAGGGATCTCATCCTTGGTGATTGTTCTGATCATCCTCGGGGGTTGTTTCTTGGCGACCTGTAACACCCCATATCTATACTCCCATGGTATCCGATATGGTGTTTACAGTGAATCAACATAATGCATTTAAATCTATACACCCATGGTATCTGATTAAAATATTACATTAAATAGAGGGACTATCAGATATAATTCTCATAGATTCAAGATTCACAGTATCCCATAATAGATGGTAATTCTCAAGAGAACTATTACTGTGTTTGGATACCCTCACTTGAATATATGAACTGTATCTGTGACTAAAGTTTATCTATCTAAAATTCAGAGTACCAGTAATAACATGAACAGTCCATATTACTAATACCCTCATCTAGGTGTATAGTTTAAGCCAGTGATTTATACTATAGTATCGATAGTAACTATTTATCCGAAATCCAGAGTATCAATAATAACATGAAAAATCCATGCTATTAATACCCTCACTCAGATAAATAGTTCCCAAGGATCTCAACTAGATTCGAAGAAGTCTAAGTTTACATCTATATATGTAAGAAAACACGGTTGCGAAAATAAAAGATGTTATATATATAATATTAAAATTCGATTACATGATTCTCATAACGAGTTCTTATTACAAAGTATTCAAAAAGACAAGAATATAATCTAATCTAAGCAGGGACGCTTCCCTTTATCTACTCCAGATGATCCAAGATTACCATCTAAAATTTCAAAGGGAATAATTCTCAAGGGTGAGCCATGATATGTTCATCAAGTTTTGTATTTATAACAATATATGATTTGAAGAAATACAACAATTCAAATTTTGACTGATAGTTGTTACCATTCCTGGATTTCTATTTATTTCAATCATTTCTGGAATTTTTCTTTATTTTCATCACCACACAGACTTTAAAATTTTGTTCGAGATATGAGATATGGGATCACTTTATTCAACATCCTAGAGTATGCATCTCATCCTACCAAAGGTTCAAACGCACCCAACATTAGTATCAATATATTCATTGACCATATCACGATCCCTTACGGGATACCCAACTTCAGTATAGGATGTCTTACCAAAATAATTTGGGTTGACGTTTATGCTCAATAAACATTATCATATGAATAAACAATTCATTTTTAAGTTATGCTGAAACTATAGCAATAACTTTTCAGTAATTTGGCAATTCAAGTTTAGGTTTGGTATAATATATCAAAAGCAATTCAAGATAAAAGTGTAGGGTTTAGGAAACTTGCTCGGCGTAGATCACCAAGTTATGCTATTCAAATGTTAAAAATACCTATTTAAGTTCATATATATAATTCTAACACATTAGTAATTATAATAATACTCAAATATATCATTTACATATGAACAAGTTAGATTAAATAAGGTTTCGATGTTTAATATCTTTTACCTAATATCAAATAAGTTGATAAATGCACTAAATTTTATTTATAAAATTTTATTATATTTTTAGATAATTTAGTTATCTTTATAATACCTTTTAGAATTTTTAAAGTATTTAAAACATTTATTTATTCTTTAAATGATTTTTAAATCATTTACTTTATTTTTAGGTAATTAATAATTACTTAAAATTTTACAAAAAAACATCAATTATTATTTTTAAATAATTTATATTCATTTATTATAATTTTTATATTATTAATAATATTTTTCCATAATTATTTAATATTTATAAATAATTATTCTAATTTCTTTATTAATAATTTAATTATTAATAATATCTAAATAAAATAAAATAATTATTAATTTTATGTAAAAATATCGTAATTTAATTATATTTATTTAATATAATTTTTAAAACTGCTTTTTTTTATATTATATTTATTAATTATTTCTAATTTTTATAATTTATTTTTAGAAAAACAATTTACGTCTGTCGCTAAAGCCCTTCAAAGGATGTGAAGTGTCGTCAGAGAGGTGTTCTTGAGTTCTAAGCAGTAGTTTGGTCATGGTCGAGTGACCAATTTGACCACTAAATATAAAGCTACTGATCATGATTTTTGGTTTGGTCAAGAGTTGTTGTTGTAGTACTTATACAAAGAGTATAACATGAATCAAAATTTAGGCTTTAACCTACATATAACAAGAAGTTATAGAGGCTCAAAGTCACCGCCGAAATGTCGTTTCTTGAGTTTCGGGTAACCTGTAACAAAGAGTCACGCTTGGCCAACGGCTTTGTGGCTTGAATATCTTTGATTCGTGTATTTAGATGTGTATGGTGTTTGTTGTAACATGTAGTATATACATCAGGGTATATATATATATATATAACATTAACATGAACAAAGCATAACTCTAAGGTCTCTAATTATGCTGGTCAAAGTATAGCCAAACGCTGTTCTTCGTGTTCTTCAGTTTTCTGGGCAACCAGAAAACTTGGTCAAGCTCGGTCAACGACTTTTGACCATTAATTCTAGTAATCCTATTAGTTGTTTTAGCAATTTGAGATCATATATATGTAGTACATATAACATGGTATAGATCTATAACAATACTTTATAAAAACAACAACTAGAAGGCGATTAAAAAGCTTGGTCAAAGTAGTTTGCTCGATCGTTTCGAAGTTTTCTGGGTAACCCGTAAAATCGCAATCCGTGAAACTGGTCAACCCACTTTGACCACTTATAACTTGAAATCTATGGTTCAAATGAACCTGTTGTCTTTTCTAGATTAAAGACCTACTAACAGGCTACTAATACCAAATAATTAACAGACTAAAACATAAACACATATGAATCTACAGGCCCTTACATTCGGCTGTCAGACTTAGTTTTTGAAATTTCCAAATTTCTTAAAACACTTAATTAAGGCATCTAGATGTTATGAAAACGTGTTCTACCAATCTAACATACTTTCTAACATACTAATACACAATTCTAAACATCTAAACAACAAAACTAACACATGATCAAAGAGGTAATTATGAACTAGGGTTTGTACCTTTTCTTGAATAATTTTCGATTCTATCTTCTGATGTTGTTGCTGCTAACCCCCAGGCTTGATTTGGTATGTAAGTAAGTATATATTGGCTTAGAAATTTCGTGAGTTTGCTCAGCCCTAAGGTTCCTATTTATAGAATTCTTCAACTTAACTTTTTGGTCATTTTTGAGCAACTTGCCTCCACAAATATCAGATCTGATGACTATTGTCATGCTTGGGAGTTACAAGCATGTCATGTGCAGCCTAGGGACTTGCAATGGTGACTCATAACCTACTTGTAAGCTAGTTAGGTTTGTTTAGTAGCTTGATTATGCCCTAATCCTCACTAATCTTGATTAGGGTTTTCTTTTTAATGATTAGGAATGTTAAATGATGCTCATTAGTACCTAATTGAAGTTTACTAACCATGGTTAGGTGTTAACATAAGCTAATTAGGATTAGTTTAGCTAATTAGGGTTAGGTTTACTAATTAAGGTTAAGGTTTTGCTAATTAGGATTAGGGTTTGTTAATCTAGGGTTTTTAAACTAAATTTCTCACTAATCCTAACAAGCACGACAAAGCGTTTTGTCAGTGTAAGCACGACAAAACAACTTATAAAAATAATTATGCCAAAAAGTCTGATTACTGGGAAAAAAATTTAAGCACAAGGTGTTAAGCACGACGTTTTTCGGACAAAAAATTATTTGGTCAAATTCTTTAAACGAAGTATATAATAACACATAACACATTCAGAACATAGAAATTTTATTTATATAACGGGATTTTATACATACGAGTCTTATTAGGGTTTTGGGTTTTTACATTCACCCCCACTAATAAGAATTTCATCCTCGAAATTACAAACATATCAAGTAAATAATTGAGGATAATTCTCGCCAGCATTTTATCTTCAAGCTCCCATGTAGCTTCTTCAACATTCGATTTCTCCAGATTACTTTAACCGATGATATCACTTTATTTCTCGTGACTTGTTCTTTACTACCGATTTATCCGCATACAGTTCTTCTATATAAGAAAGATCTTTTTCTATTTGGATCGGCTCATATTGTATAACGTGTTTATAATCAGGTTTATATGGTCGTAATACGGACACATGAAACAAATTATGGATATGATTCAAATCAGGAGGTAGTGCTATTTCATAAGCAACTTCACCCACCCTCCTCAAAATTTCAAAAGGTCCAATGAATCTAGGACTTAGTTTTCCTTTCTTGCCAAAATGTATCTTTCCCTTCCAAGGAGATACTTTCAAGAATACGTGACTTCCTACGTTAAAGTTTTGTTGTTGACGATGTGGATCAACGTATTTTCTTTGTCAATCTTGAGATGCTTGTAATCGTTGATTTAATAATTTCGATGGTTTTCAGAGTTTGTTGAATTATTTCAGGTCCTAACATTTGTCTTTCCCCCGACTTCATCCCAACATAAAGGTGTTCTACACTTCCTCTCATATAAGGCTTCATAGGGTGGCATACCTATGCTAGCATAATAACTATTGTTATAGGCAAATTCAACTAAGGGTAACTGATCTTCCCAACTTCCTTTGACGTCTATGATACAAGTTCTTAACATATCCTCTAATGTTTGTATGGTTCTCTCACTCTGTCCATCAGTCTGAGGATGATAAGTTATACTTAATCTTAATTGTGTTCCTAGGTGTTTCTGAAGGCTTTTCCAACAATTTGAGGTAAAATGTGGATCTCGATCTGATACTATTGAAACAGATACTCCATGCCTAGAGATAATTTCGTTAATGTATAGTTTGGCAAGGTGATCCAAGTTATAAGTAATTTTAATAGGTAAAAAGTGAGCTGATTTAGTTAAACGACCCACTATTACCCAAATGGTATTATAGCCCTTTTGTGTAGCTGGAAGACCAACAACAAAATCCATAGTTATATATTCCCACTTCCACTCAGGAATTGGTAAGGGTTGAAGTAAACCACTCGGCTTTTGATGCTTAGTCTTAACCATTTGACACGTGAGACATTTGCTTACCCATTCAGCTATTTCTCTTTTCATATTCGACCACCAAAAGTGTCGACTTAAATCCTTGTACATTTTAGTGCTGCCAGGATATATGGCAAATTTAGAATTATGAGCTTCATTCAAAATTTCATCTTTTAAAGCTTGGTTTAACGGAACCCAGATTCTATCATCATATCTTATTATTCCATCCTTATCTATTCTGAATTTGTTATATTTGTCATGAGTTATATTAGACTTGTATTTCTGACACTCTTCATCCTTCTCCTATATCTCTTTGATTTTGACGAGCAGAGATGAAACTCCCTCTAAAATGTATAAGTTTTGGGTAGAGGTAGTTGGACATTCCACCTCAATTTCTAAATTTTCAAAATCTTTTATTAACCTATCATTGGTGGTTATATACATCAATTTTTTCCCGATTCTTTCTACTTAACGATCACCTATTACATTAGCTTTATCGGATGATATAAGATTTCACAATCAAAATCCTTTATCAATTCTAGCCATCGCCTCTCGCTTTAAATTTAGTTCTTTTGTGTAAAAATATATTTTATTTTTATGATCTGTATATATATCTCGCACTTCTCCCCGTACAAGTAATGTCTCCAAATTTTTAGAGCAAAAACTACTGCGACTAACTCTAAATCATGAGTAGGATACCTCTTCTCATAATATTTGAGTTGTTGTGATGCATAAGCTATCACTTTCCCATGTTGCATCAATACACACCCTAAACCTTTGTGTGATGCGTCACTATACACTACAAGACCTCCTGTATCATCTGGTAAGTATAACATTGGAGCCATGCTCAGCCGCTTCTTCAACTCTTGGAAGCTTTCCTCACATTTATCTGTCTAGAATTATTTCAATGTCTTTCGAGTTAAATTGGTTAATGGGGTTGCTATTTTTGAAAAATCTTTTATAACCCGACGGTAATTACCCGCTAAACCTAGAAAACTTTGTACTTTTGTTGGAGTTGTTGGTTGTTCCCAATTCACAACCGTTTCGATCTTAGTTGGATCGATAGATATGCCATTTTTTTCAATTACATGACCTAAAAATTGAACTCTCTTTAACCAGAATTCACACTTGGAAAACTTTGCATAATGTTGTTCCTTTCGTAATATCTCCAAAACGACTCTCAAGTGTTCAGTATGCTCTTCTCGTGTTTTCGAGTATACCAGAATATCGTCGATAAACACTACAACAAATTTGTCCAAGCATAGTTTAAACACTCGATTCATTAAATCCATAAATGTTGCTGGTGCATTTGTCAATCCAAAAGACATTACAAGAAACTCATAATGTCCATAGCGTGTCCTAAACGCTGTTTTGGGCACATCCTCCTTTCTTACCTTTAATTGATGATAACCTGTTCTAAGGTCAATTTTTGAAAAATGTTCTACTTCTTTAATTGGTCAAACAAATCATCAATTCTTGGTAAAGGATATTTATTCTTAATAGTTAACTTATTTAACTCTCTATAATCTATACATAGCCTCATAGTTCCATCCTTCTTCTTTACAAACAATACTGGTGATCCCCAAGGTGAAACACTAGGTTGTATGTACTTTTTATCTAAGAGTTCATGTAATTGTATAAATAACTATTTCAGCTTCTATAGGTGCCATTCTCGCATATGGTGCCTTAGAAACTGGTGTCGCTCCTGCAAGATCAATGATTTAACTCAATTTCCTATCTCGAGGTAAACCTGGTAAGTCATCCGGAAATACATCAGAAAATCCTTAACTATAGGTATTTGATCTAGTTTTACTCCTTCCTGTCGAGTATCAACTATATAGGCCAAATATCCTAAACAACCCTTTCTAAGTAATCTTTCTACCTGAACTATAGTCAAACATCGAGATTGCTTAGGTGAACAACTACCGTTGAACACTACCTTTGACTTCAAAATAGTCAAAAGGTTTATACGCTTTTGATGACAATCAATCATCGCGTTATGATTAACAAACCAATCCATTCCTAAAATTACATCAAATTCTCCCAACTGGATTGGTATTAAATCTACCGCAAAGTTATGTCCATTTATTAACACACTACAATTCTTGTATATGGTTTTAAACTGAATTCTTTCATTATTAGCAATTTCTACACAAAATGGTTTGTCTAAATTTTCACAAGCTATATTAAATTTTGTAGAAAAATTTTTAAACACAAAAGAACATGTAGCACCAGAATCGAATAACACATGCATTTAAAGTGTTAATAGGGATGATACCTGTCACCACGTCCTGTGAAGCAACAACATCCCTCACCGACATATAAAATGTTCTCGCGGTAGGTCGATTCTGAACCCCAAGTGCAGCTATAGTTGACTGATTATTCTCTGGTACTCTATTCCCCTTTCCTCCTTGATTCTTGGGTTTAGGACAATTCTTAGTAAAATGGTCCAACGAACCACAATTAAAACATCTATTTTTATTTGGAAGAGGACACTGTGGAGAAAAATGTCCCAATTGTCCACAATTAAAACATTTGTTACGATAGCATTCTCCTTTATGTTTTCTACCACAAGTAGGACAAGGCTTAATAATATTATTACTAAAGTTGTTATTAGTATTTCCTATCTTTTTCCCTAGGTTATTAGAAAAAGTATTATCCCATTTTCGCTTATTATTAAACCCACCTGAACTGGGTTCTGTCCTAATTTTCCCTTTTTCATTCTGACTTTTCTTGTCCTGGTGAAATTTAGAAAGACTCTCATTCTCACTTTCAGCTATAGTAGCTTTCTCCAGTATTTCAGAGAAAGTCTTTATTTGGAATACTGACAACTTACTCTGAATTTGAGGTTTTAAATCCTCCTGAAACCTACGAGTCTTTCTAAGTTCAGTGGTCACTTGATGAGGAGCAAACCTAGAAAGTTCATTAAACTTAGTTGTATACTGGGTTACAGTAAGATCTCTTTGTTTTAAGTCCAAAAGTTTTATTTTCATACGATCTTTCAGGGATTGGGAAAAATAGTTTTCAAAGAATAACTCTTTAAATCTATCTCAAGGAACAATTTCAGTTTCCACCTGACCTTTGGTTGATTCCCACCAATAATTAGTCTCACCTTTCAAGAAAAAGGTTGCAAAAGTTGTCTTTTGGTTATTATTAACATTGGTTACTAGGAAAAATTTCTATATCTCAGAAAACCAAATCTGTGCATCTACAGGTTATGATGTACCTTTAAACTCAGGTGGTACAACTAATTTAAAGTCTTTGAAAGATGTGTTTTGGTTTACAGGTCTATTTACAACTCCTAACATAAGGTCTACTAACTGCTGGGTAGAATTATCATCATTCATTTCTCTTTGGGGTCTTCTGGTTGGTGGCATGATTCTATATAAAATAATAACCAAAATTCTCATAAGACTTTCAATAACACAACATATTTCTTATTTTATATATATCACAACGGTCTTACACAAAAACTTCATAATTAAACATACTACTATCTTACAAAGTACTGATTACAATACAAACTTTGAATGCTTCTTTATTATACTAATATAAAGCATTCAACCACTTATGCTACTCTCTAGAATTCATTGATATCATCAAAGGAATCCTGAATCATGTGACAAACCACAGATCGATCGATGAGATAAGCCATTTTCTTCTCCTCTACCGGATATCGAGCTACACGACGCTGCAAATCATTAAAAGTATCTCTGATCCCCAAGAGATGTTTTAAGAAGTCTCGATCGAATTTCCTTTTTCTCGCCTTTGTGCATGGTGCAGTTGTACTTTTAGTCGATGACTATGCCCCCTCTCATGTTGTAGCATTCATTCAGCCATATCAGCCCTAAACTTCATTTTATTATTCTCATAT